>CM042436.1:27509041-28056541 GCA_023631565.1 Gymnocephalus cernua
AAATGACTTAAAACATAATATTCATGTTTTCAGTCATTTTTCAAGAAACATTGCCAAAGAAAAATGTTGGATTTGCTGCTTTATTTTGTCATATATAAAAGTAAACTTACTATCTAAGGGATATGGACTGTTGCTCTCATAAAATTAGAAGTCTAAAGATGTCAACTTGGGCTCTCAGAAATTATAATGGACACAATTTTTCATGATTTTTTGACATTTCTTAACATTTCTTTAAATAATTGAAGTCCACTTAACTTTTAGAAAAAGTGCTGCTTCAATAGCATGTTGTGCTAATAAACAAAGTGTGTCATAGTAGCTCCCTCTATAATAAACGGGACAATTCTCCCACAACAGCTACTGGTCCAATTAGTTGTCTTCAATTGACAAAAGAATAAGCTGATCCAAGAAAAAAAATAAAATGTATTTAAAAAAATAAATAAATAAATAAAATGTATATCTAGAATGATGAAAAAAATGCTAATGTTCTGCTATTGTTCTGTCCAGATCGCTGACTTTGGCCTTTCAAAGTGGCGACAGCTGTCTGTCAGTAAAGGCTCGGGGTCCAAGCCCACTGAGATGGGGGGCACAGTGATCTACATGCCCCCTGAGAGGTATGAAACGTCCAAGAGCCGTCGGACAGATGTGAAACACGACATGTACAGGTGAGACACTAAACCTCAATAACTAGTAATTAGAAACTGGTTGGACAACAGACATCAACAAGTATGTTCTCCATTTAATAAATAAAATAAAGGGAAATACTTATTCCTGACTGTCAAGTTGTGACAACGTGCCAGCATGGGGTTGGATTGTAAGCACAATACAGATCAGTACAGCGATGAAATCACACAGAGTCAGCGATGAGTGATTTCAGGAATTTGTCAGAAGTGGGAGTGGTGACTTTTACAAAAGAAGTATAAGAAATCGACTTTCCTCTTTGGCTGAATGTGAATCCCTCTGGGATTGTTGCTGATGTAGCATCTTAAAGTCATATTTCACCGCTGGAAAGCTGAATATATCTTTAAATTGGGTCACTTATGTAGCAGAAATAATTAATTATAATTGGTGCCTTCTAGGCCGAGAAAAGCCAGACAATGTGTTTTTGGCTCATATGGGTGAAAGACACCAAATCCCAGAATGCACTTCGCTTCGCTGCTTTGAGTCCACTCCCAAGCCACACCTACCACTTGACAGACAGGCAGACAGAGGCATTCAACTCAATGTGTTTTATTGTTATTTCAACCATATACACGAAACAACGTTTCGTCGTGGCTCAAGTGGTGTTACACATTTAAAATATATAAAAATGACATTATATAAAAACGACATTATATAAAAACGAAATACGAAACAGCGTAACAGCGTGGAATGTAGAATGGTCGCCATTTAACAGTCACAAACTCCAGCGATTAGCAGTTAGTTGGTTACAAATCACCCCATTTCAGCACCAGTCCGTGTTAACGCAGCCCACCTTCGCGAGTCTCTTACCCGGCGACAGAGCATCTCTAGCTCAGAGGACTAGCAGGCCTGGTAGCTGGACAGTCCGGTACACTGTTGTTCAGCCATGTTTCTACGAAAACAAAAAACACAGTCTCTGAACTCGCGTTGTGAGTTTTGTTGAAGTTGGATGTCGTCCAGTTTGTTGTTTAATGAACGGACACTTGCAAGCAGGATTGATGGGACAGGTGGCCGGCTAGCATTAGCTTCCCACCTAGCCGATGAGGATGTCCCCTACCCAGCTTGGGGCATCGAGCGACACCGCTGGTTGAGGTGCTGGTCTCCGTGCTGTTCTCCGTGGCAGGCGAAGCTCACGTAGTGTGCCGATGATTCCGTCTGTAATAACGTTTCCTGCATATTCTCCGATCTGTACCGATGTATCCCGGTGGTACACATGTGCGGTAGTTTGAATGCACATAATTGTTGTAAAAGTTTGCTGCTGAGAAGAGAGCCCTGTTTAGCGAAGATTCAAGATGGCTGACATTTGTTTTTTTTCCGGCTGAGATCGCCTCACTTCGGGTGATGGGCGGGTTGAAAACATGCGGAAGTAGCTCCTACTACTGGCTGTAGTCCTTTGCCTCTGGCCAAAAAATCTTCCGATGACGCAAAAATCGTCATTTTACATCATCGGAAGATTTTTTTCAGACCCCCAATACAGAGATCTCCCGTCTCATGGGGACATGAGGGAGGGAAGCACAGTCATTCAGAAATACTACCGGGTTTCTACTGATACAAAGCTGAATGCTAAATCAGTGAAGTATCCCTTTTAAGCTTTTGGGCAATAGGTCAATCAGTCATTGTTCTTCCTCCTGTGGTTAGCTTGTCGTCCTTCAGTTCTGAAGTGGAATACCAGTTGAAAGAATGATATAATTCTAACTTCCCATGTATGTTTTTCTCCTTCATGTTTACACTGAAGCTATGCCATCATTACGTGGGAAGTGCTGTCCAGGCAGATTCCATTTGAAGGTAACACATTTTTTATTATGTTGCTTTCCTGTCATTCTGTTCAGGTGCTCTTTGAGTGATCTTCCATGGTGCTACCAGACTAATCACTTGTGTGTGTGTGTGTGTGTGTGTGTGTGTGTGTGTGTGTGTGTGTGTGTGTGTGTGTGTGTGTGTGTGTGTGTGTGTGTGTGTGTGTGTGTGTGTGTGTGTGTGTGTGTGTGTGTGAGATCAGAGGTGACCAACCCAATGCAGATCATGTTCAGTGTGCTACGTGGGTTGCGTCCTGACACAAGTCTGGACAGTCTGCCTGCTGACATCCCCAGTAGAGAAACCCTCATCAGTTTAATGACCTGCGGTTGGAGCGCTAACCCCGATGAACGACCTTCCTTCCTCAGTAAGCTCACACAAATATATATTTTTTAAATTTATTTAACGCAGTATATATAAATAGATAGTCTATATGAGTGCTGGGAAGTACTGAAGTCAATATGCCATTACTGCAGATGTAGTCAAGTTAGTGATGTATAACTAAACTGTAGGAATTCATTTCTGGTAGAAGTTTTGAAATCACACCCTCTCAAAGGATTGCACTCTGTTCTACCAGTTTGACCTTTTTCACAGTTTGGGATGACTTTTCATGTTGAGTAACAGACTAATCCTAGTCACTGCTAAATTTTGCCCTGACAAAGCAGTGACTAAGTATCAGCATCCTGTCACATTATTGAAATGTTTTCTGCTGTCTTTTCTGAAACATTTTATAAACTTAGAGTTGTTTTCCATTCAGATATTCATAGAAATTGATCATCTCATTTTCTCTCACTGACACACACACACAAACTGCAGAGTCACTTTTTTTTTTTACACATTGTTAGAAGACATGAAAGTCTTGATTTATCTGTACTTTTTTGTGATACTGAAACCATAAAACAGAACTTTATTTCAGTTGCCACCAAATGGTTTGATGACCATAGCTTTTATTTCATCTGTACATGACAGTAGCCTAAATAACCAAATGTGCTAAAAGGCACTAAAATCACTAGTGAACATTGGCAAGTTTCTGACCACACCTGCAGCTAAGGGAGCTGTTGGAAAATTGCACATGACTGGACAAAAATTATACCATTGTAAAATAGTTTTTTCCTGCATTGTTGACGAGATATCTCAGTGTCATAAACAGTAAAGATGTGATGTGTTTTGTAATGCCATTTCAGAGTGTTTGATTGAGCTGGAGCCCATGGTGAGGAATTTTGATGAAATAGACTTACTGGAGGCCGTGTTGGAGATCAAGAGGTCAAAGGTTAGTCAGTTGTCTTCCCACAGTTTTTTTTTTTTAAGTGTTTAGGGCACTTATGCTTATATTAATAGAGTAGACAGCAGAGACATGACGGGAAATGAAGGGAGAGAAATTGGGGAATGACATGCAACAGAGGGTAGGGTTTAACTTACCATATGACTGGTTGCTGACAAGCAGTGTAGCATTTAAAAGAAAATCTTTTAAACAGAGTCCAGTGCAGTGATCACTCCACATAAAACACACCGGGGTTAAATTACATAACTTCTAGCAAACTTCACAGAGAACAGTGAGGGCAAAACAGCATCACCTATCTGTTTTAATTGAATATTCTTCTAAATGTGATTTAGAGATGGATGCAGAACTGTACATTATTACTATTATTATATTTATTATCATCATCATCTTAAGACCTGTTTGTTTTTCTATTATCTCTCAGTGGTTAGTGGTTAGGTACCACTAGTCTGAATGTATAGAATACATAGTTACAGGCTAATGCTGTCTGCACTCAAAGAAGGGGATGTTAATGTTGTGAAAACTGTGTGTAATTTGGAAGGGATTGTACCATGACTACGAGAGGATCACAGGTCAAACATGTTACTTTATAATTTCCCCTCATCATATCCTTCCTCTTTTCGGTCTAAAAAATTGAAAAAGTGTGCTCCACAGGCTGTGAGTTTTTTTGATTTTATTTTGGCATATGTGATTGAACACATTTGATTGTTCCCCACTAATCATCCTTGTCAGTATGACTCATTCCCCTTTTTTTACTTGTTCCTCCACAGTTGATGCAAGGATCGGCCTGTTGTTCAGCCCAGTCAGTGAGTGAGAAGAGAAGCGAGGAGGGATCCCTGAACATGCTGAAGGACAGACTCAGCCCATGGCCGGTCAGTAGCTGAAATGTCTGTGGAAATTTCAGGATAAAGTTGGGGATGCACTTCTACATTTAAGGCTTGTCTGTTTTTGGTATTATGTCTTCAATGTCTGTGTAGTAATGTAAATTAGACATCACTGTTTATTCTGCCACAGGAGAGCTCAACCTCAGGCTCAGGTTCCTCCCAGGACACAGACGTATCTCTACCAGGCGCCCTCATCAGCAGCAATGCTGCACCTGCTAAAGGTTATTATAACTGGCATCTTATGTATTGGCATACTTTCCTGGCTATAAAAAAGAATAAGCTCACAGTACCATGCATTAGGTTTTATGTAAACATACAATATATGCTTTGTCACACCTCTTCTTCTACTCTTTCTGATGTAGAGGGGAATCTGTCGTCATATTTGGCTCATACTCTAGAGCGTCCTGGGTCTTTGATAGACCACTGCACAGTCAACAATCTGAATGGCTACCAGAGTGCCAGGCCCCTTAACTATTTGAACATACCCATCAAACCAGGCCTGCCTGTCACTGAATATGAGACACAGCTGGATAACCTCACCCTCAAGCCTCAGCAACAAGGTACAAACAGTTAAAGCATAATGGATGAAATGGGTGATAATCAGGGTGCAATTTGTGAAAGAAACAGAGGGGTGGATGTTTTTTCATCATGTACAACAAATCAAAACATGCAAGAATTAAATCCCGTCATCCCGCGTCATGGCGCTCTGTAGCGACTAAACACAACCAGCAACTGACGCTGGGATTTTATCATTCTATCACACTAGACTGTTCATGTTACAGCACTTTACTTAGTTTAAAATACTTCTGTTTTACGTATATAATATATGGTATTGGTGAAGTAGCATTGAACACTTTGAGTGAGGGTGAGTGAGTTCTGGAAAGTTGAATTACATTTAATGTTTTTACTGTTTTGCCAAAATTTACAAGCAAAATCTGAATCACTCCTCTCTCTCCTCCTTTTCAGCAGATAACTCTCCGCCACTGCGGCATTCCCCTCCATCACAAGGCCCAATTGCCCAGTGGGTCGGGACACGGCGTGAGGATATTGTCTCCCAGATGACAGAGGCCTGTCTGAACCAAAGCTTGGATGCCCTGCTGGCTCAAACCATGCTTATGCGGGAGGATTACGAGCTGGTGAAGACCCAGCCGACGCGCACCGCTAAGGTCCGGCAGCTCCTGGACTACTGTCACCGACACAACGAAGACTTCTGCCGCATTGTCGTCCGCAAGCTGTGTGACAACAAGCAAATGGGCCTGCAGCCGTTCCCACCTGAAATCGGCTCCCCTACACTCGTCCCCAACGCACTGCCGCTGTCCATGTCCTGCAATATCCCCAGGAAAATGTAGCAGCAGTCACAGCCAATCAATGAAAACAATCCAGATTATTAACTGTGCCAACGTTACACTACAACTCTTGTTTTTGTCGTCAAGATGGTCACTGTGGTTTCTGTCAGATTTTCCCTCAAAGAGAAGGAGGAACTGAGGGCTGCGTGAGCAAAAAGAGTCACATGTACAAAACTAAGCTTTTGGCTTTGAAGAATTCACGAGAACTCACGAGAGACAAAAGGTTTTATTCTGTATAATCAGAATCAAAAGTTTGACGGAATCAATGATTTTATTTAAGTGTCATGGATTTATTGAGAAAATGTATTTATAGTCCCTTCATTCTGAGTGGATGTATCGCAGTTCCTCTCCTTTGCTTTTTTCTCCAAAGCTCGTGTGTGTGTGTGTGTGTGTGTGTGTGTGTGTGTGTGTGTGTGTGTGTGTGTGTGTGTGTGTGTGTGTGTGTGTGTGTGTGTGTGTGTGTGTGTGTGTGTGTGTGTCAATTTTTGTCAAATGCAAACATCCCTGTTACACTCAGTTGATCTGAATAAGTAATATTAGGACTGTTAACATACATCCCTGTTACACTCAGTTGATCTGAATAAGTGATATTAGGACTGTTAACATGCTGGAAAACCTACAGCAAAAATAAGGTTAATTCCCATTAAAGCAATCTTAATGTTGGTGAACTCTCCTGATAATGTCTACCGCCTGAAAAAGTGAGCGAGCATGTGGCCCTCACAATGTCTTTGCATTGAAGCTAAGTCTGTGGTCTTGGACGTTAACAGCTTCATCTAACTGCAGTGTTGGAATGAGTTGTGATTTTGATAGACTGTGACCGCATGGGAAGTTTTTGTTCCTGCCCCGGGCTCTTCTTCCTCCCCCTCTTTTCTTTTTACTGCTGAACTAAAGAGAGTTGCTGGGACGTTGAGTAAAGAGGAAGTTGAGATTGTAAAATAACACTCAGAATGAGAGGGATGCATGTCTGTCTGCATGTCTTTGTCTAGATTAAAAGTGGACCAAAGTGATCTAATTTATTTTGGTCTTCTCAGTAGTGGCCTCACCTCACCAGTATTTTTAATAGTGTTGTTTTAATAGTGACACTTCAGACTCATCTGGATACTTCCAGGGTGGCAGTTTATTGATGGCTTTCACATTTTTGAGAAATGCAACACATGGACAGATAAGATTTAACAGGCTTTGCTTGTAGCAACCTTTAGTTTACCTGCTTTATAAAGTGCACTCTAAGCAGCCAATGCTTATCACTCTAGACTTGTACAACGTCTTCTACTGTAGCTGTGCTTCCTTCCTAATCTGCTCAAAACGACAGTAACACCTGTTTATAAAATCAGTTTCTCATATACAGAGATCAGTGACATTTAGCAAGGCTTAATGCAAGAAAATACACATTTTCACATTAAGACAGTAGCACCAGATTGTTTGTATACGTAATACTGAGTAATACAGTTTATGAATTATTTCATGCATTGTAAACAAATTACACAGGTGTTACTTTCAGTCCTCCTTATAGCCATGTTTGTATATGTGAGTGTAATAGGACTGCAACTAACAATTACTTTGACAATTATTTTCTTGATCAGTCGTTTGGTCTATAAAATGGTAGAAAATGTATTTCACTGTTTCCCAGAGCCCAAGGTGACGTCTTCAAATTTAGTTTACTGTCATAGAAGACTATTCACTTATAAATGGCTGGAACCAGTGAATCTTTGGTATTTTTGCCTAAAAAATAACTTAAATGATTTAAAAAAATAGTTGAAGATTAATTTTCATATTAATTCATTAACAAATCGATTGATCAACGGATCGATTTAGCTCTAGTGTGTATGTTGTATACATCTCATTAAGGGCCTTACTATCTTCATCACTGCCTTTACTTCCTACTTCCTGGGTAGCAGTAGTAAAATAGATACAGTAGTGTAGCTGTGTCATTTACTGTCATTACATCTACAAATTCCCCACACAATAACGTTTGTATTGTTCCCCATCATTGGGCTCAAAGTTATTTTCAGTTCAATAAAGAACTTTAAAAAACACTGGGAAATGAGCCACAGCAGGTTATTCTTAGTAAGACACAAGAAATCTACACGATTACATCATGTCATTTAAATAACAGGAAGGCCAAGCAAGGTCGATGTGTTTTCCATAATGTTGCCTTGTCTTTGATAACTGTGCCTCATATTCTGCTTTTGGTCTCAACTATAGAAATGTGCAAAAGCGTTTTACACATATCAAGAAACGTTGAGTAAAAATGCTACACATTTGATAGCTTAAATATGTTGTAACATATTTTGTACTGTAGATGATAGTTTCATCTTTTTTATATACATTTTCATTTGTGAGCTCTTGGTAAAAACTCATGCATTGTTTTTGTTAAGTGATAATTTGATATTCGTAGAATCACCTTCTTCAAAATACTGGCCTCATTTGGTGCCCATGTTGTTATCAGTGTCAGTTGATCAAACAATAATATAATGTGTTACAGAACAATAGACGTACGGAACGTTCAGTTGATATGTATTTGTGGTTTCAAAACAAACTAGATTTTTCATATATTGTATCAAACTCTTCATTAAAATGGGTACTCGTTTTTACTTCTGCCTGCTTTCTTCTACTATCTTCTTGATTTATGTTTATGTAGCATCAATCCAAGTGCAATATTTACGTTATTAGAACAGTTGGCTCACATAATGTTATCTATGTAAAGCTTCTGATTTGAATGGCAAGAATCAAAGGGCGTTACATATAGATGTAGATTACTGAACAGTCCTACTGGGGACGGACCCAGGTGCACAATTACAAAGAGATGCAAAACAACCACAAAGAGACACGAAAAACAACCCCAAAAGACGCAAAAAGAACACAGATGGAAAACGACCTCAAAGAGAGGCAAAGAGTTGTTTGTGCCTCTTTCAGTCTGGCTGGCTTGCTCCTTTGTAGAAGGGGTACTGGGAATGTTACATGTCTGTGGCCAGAGGTCTGTTGTCTCATACACATGTACAGCAACCTGTCTGAGTGACTGATAGAGAAGCAGCTGCTGGGCCAATCACAGTGCATTAGATACTCTTTAATGACAGTATACTGTACGTCACAATCTGTTTTATATCATACATTCTTTTGACTGTATCTGTAACCCAGAAGCAGCTTGGCTCCCTCTGTCTAAGCTGTTGAGGGCTGCCAGGGGCCAGGGACGAGGTCTGCTTGTCTCTGAAAATAGCACAGGGGGAACACGAGAGTGCGGTTTGCCTGGTGCTGGAAAAACACCCTTTGTGGTTGTGCTGGGCAACAGGGATTGCAACATCGACCATCCTGTTGCTACATCTAAGATGACCAATGTCTCACTGCCTGGTTCAGAGGAGCAGCACGGACCTAAGGGAGACTCAGTAGGAAAAATTATACCTGTTGATCTTCTATACGTAAACAAATAAAGTAAGTTCTTTTTAGACATTGGCCTTTTATAAATTACAACAACTTAGTTGTATGATTTGTTTATGTCTGGCTGCATAAAGAGCGTGAGGAATCATTACTGAAGGAATGGCCACACGCATGACCTTTTCTTGTACACTGGACATTTTTGGTTTAATGTTTGAGGCTTGAGAAGTGTAGTTTGATTTTGAAACATCAACATGAAAAATCATGTCCTATTTATATGGAACAACAGCATGTTTTGACTGTTATATTTGAATAATCCACTTTAGTTATTGCCCTATCATCTCCACACCAGCCCTGGACTAATGGAGGATCTGAGGCACACGATTGAGGTCATGTCACAGACAATATGCCCAAGTTTACGGACTCCATCTGATGAGGACTTAAAGGCCCAGAATAATGGGAAAGTGGAGAAAATGCAGATGAAGAGAGAAATCTCCCTCATGAATGGAATCTGCCTGATTGTTGGCAACATGATTGGCTCTGGGATCTTTATTTCACCGAAGGGTGTACTCATGCACAGTGCCTCTTACGGGCTGTCGTTGCTGATTTGGGCTTTTGCAGGCATCTTCTCAGTGTTTGGAGCTTTGTGCTACGCAGAACTCGGCACCACCATCACCAAGTCTGGAGCCAGCTACGCCTACATCCTGGAGGCGTTTGGAGGCTTCCTTGCATTTATCCGTCTGTGGACGTCCATCCTGTTGATCGAGCCAGCCAGCCAGGCTGTGATTTCACTGACCTTCGCCAACTACCTGGTGGAGGCTTTCTTCCCCACCTGCCAGCCGCCATATGATGCTGTCCGGCTTATTGCTGCAGCCTGCCTCTGTGAGAAACATGCATGTGTCTGTATATAGTTCATCACCCAGAAAAATAGAATGCAGGACTTAGAAATGAGCTTTGTATTCATGATACATAAAAGTCTGCAATTGCTTGCAGAAAAATACAGGCAGGAAAAACTCACTTTAATGTGTGATGAAATGTATGCTCCGATGCCCACTTTGGCCTCACCCCAGTTCCTGACGTCAGCTCAGCCCCCTAGATCAACCCAAGAAGCATGTTTCACTATTGTGCTGCAGATTGAGAAAGGCTGAAACAAAACCTTTACACTTAAAGTTACAATCCTGAAGATTTCCTTTAGGTCAAATATCTGTTTTTATACTATTTATGGTCTGCATTGAAGAAAAAAAATGTATTTACATTCAGTAATTACCTCTCTATAGAGCTTTTATTGTTAGTGGCGGAGTCTGCCATTCACAAGCTGGATTTGTACACAAGAGGGATTCACAGGAAACAATGCTGGAACACTAGAACACTGCTCCTTTAAGAATGACATGGGCAAAACCAAGTTGTGGAGTGGTATTATAGCCCTAGCACATATTTAGCAATCCACAGATCCAAGTACCCAGAACTCAGTAACCCTGTGTGGAACTGGCATCAACTATAATTAGACTGTACTGCCTGGCTTTGTGGTGTCAACAATGTTGTTAGCAGAAGTGTTATTTAGGTGAGAGAGAAGCAACGCCATGAGTCATGAGCGGCTCTACTAAGAAGTCAGTTTCTGTTTCTGTACACTAATAGAGACTGTGGCCCACGCCACATGACACAGAGGAGATGATCAGCTATCTTGGGCATGGAGCTGATACACTAGCAGGCTTCTAATAGCTATATTGCTTTTGAAATTCAACGTACAGTATTACACAATTTACAAACCAATGTGGTTTACCATTGTTTCCTGAATGATTTAGCTTTGCAAATGCAACCTAACAGGAAAACAGAAGTTTTACCAGAAGCTGTATTAGAACTTGTTTATATAAATGAATGCCTCAATCATGCAGATGAAGACTCATTAATTGCCCCTTTCCTTTGGCTTTCCCAGGTATGCTCATCTTCATTAACTGTGCCTATGTGAAGTGGGGGACTCTGGTCCAGGACATTTTCACTTACGCCAAACTCATGGCGCTCTGCCTCATCATCGTTGTAGGAATAATGAAAATATCTACTGGTACGCTTATGTAAAAAGTATGAATGCATCAGTGAAAAAACTAATAAAATATGTGCTTTAAACTTTGACTTCTGTTTGTGCAGGAGGATCAAAGAGCTTCGATAGTCCGTTTGAGGGCTCATCCACAGATCCCGGAGACATTGCTTTGGCCCTCTACTCAGCTCTGTTCTCCTTCTCCGGCTGGGATACACTCAACTTTGTCACTGAGGAGATTCGGAATCCAGAGAGGTAACGCACACATTCACAGACATACAAAGAGACACAACTTTAGACTTGATTTTACTTCCTGTTTTTGGCTCACTGGCAAGAAATCTGCATTGCAAAAAGCATTGCTTGTAGTGATGAACCTACAGAGAATTATGATGACTCTATGTTACCCTCAGCTTTTCGGAGGGCTGATGTTACAGCTACAGTGTCTGCCGCCCTCAAGTTGCCAAATTATGAGATATTGCAGGTTATCAGTCTTTTCAGATTACTTTTACCAGGCATGTTATAGCACAGCCACATGCAATTCTCCAACTTATTGATTTTGTCCTTTTTTGTTTGTTTTGTTGGAATCCTAAATAATGGGCTATCAAGGTTAGAATTGCAATTTGAGTAAAATGTTGAACATGAACCCCCTGTAATCTGTCGCTGCAGCTTTTCAGTGAGTCAGACAATGCTCTGTGTTGTTTTTTGATGTTGTTGTTGTAGGAATCTTCCCCTCGCCATTGCCATTTCTATGCCCATAGTGACCATCATCTACCTGCTGACCAACGTGGCGTACTATGTGGTTCTGGACATGCCATCATTGCTGGCCAGTGACGCCGTTGCTGTGGTAAGACACAAACAGTCACCTGAGAGAGATGATTTACTCTGCTGCTAAATATAGTCCTGAAATGGTTAGTCTCACATTGCCAGACCTATCTCCACAGCGCTGTGGAAATAGGTCTGGCTACACCACACATACATTCTGGGATAGGAGAAAAAAAAACTATCTGGGTTGTTTCCATTTTTTAAACCAATCATAATTGTTCATCTTGGGTAGTGCTGAGCTCCGGACACAGCGATGGTGGCTTTGCAAAATGGTCTCAGGAAGGAACTTGTTTTGGTGTAAACATTTGCACCCCGCAAAAGAAAATGCAACATAAAATATTAAATAAAGTTAACTGTTCACACAATACAGTATCGTGAGCTATCTAAATTGTCAGGCTTTATCCTGGAAATGTACTTCCGTTGATTTGGACTATGAAATTGTTGACCCAGGACATTTTGCCCTCTGACTTCAGAAACTGTAATAAACCATGTTAACCATGGAATGGGAATAGCTCAGGCTTGGGGACCGGGCCAAAGTATGGAGTAAGTATTGGCACTGCCGAGGTGTCCTAAAGCAAGGCACTGCATGTGAGTTTATTCCGGGCCTATGTGTGTAATGTAACAACAACAGAGTGTAAAAATTTAATTTCCCAATTGAGGGATTAATAAAGTGCTTCTTTCTTCTTCCTTCTTCACAGACCTTTGGGAATGCAGCCCTGGGGCCGTTGAGGTGGATCATGCCTGTTTCAGTGGCCATGTCCTGCTACGGAGGACTCAATGCTTCTGTCATTGCTGCATCACGGTAATTAGGAAGTACTGAACAGACCCTGACTTAGTGATATTGTGATGAATGTTTTGCCAAAAACTTTCCATCTTTGTTGATCATGCAGGCTGTTTTTCGTTGGAGCTAGAGAGGGCCACCTCCCAAACAGTCTGAGTCTGATTCACCTGCGGCGCTACACACCAGTACCTGCACTGCTGTTCAATGTGAGGACCATTTATCTTACTCTAAAATACAAATGGACATCAGATTGAGCAAATGCATACAAGTGTATGCCACCTTGTTCACATGTCACAAATAGACACATAAATATGTGAATTCATGTTCTGCAGGGGTTAATGGGTCTGATCTTCCTGTGTGTGGAGGACGTTTTCCAGCTCATCAACTATTTCAGCTTCAGTTACTGGCTCTACGTGGGTCTGTCTGTGGCTGGCCTCATCTACCTGCGCATCACTCAGCCAGACAGACACAGGCCTGTGAAGGTGCTGCTTTTTTCATAGCTCAGATTATACTGAATATAATTACATACGGCACAGTACATACATACACAACTCTACAGTTCCTGTGGGTATTTCAAATATTGTTATGTTTTGAAGCGATCATTTCTGTAATAATTTAACTTTGAACTCCATATCTATCATATGCAGATACATCTACAGTTACATTTGGATTCAAGATTCAAAGGTTTTTTCTCATACAATGAAAAGCAGGGTGGCATACTATTAAAGCTGTGCAAAATGGAATAATAATTAGAATAAGTTAAACTAAGAAATAAAAAAAGAAATATATGTAGTATTAGTAGCCTATTAAGACGTTAAAGTGTATGCTGGCCCAGTGTGTAGGTGGGCTGTACAATGTTTCAGTATATAAAAATGTAAAAAGTAAGTCTAGTTGTATAACTTGACTCACAACTGTGGCATATGTACCACAGTTTTGAGTCAAGTTATACAATACACTTTTGTACAAACTTGACACAAATATGCAAATGTGCAGGTTAGTGCAGATATACAGAGGAGAGAGTTCAGCATGCTGATGGACTAAAGCGAGGAAGCTTTATCTTTACCTTCTTCAACTTACTTAGCTTGTTACAGCCCAAACTCAGTGATCATTTTGTGTAAAATGAACAAAGAAATATGACTACGGCACTGAGGAGAAGGTTTAGTGGGTCTGTCATGTTGTGCCCACTCTTATGAACATAACCTGAAGCACTGTAAATACAGTTTCCATAGATTACATATTGTCTTTGAATAATAAATCACAAAATACTCTGTCATCAGTTAACAAACTAAGCTGATTTGTCTTTTTCTCTCCACAGTTGAGCTTGTTCTTCCCCTTCATCTACTGTCTGTGTAGCCTGTTCTTGGTCATCGTCCCTCTATACGGAGACACCATCAATTCTCTCATAGGAATTGGCATTGCACTGTCTGGGGTGCCGGTCTACTACGTAGCCATTTACCTGCCTGACGAGAGGAGGCCCAAATTCATACGCAAGTTAAACAGTACGTTTTAGGCTTTTATTTAGGTCTTATGTCTTGTTACTGTCCTGTGTTTGTTGACCCTTGTTCAAACATGTTAAGAGGAGGTGACAAAAGGAAGACATTTCCTGTAAATGATACATGCGATTATTATGTTTAATATTACACAATCATACACTCTTCTCCCACTTTGTCAAATATCTGTAGCACATGATTTTATAGCACTTTCAAAATACAGCATTTATCATCTTGGATTATCAGAGTCAGCTGTAACTGACCTCTCCTCCTCCACATCTTCCCTCCTCTCACCTCTTTTCCTCCTCCAGCCTTTGTCACCAAATACACCCAGATGCTGCTCTACTGCTGCCTGACTGAATTTGACACTGAGACAGAAGCACAAGTCGACAGTAAAACGCAGTGAGCTGCAGACAATCCGTCGCTCATCAGCTTTCTGCCTGAGGCCTCAGCCTTGTCCATATGTTGACGTTCATTGCTCCCCAAACGCAGAAAAGCAAGGCCTTCCACGGACAGAGTGGCGAGGTGCAGGCCCACAACATTTGAGGATTACTTCTCCAACGTCAAGTTAAAAAAGGCCTGACATCTCAAATGACTCACCACGAAGGAGCAGGCACTTGAGAAACTGTTGCTTTCTTCTACAAATGGGATGCCCCTTTCTGCAGAGATCAATGGATATCTTTTATGAGAATTTCAAAAAACTATGGAAGAAATATGGAGCTCCTTTAACATTTTAGTTTTTAGACTAGAAGATGTAACTTGCTTTCTGCCTGACATTGTTTAAAACAAATATATCAAATGATGATTATGTGGCTGGGATTCAATCATCCTATCTAGGATCTAATATTTTTTAAAGTTTAATAAGGTATCTATATGTGAATAACTGTGCAAATGTAAAACACCAACGAAAAACAACAATTTTAACCAATATTCTGGGATTGGTTCCTATGCAGCTTCACTGTGGAGCAGTTTAAGTTAAGTGCCGTGTTTACGGGTCATTATTCTTTCAATTAAAATGGTTGATTTCAATATTAGGTTTTTACGAATACAACTTCATAATCACTATTAATGTATTTCTGTGTTGCTGTTTTTAGGTAGGAATTTATTCTGACCATTTTAAAGGTGCTCTAAGCGATGTTGGGTGATGGCACTTCTTGACGTTCAAAGTATTTTCAAACAAAACAAGGCTAGCTTGCCCCTCCCTCCTCCTCATCCCGTCCCCTCTCCCTCCCTTCCGTGCTTCCGCACACTAACCCCCCCAAACCCCACCCCCAAATCCTTCTTGTCGGTTATTGGCTGGAAGGCTGGAAAACTGTTTATTATGTTTCATGGTGCAGGTTGGCACAGTTTGTTTTTGTTGGTGTTTGTGGAGCCTTGGCTGTCACGGATAGTGAGGATGTTTGCTGTTTGATGATGTTTGCTGTATGCGACAAAAATGTTGTAGCCTAAAAAACGCGTGACATCGCTTTTAACAACACATGACCAACAGACATGGGGTCAAACACACACAGGACTTCCATCCAGGAGCCCCATGTTAGTGTCCCATGTGAAAGCAAAAGTCAAGAAAACCTTTTACGTACGTTACGTACTTAAAGCTACAGTGGGTAGAAAGCAAAAAAAAAGCCAGAATTTGAAGTAGAGTGAGACTTCTTCCTGCAGCTCTCCCTCTCCCTGCTCTGTCTCACAGGAAATGCATGCACGGACATTCGTGGCATAACGCACAGAAATTGTGCATAACTTTTTATAAGATATCATACAAACCATTGTATGTAGATATGTTGCAAATGATAATGGACCAATTTGTATGGTACCATTTATAAGATGTAGCATGGTATGTATGTGACTTTGTGCCTCACATTTATCAAAAAACAGCCAGATAATCTTTAAAGAGAAGATTTTCCAGTTCAGTATAATCTGTTTTAAATCAGTTGGATTAAAACAAATAATTTCTATAGTTTTTTTGTCAACATTTTCATATGTTTAAGTGCTGATTGACCAAATTCAGTAATAAATATACTTTGAACTTGAAACATTTTCAGAATCAAGAAGCTTTGCTTTTCTGTCTCCTTTTCTCTCAAAAGCCTCCCTTCTCTCATTAAAACATCTCCACCAGCCATCACATATCTGTTGTGTAGGACTAGATGTTGATATCCCTCAATGAATGCGTACATGAGGCATCGACATGACATTAATCATGCATGATTTTTACAGTATGTACAAACAGCCTATTGCACTGCATTCTCTAGTTGTTATCTAGTTATGAACTGCAAGACATAGCTTTAGACGTTTAGTTTGTTTTGAATGTATCTGTTTCTTTATCATTTTGTCTTGTGATTAAACTGCATATGTTGTAATGCATCATGTTATTTAATTAATTAGTACCATTTCACTGTCCACTTAAAAATTGCTAATTTCTTTACAGCTTTGCAATGAATACAAATGTATTGCTAGTTGACCAGACTGGAATACAAATGAAAGACAAGTTGTTAAATTTGCCAAAACTCTATATTGACTGGTACACCTCATACCACATACATTTAAGTATTAGCAGTACCTTTTTATTTTTATTTAATTGATTTATTGTAAAAACACCTCATTCATGCATCATTTTAACACTGTTCAGGGGCATCAGCTGTTAAAACATCCTTCAGTTTCATATCATTGAATTCATGTCAAATAAAACAACTGGTTTAAGAACATTTTTTACTTTATTATTAAATTCTTTCAACTGCAATTCTAAAGCATGTTATAGAATTTTAACACAAATCATAATGATGCACATATACAGAAAGATAAATGCACTGTTAAGAACTAGTTTCCGCTAAAGTCTAATTTTAAAGTTATTCCACACAGGAAGTGACATTTGGAGCGAGCGAGATCTATCTCCATCTAAGATAAGGTGCAGTTGGCAGCGTCAAACCCAGGACAGATCCACTTATTGCTGAACTGTTTGTATCCCTCAGCATTGATCAGGTCACTTCCTGAACAGAGAAAAGTACACAGGCATTTATTATCGCGCTTAAACACTGAAATAGATGATACAACAAAATCCACTCCTATTTACCATCCATCAGGTTCTGGAGACTGCAGTAGTTTGTGCTGTTATCAGCTGGATCTTTGGAGAACTCTGATACTGCCTCTCCCTGCACATCAGAAGGAAAACAGCGTTTCAAAGAGGAAAGCCAGACAGACACATACAAGTTTGAAGGTTTGAGGCAGAGGGCCTCTGGCCAGGGGACAGTGACTGAAGCTGATAAACCATTTTTCTTTGAGTAGCTTTAAAGCTTCAGATGTTCTGCCATATTTGCTCAGACTGTCACTACATTGTGATAGCACATCAGACAGCTCATTTGTGAAATAAATGTTCCTCTGCCTCCCCCAGCTCCTAATGGCATTTGCAAGATTCCACCAAGCCTGAAGGTAAACAACAAACCAGACCAGGTTCAGCTTAAATATGTTTCTGAAAACAGTTGAGGCAAGAAATGGGCAATGCAGTAACAGAATCTTGATACATATTTGATCAGTGCAGCTAGTTTTACAGTCTGATTGCAGTTTATGAACAGTCATTGACACTGCGTAAGAGACTCCTCTTCTCTGATTGGTTGTTGTATCTTCGGGGGTGGGTACTTGCTTTTGCCATTACAAGCACTAGGGGGAGGCAGGATGTTTTCACATTTTCTCTGACTGATGTTCTACTGTCACGATATAGTGACAGTCTGCGCAAATATGACAAAAACATATTTTAATAAAAGTTACCAGCTGCAGCTTTAAAGTCAGAAAATTAACATTTTAACTCACTGTGTGACAACATCCCACGCACATTTTCTATCTGTTTCAGCATTTTGTCAAAGCTATAAGAAACGTACACTGTGTTACATATACAAACCCAGACTTTAACATGTTTATGTTTGCATCGTTAAATCAAATGTATCATGATGGAATCTGGTATTCACTTGAAATAAACCAGGAGGAGGAAGTAGCTTTGAAGTAAAGACACAGTTTAGGTTTTGTATGAGATGCATCAGTCTGTTTACTCATTCAGAAAGAAAAAAAATGCACTTACAGTCATTTTGCAAACAGTTGACTGCTCTAGAAGAAACTGGAGGTCGTTGACTTTTTTGGTTGTTGGAGACGTGTGTGTGGCTTTGATCAGGTATGGAGCTGTCGACACAAGCTGCAGAGCATTTCAAAATCAGTCAAGTCAAGGATATTTTCTACAACGTGCATCAACTACTACTGATCATAATGCCTAGCATCCACTTGCCTGCAGTAGGGGCAAGCAAATGCTACTTTTTGGCAAATACATTAATAAACACTTATATCTGCTAACAACTACATTATACATTTTTTAAATACTACGTATACAAGCTAAATAGTGGGGTTAAAGTAAAGTGTTACCCAGAAATGTATCAATATTTTTCTATATCTGATGCATGTTCACAAGATATGAAAGGATAAGTTTATATTTGATACATTTAGCTGTTACACCACCTTCTACAGACGTTAATGGCAAGTGACCAAAGGCATTACGGTCTGTGTAAAATCTTAATTTTTTTTATTATTCTATGTTTATTTAAGGAAATTGTAAAACGTTTTCATCCATCTACTCGCTTCCTGCGTCCTGCTTCTAAATTAAATTAATGCTGAAAATTTGAATTTCTTTCACAGAAATAACTTTTATAAAGTTTATTTTACTTCAACAATAAATGAGTTGACTGAGATGTTTCTGACCTCGTACGAGCACCTCTCTCCTGCATACAAACATCTCTGCCCGATCTGCCAGGCTTTGATCTGGCTCACCAGCTTTCCAGTTACATCTTCGCACGAGATTCCAAACAACCTGCAGAGCACAGCAGTGAGCGTTAGATCTGTTACTGTAATACTCAGTTGAAGGCTCATGTACTGTTCAAAAACACCAGAAAAATCAATAAAAGATTTATTTTGAATTATGCTAGTCGTCATAACTTTCTATTTCTCTGCACAAACATGACTAATGTGAATCTTGTGAGTCCTTGTAGCCTCCCCGTATCCAAGATAATATGTGAGAAATCAGGCTGCACAAAACTTTGAATTCATAAGCACCCTGTCTAACAACCATAAGATCCTTTTACACAGTGGATTTTTATGCTACCCAAACACCATCATAAAGCATTATGTCTAGCTGGCCACATGATGCAGCATCTGCTCTGTGAACATTAACAGCTGCAGCATGGACTTGAAAAATACAGAGACTTCACTGAAAGAGTCCCCAAAGGAATCCACAGTATACTAGTACTCATAGTACACTCATAAACTTTAGATTCAACACAGGTTGATCAAATCTACAAATACTAGAAAATAAAATCTACATTACCACTTGACTTTGCACTGTGAGGTGCGGTCCGCCATTGAAATGGTGAGTTTGACCCCCAGAAGGAGAGCTGAAGCTACAAACAGGAATCTCAGGTCCATACTAAAGGCAGGTACTGTAGATGAGGCCTGAATCCAGTGTATGGTCAAGTGTGTGGACGTCTTCTGAGTGTCGCCTCGATCTGTCCAGAGGGCTTAAAACAGCAGCACACGGGTCATGTGGAAAACTGGAAAAGAGGACAGTACAACATTGATTTAACACGGACCACAGCATGGGAGAGAAAGAAAGTGGAGGAAACTGAACATATCAATAACAGAGGTAACACAAATGAAGTTATTTTATAAAACAATTAGATTTTTCAACTATGGATTGTGTAACCATCTAAAAACTTTAAAAAATAAAGTCAGTTTGAACTTACAGAGAAGTGGAACTTGAGTAAAACACAGTGTCATCACAATGAGTAAATTACATATCTCACCTACCTCTTGTGGTGTGTACATGCAGATAGTTTTGGTATTATTCCTGCTGTTTGGTGCTGGGTCGGTGGTCTGCAATGGTTTTTGAGAGTTTTTTTGTTGTTGCTGAAAACAACTGCCTGCTGCGGCTAGAAACGACATGAGAGCGGTGAGAGTGAACCAAAACAGTTAAGGTGTGGCCGTAACACCAAAACAATGAGCTGAAAGATGCTAAATTGTTCCATATCTTAGTGGAACTGCTAAGTCAGGAGACAATTCTCTGTGGGTTCATTTCAACAAAGGGACACCTTTCTCTCACACACACACACATTCAATTGACACATTCATAAGAAATATTTGTTATGGCAGCTTCAGGTTTGCAGGGGATTAAATGATAATTATTTGTCTTCAAATCCTAAAGAAGCTCTTCATGGTTGACATTGACAAAGATAAATACTATAAAAACGAATGCTTTGACAGAAGTCTTACCTAAGTCAATGGTTTTTGTTTTTGTTGTTGTTGCTGCTGGTACAGCCTCCCTAACAAGTGACCTAGATTCATATCAATTACAAACCTGATTTAAGCACGGGAACATATAATCAGTGACAAGAAAAATAGAACCAGAAATAGAACTAGAAAGAATCTTCAGCAGGTACAGAAGACATGGCCTCTCTCTTATGAATATGTTCATGCAACTCAATTTCCACACTTTGCATGCATAACAGACTTCAGATGCCTGGAGGGGGAACTGAAGAATGTTATTAACTGTGGGACAGATTTATGTGGCGCTAGAGGACCTTTCTGAGCTTGGAGACCTCTTGAAGCCTGTGTTAAAAACTGAGAGTTACAAATGTGTTTGCATCTTGGGAAACGTAGGATCCAATGTTTTTCGGACCTGACGTATAGGGACTAAAAGTCAGGATCAGGATGTCCACTGGAGTGTCCCTTTTAACTCTTTCAACTCTCATTGAACACATTTCTTCTAGTCAAGAAGTGTGTAGAACATTCTTATTAATTTATTTTGATCTTAAAATAATCTTTGTTTAAGAAATTATAACAACAGTTTAATGTAATTGGAGGTGTGTTTTCCAAATGGTGACAGCAGCACTGACTTTTGGACTGAAGAGATTATTAACCAGTTTGTCTTGTTCTAATACCATGACACAGATTCAGATCAACACAAACAGCATACGTCATGGAGCATAAGCGCTACCGTGACTGTGCCCATAGATAAGATTCCTTTGTATTCTTCTGAAGTGAACAGACACTGCTAAGTACTGAGAGGTGTAATGTTTAAACGAAAGAACAAGAAAGAATTGTGTAAACAATATAGGCTACTTTATTTTAGTTATTGGGTGCTAAAAAGGTGTAATGTGAGCAGGATGAGTAGTCTTCATCTTCAGCCTGTGTTTCCCCTCTACTGGCTGAAAGAGAAAATGCAGCAAGAACATTTCATCAGATATCAACGATCTGTTTAAAGTTCCTGTCGTCCTAAGTGTTAATTTAAACTCATGCTGGAGCCATTAAGTTTAGTAGAACCTTCAGTGTGCCGTAAACACATATGCTTACCTAAAACATAGTTGAGCCTATCTCTTTCTCTAAGAAGTATGCTAAAGTGTGGTTTCCACTGACCTCCAAAAGGAGACGGTCCTGAAACAAAACATTGCCTTATCATGCAGCTGCCTAGATTCCCAGAATATTTAGAGAAACAAACATATTTATACATGAACACGTTTGGTTGTTAGAGACTGGCTGAATATTCTTGTCCCCTGTAAATCAATGTAAAGAAAGAAACGTGCGGTCACGGCACAAGTGTGAACATGACATCTTTAGAATATTCCAAACCCCCATCTCCACCAATGAATTGAGAACTAACTTTGCAAGGGTGTGCCATATTTTTGCCATCTTTTCGCAAGCCGAAAAGAGCAGACTGGGCTTTGTCGGGACGGGGGCTTAAAGAGACGGATGTTAAGATGGAGCATTTCAGACAGAAGGTCATAGTCAGCATAGTCTCGCTTTGCCAGACCCTCCTCCAAAGCGCGCTAAAGGAGAGTCTGGCTACTCCACATAGCATTCGGGGATCATGGGAGGAAAACTGCTCTGGTTTATTGGCATTTCTTTAAACCAATCAGAATTGTCATGGGCTGTGCTAAGCAAAATAGTCTTGCGAGAGAAAATTCAGATTGGACAGATAGTCTAGCTAGCTGTCTCAATTTACCATGCAGAGATCTGAGGAGCAGTCAATAGTCCTCATGAATCCACCGAATTTAAAATTCCAACACAAAGAAAGCGGAAGGAAATGGAAAAGACATGCATCCGGCGGAATTTCCTGCAGCACCGGAGCAAGCCCGGAAGTGGAACGCGAAGGATATAGACTATAGTCAAACAGACAGTAGCCTATAAAGAAAATAATTTGTTGGGTTTTCATACATTAAAGCATGTAAACATGTTCTGGTAGAAACTCAAAATACAAGTATAAACCTAAAAAAATTGCACAATATGTCTCATTTAAAGGGATACTTCACCGATTTAGCATTCAGCTTTGTATCAGTAGAAACCCGGTAGTATTTCTGAATGACCGTGCTTCCCTCCTTCATGTCCCCCTGAGAGGAGAGATCTCTGCATTGGGGGTATGGAAAACATTCCTCCAATGACGCAAAATGACGATTTTTGCATCATTGGAGGAATGTTTGGCCAGAGGCAAAGAACTACAGCCAGTAGTAGGAGCTACTTCTGCATGTTTTCAACACGCCCATCACCCAAAGCGAGCCGATCTCAGCCGGAAAAAAATGACATGTCAGCCATCTTGCTAAACAGGGCTCTCTCTTCTCAGCAGCAAACTTTTACAAAATGATGTGCTTTCAAACTCCCGCACACGTGTATCACCGGGATACATTGGTACAGATCGGAGAATATGCAGGAAACGTTATTACAGAGGGAATAATTGGCACACTACATGAGCTTCGCCTGCACGGAGACCAGCACGGAGACCAGCACGGGGACCAGCGGTCTCGCTCGATGCCCTGAGCCAGGGAAGTGGACATCCTCATAGGCTAGGTGGGAAGCTAACGCTAACCAGGGAAAAGGCACATCCAGAGCAAGCTAACGCTAGCCGGCCACCTGTCCCATCAATCCTGCTTGCAAGTGTCCGTTCATTAAACAACAAACTGGACGACATCCATCTTCAACGAAACTCCCAACGCGAGTTCAGAGACTGTGTTTTTTGCTTTCGTGGAAACATGGCTGAACAACAGCGTACCGGACTGTCCAGCTACCAGGCCTGCTAGCCCTCCGACGATCCGAGCTAGAGATGCTCTGTATGAAGGTGGGTTGTGTTAACACGGACTGGTGCAGAAATGGGGTGATTTGTATCCAACTAACTGCTAACCGCTGGAGTTTGTGACTGTTACATGGCGACCATTCGACATTCCACGCTAATTCACGGCTGAGTGCTTGTGCATGTACGCCTAATGCTGGTATGCTTAGCTGAACTTTACGGAGCCTATAATGTGTGTGTGCACTAAAGGTAGCCTGTTTCGTATGTTGTTTTTATATAATGTCGTTTTTATATATTTTAAATGTGTAACACCACTTGAGCCACGATGAAACGTTGTTTTGTGTATTTTGAAATAACAATAAAACACATTGAGTTGAGTTGAATGCCTCTGTCCGTCTGTCTGTCAAGCAGTAGGCGTGGCTTGGGAGTGGACTCAAAGCAACGAAGCAAAGTGCATTCTGAGATTTGGTGTCTTTCATCCATATGAGCTAAAAACACATTTTCTGGCTTTTCTCAGCCTCAATTTTTTTTTTCACATTTCTGCTACATAAGAGACCCAATTTAAAGATATATTCAGCTTTCCAGTGGTGAAATATCCCATTAATACAAAAAACCTTACTATTTTTTTTATGTATTAGCCTGGTTTAACATCTCTGAATTGCTGCCCAAATTGTTCAGCAATTCGAGTAGTAGAAGTGAAGTGAAACAAAATGACAATTTTCTGATTATGAGGCTACTGATTTATTTCTTCAATGCACTTACATAACAATTGAAATTTACAGCATCTCAGTAACCATGTGTCTTTGGCAATTAAAAGGTGATTTGATATATATTACTGGAAATATAGTTGCATTACTTTGTAATTGACTGCAAGTATTAAGTTGATATTTTCAATTTATTTTTTATAAAATGGACACAAAACAGTTGTCTTTGTCTTTACATTTACACATTTTAAACAGAAAAATGGATGCATCTAAATGGATGCTTAACTTTTGTGTCTTTTACAGCAGCTCCCTCCTGTACATCACAGTGGGGTTTATTTCAATAATCATTATCACAGGAAATGTCTGAGTCTTGTTTAAAGCATCCTAATTCAAATTCTGTTCGTTTAAACTTGTGACTTTGTCCCTTTTTACATACCTCTCTTTGATAGATCAAAGCAAATGCAGTAATTTTACTTTTAGAATTTTAGACCTAATCAGGCCTTGTTCAATTTAATTTTGTCAATTAAACAAGACTCACATATTGTCCTCACATTGTGGTTACGTGTGTTGCATTTTCAGGGGCATCTCCAAAGTGAAATTAGAAACTTCATTGAGGATCCTCCTCATACACATAGAGGATATTATTATTTTATAATCACATTTTTTCAAGTCTTGCCATACACAGACACTTGTGAGTTGTTGGTTTCAGACTCTGGTGATGTTCTTTACTGTTACCATGTACTCCAAATCTGGTCGGAGCTGCCTGATAAGGGTGTTCAGCTGAAAGACACACATCATTTTTAAATAATCATATTCAGGTCTGTTCAGATTATGTTCCGCAAAGATTCAGATCAGATAACACAATCAATATTAAAGTAGTTTTATGTTCAGGAAACAAGGTAGTTTACCTGGCGCAGGGCTGGACCTATGGTTGTTTCATTTAGCTCCTGATCGGAAGCAACAGCTGCCTGGATAAATGCTACAACTGCGGGACATATAAAAGGAAATTCATTAAAATCATGTCGGACATCAAGGTGAAATATATTGTGCGAGTTTAAAACGCACTTACCATCGGCATTTAAACCAGGTGCCGCGACTGATGTTGTCTGGACTGTCTCCGTAGGAATAAAGGAAGTAGTGACGGACGGGCCCAGGGCTGGGAAAATATTAAAAGAAATTATAAGACCACATTTTAAATCTAGACGGTTGAACTTGCTTGTTATTACAAACGTTAGCTTAATAAATGTAGACTACTTACAGTATAGACTAAACTTTTTTTTATTTTTGATCTTTTAACTCATTTAAATGTCCCAATGATTTCAGCCAGTGTACTTACTTGTCTGTGCGGCGCACGTGGCCAGACATCCTGCAAACAGGATCAGCAGAAGCATGTTGAAGGTTTATTCCAAAAAAGAGTGAAATCTGTAGTGGAAAAATGTTCCGTCTGCTTTCACAGAGTCGCTGGTTACCTTTGTTGTGTATCAGGAAGCGATAGCCTTGTTATTCAGAGGGTGTGGCAGTTGAACACCTAAACAAAACACCTTGAAGAACAACATTGCCAGGAGTGACTCAAGCAGGTAACAAAGGTTAAAACAAAAGCTTTAGGCTTACTCTGAAATATGAAAAGTTCGCCGTTTTTAGTCTGTCAAGCAAATGCTTTCTAAAGTTGTGATTACTGATTTGTACGGAGCCCCAAAAGGATCACTGATGGAAAAAATATATATCGAGGCCAGAAATGCTAGCCTACTTCGTGGCCACGAGATACAGAATTCGTTCCCACCTTCATTTTGATTAATTCACGGCCACGAGCTTTTTTCTATGGCGAAATTGCATTCTGAGCAGAGAATGAAGTCTCTGTGTGTTTTGTAAGCTCTAAAATAGCCTTTTTCGGTCGCACTTTTTTTAAAGGTAGCCTCGACTACAACTGGAAATATGCCTGTTTTTTATTGACATATTTATTGACCTAATAAAACACCATATGCCTAAATTCACTGTTAGAAATCGCATATAATGCCTTATTAGACCAAAAATATACTATACTTAGACACTATTAAACCAAATTATTATGAAGAATTTTACAACCTCACCTTAGTTTTATTTTTACAACTATCCTACACACGTTTTCAAAACTGTCTCCTTTTTTCAAAACTTTTCAAACTTTTCCCAAAACTGCAGACACACAAATGCAAAATACAATACATTTGCATCACATGGCAAACACTTTTTTCATATATCCAAAAATGTACTATTATGGCATGTACACACTGTTGCTCTAAATCTAAAGCTCTTTTGTCTTCCATAGGCATATATCTACATTTCCATACTAAGTTCTAGAGTGAAAGTAATCTGCTGAGAAGGGTTGAAATGTTTACTGTAAACACCAATGCAATGTTGAAACAGAAAATATTTATTTGGCAAAACATTACTGTTGTAACAGTAGCACAGTGTTGTTTACATAGCATACAAGAAAACACAACCATAAAAATAGGTTTGAATTATGGACACCACTGTAAAGGGCCTCAAGTTTGGACTCTCAGTCCAGCTTCTCTCATGATCAACCCGGGGTTGATCACTTGATCACTAAGTGCTATATAAATAACATTGCCTTGCCTTGCCTAAGTGTGGCGCTGATCTCAGCAGAGATGACTCTCCTTCCTTCTCTTCTTTGCTTTTCTTCTTTTAACTCATCCTCTTCTTCCTCCTCCTCGTTTCAACTCTTCCTCCTAGAACTTGTCCTCCTCGTCCCCTGCCTCTCCCTCCTACTCCCTTCACTCTCTGTCCATTGTTCAAAAGAGGTAATCTGACCTATGTATAGGTCTGTACTAAAGCAGTGATTGGTTCATTTCATTTATTATACAGGAAAGTATTAAAAGTAACATTAAGTTACAGTTTAAACGGGCCTGACTCAGTTTAAAAACTGGTTTCCAGCAGGTTGTATGCCTTTTTGAAAATATGTGATAGATGGTAATGTTCTGATGTGATGGGGAATGTCATTCCAAATGTTGGTGTATGTATGAAAAAAGGATGGCTATTGATCAGTTAAGTAAACAAAGGGTTAGGTAAGGTAGTCACTAAGGGCCATCCACATACACAGTTCATCCTAAGGGTTCACTGTGCCACGTGTATGTTTAACATGAAAACATGGTTTATAAAATCATGCCAACAATAAGTATGTTTTTTTAATATTCTATGCAAAAAGGTATAAAGGCTTTAGGCTGCCCTACACATTATTGTAAGCCCAGTTTAATATGCAACTTAATTTTATACAATATATGTAGTAGGGGGTCCCTGCTCTGGCTCTCTTTCAGTTAAGGGGTCCTTGGCTTAAAAAATGTTGAAGACCCCTGGTTTAAAGGTTACGAGAACAGAAGAGGAAGTTGCATCACACAGAGACCATGCTTTTATTAATGTGCTGTGACTGACAACTGACAGATATTCATCCATTTGGATTATTTGTGTTTTATTTCTGAAACTGTAACAATATCCACCACTACGATGTACCGTTTGTAACATTACTGTTCGTATTTCTTCCAATCTGTGCAAAACAAACCAAAAACAGGAAAGAAAAAACAAGGATCATGTTTCTTCTTTTTTTTATTAAAAGGACGTATTAACTGATCATAGCTGAGCATTAACTGCTCTGTCAAATCTGAGTAGGAGTTACTCATTAACTAATGGTTCACTAGCAGTTTGTTATTCCTCATTTGTTTCCCTGTAACAACTCAAATTTTGTGTATCTTATTTTAAAGTGTTACCGAATAAGACCAAATTAACAATAACAGACTTTCAATGCATTAAAATACAGTATGACATCACACCCGTAAATAAAGAATAAATCGGCCATCATTATGGGTTCTTTAACTTTCTGCTGCTGCTGCCGCTGCCGCTGCTCGCAGAACTGGAACGTCCAGAGGTGGTGAGAGGAGGGGAGGTCATGGCCAGATCCAAGCCCAATTGCACAGTCTTCAGCATGGGGGACTGAAGTGCAGAGGCCCTGGGGCTGCTGCTGGCTGAGGATGCAGAAGACCTACAGTACAGAGAGAGAAAAACACCATAAAGATACAGAGGAAGAGCAGCATAACAAAGTCTCCAATCGTTTGCATGATAGAAGTACAGGGTGACATATCTATGTGATTTATTCATACAGATAAAGAAAAGTGAATATCTTTTTCCAGAATATTTCTCCATCAGACTGTGGAGCAGCATACCAGTGCAACAGTCTTTCTCAGCTGACTGATTATATTCCATTGACAAGAGCAGTATTCAATTATTTTACTCATGCTCACTTTTATGATCGGTCCAATAGTTCAAACTCACGACCATCTGACAGCATGCCCTCATTATTTCTCTAACCTCCACTATCACTTCTCTGGAGAAGAGGTTTTATTAAGAATTGATCAAGTCTGACCTGAGAGAGGCAGAGCTGTGGGAAGAGCTTACAGAGCTCCGATGGCTGGAAGGAGTAGAAGACGGAGATGGAAGAGACAAATGGGCCTGAGAGAGAGAAAAACACTCAAAGTTATATGCAACCATAAATCCTAAATGACCATAGCCTGTCATCACTTAAAGGTCCCATGTTGTAAAAAGTGAGATTTCCATGTCTTTTTATTATAAAACAGGTCTAAGTGCTATAGAAATTCTGTGAAGGTATCAAAACGCTCATTCCACAGAGAAATGCACACAGCTTGTATTCAAACACGGTGCCTTTAAACAAGCCATCAGGATTTCCGTATGGTTGTGTTCTCACAGCTATACTATATAGAGGTAGAAATTGTCGTTGCAGTTACAGTCATTGCCCGGCTGCAGTGACGGTGCAGAGACGCCAAGAGCGCAGATGTGGAAAACCTGTAAACGCTGACCAATCAGAGCACACTGTTTTTTTTTGGGGTGGGGGGGCTTAAAAAGACAGGTGCTAAAACAGAGCGTTTCAGACAGAGGGTGAATACAAGTATATTCAGACAGACAGTATGAGAACAATTATGTTTTTGAACATTAATGCATGTGAACATGTTCTACTACAAACCCAAAATACAAGGATGAACCTGAAAATGAGTATGATATGGGATCTTTGCTTAGGCCTAATTAATCCTCTGAATATAAAAACAACAATGTCAATTGTTTTATACCTGCAGGAAGTATTTCTCCAACACCGATCTGAGGTCAGGGGTGTCATCCATGGCCACATTCAGCATCTTGTTGATACTCTTATTAAATTCTTTTAACTCCCTCAGCTTAATGTCCTTCTCCTCGAAAGTCTCAGCTTTGGTGTTTTTTGCTGAGCGGATCTCTTTGGTAAGCTTAGAGCACTAACGGACAGAGGACAACACAAAATTAAAATGTGATTATGGTGACTGCTAATAAATGTTTGTAGTCAAGGATACCTGTACTGTATATACACACACAACATTGTTCCTTTAGAAAGTGGGACAGAGAGACATCAAACCTGCTTTGTGGCTCTGACAACCTTCTCCTGCTGGGAAGTTATGTCTCTGTTCAGTTTACTGATGAGAGACTGTTTGTGCTCTATTTTATCTTTCTCCACCTGCTCTTCTTGCAGCAGACTCTCCAATGTATTGTTCATGTCCTGGAAATGGAGAGCGACACACACACACACACACACACACACACACACACACACACACACACACACACACACACACACACACACACACACACACACACACACACACACACACACACACACACACACACACACACACACACACACACACACACACACACAGTTATATTCATGCCAAGTCAACTCTACTGAATGACTTGATCAGATAGAGTTGTTGAGCTAGTTTATTTATGACCCAGTCGTCTCACAGGGACACACCTAAATAACACAATAAGCTACTTGTATAATACTGAAGAAGAGAGACCGCAAGGAAGAGAAAGCGTTTTTAACAAAAACTTCCCATGCGGTCACAGTCTATCAAAATCACAACTCATTCCAACACTGCAGTTAGATGAAGCTGTTAACGTCCAAGACCACAGACTTAGCTTCAATGCAAAGACATTGTGAGGGCCACATGCTCGCTCACTTTTTCAGGTGGTAGACATTATCAGGAGAGTTCACCAACATTAAGATTGCTTTAATGGGAATTAACCTTATTTTTGCTGTAGGTTTTCCAGCATGTTAACAGTCCTAATATCACTTATTCAGATCAACTGAGTGTAACAGGGATGTATGTTAACAGTCCTAATATTACTTATTCAGATCAACTGAGTGTAACAGGGATGTTTGCATTTGACAAAAATTGACACACACACACACACACACACACACACACACACACAGTTATATTCATGCCAAGTCAACTCTACTGAATGACTTGATCAGATAGAGTTGTTGAGCTAGTTTATTTATGACCCAGTCGTCTCACAGGGACACACCTAAATAACACAATAAGCTACTTGTATAATACTGAAGAAGAGAGACCGCAAGGAAGAGAAAGCGTTTTTACAAAGATCATCAAAAACGGCAAATAAAAAAAAAAACATGAAGAGTATATATTGAAAGAACTCTGGAAATGTTAAAGATTATTTCCTAACGTATTTAATGTTAAACTATAAACTAAATAATTTATGCTCTAAAATGGATTGGGTTGTAATAAAATAAACATGTTTAAAATACAATAAATAAATAGGATTTGTATTTGTATTGTTTTGATGATTTTCTTTTTGCCGTCAGCTTGCTATAGTGTAACCTATTTACAGTGAAGTTGGATATAGTCGACACATCTGACCTTATACTTTTATTAAAATGCTGTTTAAACATGAAATAGGAAGTTTTTGAATTACATCTCACATAAATAATAAATATACCTTAAGAAGACATTTTCTCCTTGTACGCATATATGAATAGAACAAAGTCATTAGCAGTCATTGTTGAGTTTAATATATTGTTCAGCCTGCTAAATTTATTATTTTGTTACAATGTTGTTATTATGTTACAATCTTCCTGTTTACATAGTTGATTGCTTTTGATTGGACCACACTACAGAGCACTTCCTAGCAACCAATGCACACATGATCAAAGTCTTTACTAGCTAAGAATTTTTTTTTTTTTTAAATAACTCACTAGTTTGGAACCAGCTAGTGGTTAGAAAGAACTTAGGAAGGACTTTACACAGACTTAGTGATGGATTTACAAATAGCTGATGCAACCCAATCCAGAATAAAGAGGGGTGTTTCATACATTTTTAGTCGTCAGTAAGTAACTTTGAATTCTTGTTGATGGACATAAACACTGATTTTATACTATTAACTATTGTGAGCATCAAAAGGTTGACTATCATACTAGTAATAAATAAGTAATAAGCAACAAATAAAAACTTGTTGTTGACAATAGTAGGACAACGTTTGGAGGAGGGATCCTAAATGTAACACTAATAGAGGAGTATTGTAATGGGATACGTGTCTGATGAGGTATTTGGTATGCAGGAAGTAATTGTAATGCGCTCTACACTGGCTATAAAAAGGAATAACCTGTAAGTCCTGTTGGAGCTCTTGGAGTTGTCTTTTCCTATACTTCAGCATCTCTTCAGCCGCCCTCAACTGCTCTTCCAGCTTCAGTTTTTCCTGGTGCTCTGGACCTAAAACAAAAACAGTATAAATGACTTTGTGATCAATGATCGCTGCTCTGTTGATTTTAATTGACGAAGAGAAATAAACCACATTAATACCATAACTTCCTACTGATGATTCCTAGTTTAGTTTATTTCAGTCTACCTGGTCATACGTACTGGATTCATTTACTTTGTTGAGGGATTTGCGAAATGCTGAGTTACTGTTGTTGAACAACTGAATGGTGTTCTCCAGAGCTCTATTTTCCAGCTCCACCTTGCGGATTTTAGCATCCAGACCGTCTCCCTTCCGCTTGAGCTCCTCTTTCTCTTGTGCAGCCTGATGAAAAGCACACAGCAGTGATTCAAAGTGCTAGTGTGCACTGCAGGAACACATCTAACTCAGTTTAGCTTCAACAGACTCTATATGTAACACAGTGGTGTGTTTAAAGACCTTTTACTGTACCTTTGTGATGTAGTAAGCCTGTGATTTCTCCTCTTCCCCCTCAGGAGCCGCCAGTGAAAGCATCACAACCTCAAAGCGTTTCTTCATCATCTCAATCTTGGACAGTTTCTCATTCAGCTCAGCACTGACACAGAATCAATCGCTAAATAAAGTGATCTTTTTTTGTAAAAATGTTCTCAAACTCATGCAAGTATGAGTCACAGCAGAGAGCAACATTTTATTTTCTTAGACTGTATGGACAATAGTTGGCTAGATGAGCAAATGATGCAGAAAAGTGAGATTTAGGGTCACAGCTGGGTTTTTACCTGAGTCTCTGTCTCTCCTGCTCACTGATCTTGAGCTGCTGGCTGAGCATTTCTCTGTAGACATTGATCTCTTCCTCCCTGTCCTTTATGGCTTTCTGCATCTCCAGCTTCCTCTTCTCCAGGGACAGCACGCTGCCCGTCTTGTTGTACAGCAGATCCCTCATACGCTTGACCTCTATCTTCATGACGTTGTGCTCCACCATGTTGTCCTGATGAGGAACATATAAAGCCAACATAGTGCTTAGTGGTTGCTCATTTTTTTATAGATACTGTTGATGATATTTTCTGTGTAAAAACATCATTCGCTGACTGATGACGTCAGCTATTTGGTATTTGGTGTCTAAAAATACAGCTGACATCTGTGGTTGATTGCTGGGCAGCTTGCATTGACATTCAAATAGTGATAATTACAGCTGTAACTAACAATTATTCTGATTATCACATTATCGTATAATATTGCAGATTGCAGATAATCATATCCCCACTTTGGCCACTCACTTTGGCCACTTGACATGACATGACACCTGCTGTGACATCAGTTACCTGTTTCCTGAGCCTGAGTCTCTTCAGCTCCTTTTCATTGGTGTTACGGAGTAGCAAGAGCTCCTCCACCTTGTTGGTCAGATCTCTCCTTTGAGCTTCTGACTTCTCCATCTCTTTCCTCAAATAGCGAATATCATTCTGTCACAAAGACACGTGTGTGATGGAATTATTTCACTAGTTCAGTGTGTGAAAAATGCAGAATAGTATGGTGAGCTGACAAACAATCAGACTGACCTCAGACTCCTTGAGTGTGTTGGTAAGCATCTTGGCTGTCTCCTTCTTCTCCTCTAGGGCTTTGGTCAGCTCAGCGATCTTTGTGTCTAGCATTTGTTTATCATCCGAGTGAGCTTCACCTTGCAGCCGTGCCAGTTTTCTACCCAGGCTGACGATCTGGGAGTCCTATACACAATGCAGCAAAGTGAAGAAAAAAAACTGAATATATACATATTGCAGAGTCTAGCACCAACCTAGGGAAAGTTGGGTAGTGGGATTGTAGAAAAGTGTGTGTTTTTTGGTAAGCGTGCCTGTTGACTCGTGATCATCTGCTGTCTGATTAATTCCTTCTCCAGTTTTCTGAGCTGGCTGTCCAGGCTGGTGATGGTGGATTTACTCCTCGAAACCTGAGCAATAGAATTCTTCTCGTTGTTCTTGAGGGCCTGAAAACGCTCTTTACAACAAAAAAGCTCCTCCCTGCAGTCACGCAGCTGGACATCCAACTCCTATAGCAAAGCACAGGCCAAAACAGGGTTACACAGTAGTATTACTGACAATATTAGTGACAGGGAAGTTCGGGGTCTTCTATGTTCACATTTAGTTTTAGTTTGTTTAGGTAATGTATTTGTGTATTCACAGCAACGAGCACAGTTCTTTACTGTCTCATCTTTGATGGTCAATTATTGTGTTGTTTTTTTAAGAGAATATTAGCTGTTAATCATAATATAAATTAAACATTTTTAGAGTAATATATTGAGCGTTCAGTGCAGCTTTAAATTCATGGCTACACCAACATAATACAGAAGTTGATATTTTGATTGTGATATTTTGATTGTGTCCAAAAGCCATCAGCAAAAATGAGATGCAAAATGGTCCTGAGATGAAGAACTGAAAAAAATTGAAAGTTGTAACGTGTACAACAACAGTTCTCTGTTGCCAACAAAGCAAAGTTTATGGTTCAGAACTGTCAGGCTGCTTACCTTGATTGCGTGTTCCTCATCCTTGAGGAGGTGGTCCATCTGTGCAGCTCTCTCCTCCTCACTAAGGGCGGTCTGAGTCACAACTTTCAGCTTCTCTTCCAGCGCAACATTGTAGGCCCTGGCCTGCTTGAGTCTACAACACACACATGTACAGACAGAGCTTGTCTACTAAAGCTAGAGTGGTAATTTAGCAACACACAAATGTTGTAAGATTTCACTGACTTGTCATTGTTATCCTGGATGTCTTTTTTCATTCTGGCTATGTGGGACGTCACCGCCTCCACATCGGAGGTTGCTCTGTCCAGTGTGCCTTTGCAACTATCCAGCTGCAAAACACATGAGAATCAATTTGCTCACTCTTCTGATGAAATCAGAACATTCTTTCAGCTATGCCCACAAGTGAAAATATTTGTTAACAGGATTTTCTCATGACAAAAGTTTGGTAGTTCAAAAGCTTTGAAACGCTGACCTCGTCCTTCAGCCTGCTGCAGTTATTCTCCTGCTCCTTCAAATCCTGCCGCAGCTTTACAGCCTGTTGGTTGGCCATTGTTATCTTCCTCTCCGTTTCCTTGTTGTTGTTCCTCTGAGTGTCCAGCAAATGCTTCCTCTCTGTAATGGTGCAATTCCTCTCCCTGATATTCTGGTTGGCTTGGGCAAGTTGCTGGATGGATGAAGGAAAACAGACAGGAATACAAACACTTGTGTACCGTTCAGTGTGCGTTCACATCCATCAGCTTTTATTGTTCAGAGGTTTATATGCTTTAGTTTGAGTCAGCACATCTTTTAGCAGCAGAAGTGCAAGGTCACAGACTTTACCAGAGCACACTGCTGCATCTCAGTGTCTCGTTGCTTCATCTGCTTGATGGTGTTTTCCCACTGGTGGATGAGCTGCTGTGTCTCCAGGTGGGCCTGCTGCAAATTTTCTGTAGTTTTATCCAAAGCAAGCTGTTCAAAAAGCAGAAGTAAAGTGTTCTTATCTACATTGTGACAGTCTGTGGCTCAAAGACTTCAGCCATATAAAGAGTGAGAATGTACAGTGTTTTCTTACAGTACCTGTGCAGATATAGTCTCAGTCAATTCTTTGTCAAGTGCTTTGCGCTTTTCATTGGCCTCCAGTGTCTTCTTCTCTATAGCCAGAGTGAGTGACTGTATCGAGGGAGATTATACAGGTGTTAGCTCAGGACAAGTCAGTGTTGTAAACAATTACAGAATTATTTAATACAGCCCTTTTCTCCTCACCTTGATCCTCTGCTCATCTTGCTGGGCGTACTTGATGATGGCCATTGTGTCCTCATCTTTGCGTGCTGACTCCTCTAAAAAGCCATCCATGGTCTGCTGGTCCCAGTTCATTTGGTTCCTAAATTCCTCTAGCTTCTGTTTAGCCTTGAAGATATGGTTCTGAGGATATGGACAAAGGTTAACAGGCACATTTTGGCATCAACAGCTATAGTTGATTCTATGTTTAAAGTGTTGTGGATGGTATAGACCTCGAGCATGTTCCTCCTCTCTGCTAAAGATCTACGGTCATTCTCCATCTTAGCAATCTCTTGTGCCAGGCGACCTGTCTCTCTTTCTGCGAGGGAGGTGAGGTGTTTCTCCAACTCTTCTTCTCTTTCCTTTGCCTTGCACAGAGCCTATGTGCAGAAAAATCAAAACGAGAAATGAATAACATACCCTAACCATAACCCGATTACCAAAAGAGACACATAAATAATAAACATGTTTTGATATACCTACTTCAGTATTTTCCAGCTCTTGTTTAGCGTTTTTGAGGAATTCGGTCATTAACTGCTTCTGATCCTTGTTTCTCTGAAGTTTGTTTTCCAGATGCACCGACTCCGTCTCTTTTTTACGAATCTGTTGTTCAGAAGGTCATCAGATGAAAAGCATAATAACATATATCATGCTTTCACTATATGCAGTTAGAAACATTTGTCTGTGACACATGAACAGATTCACCATTTACCTAAAAACACTTTGTCAGCTGCCCATTGCATGTTGATGTAAAACTTTGCAACCAGGCAATAGAACCATGGCGTCTAAATACATGCTTACAATGTAATTGCTACAATATGGTTGTAGTGTAGAGCAATATATAGGTCTCACGTGAGCCTATATGTAGTAAAAGATTGATTTGATAGTGTGCCACATGACCTGGAATCTATAAATTCCAAGAAAAACTACTTTAGACAAAGGTTCAAACAGGCAACGCTGGCCACAGTTCAGCACCACTGAGAAACATGACTGCCAGAAATATAGAGAAAAAAAATCACCTACTAAGCAAACATGTAAACATTCAATATGTAGCTAGCTACACTACAAACATGTTGGTAATACAGGAACCGCAATTTTCACACGTTTTAAGTTTAGCTAGCTACATACATATCTGCCTGTTTTCAGCGTTAATTCCTGAGTTCCTGAGACACTTCATTTATTTATATTTTAACAGTTGCATGTTGTTTAATTTATAAAAGAAAAAAACTTCTAAAACTAAATAAAAAATATATAAAACTTCGTTAGCTACATTAATCATGAGTCCTTATGTCACACTAAAAACCTTAAATTGCCTTTTGATTAAATTAGTTTTGTCAAATAAACATTTACAGTAAAACCTCTTATTTTAACATTAGGCTAGTCATTTTTGACGGTCCCTAAATCTAAATTCCGTAAATGTCAAACATCCAATGACATTAGCTAGCTAGGTTAAAGACAGTAATTATCAGTTACTTTGTAACCGTTACTGAAATAAAGTAGCTAGTGGTGTCATAGCTGTGCCACACTCACCTCTTCTATCAAAGCCTTGTTTTCAGCGTTAGGTTCGGGGATAGCAAATCGCTCATCCCAACCCATCTCGGATAAAACTGTATTAATAATGCTCGGCATTTTGCTGCAGTTTGACTAGCTACCTAAGCCTCTACAACTGAAAAAATAATTCAAAGTAAGAATTGTTTCCGCTGGATTAAAATGAACCGCTGCTCTTAGTTGTTTATTTCTCCAGTTTGCAGTTTGATAACTGTTGCAACCGCTGTCTGTTGTCAGTCGCCCCTAGCAACCGGGCGTGCCTTAAAATGTTGTCACCACAAGGAGGCAGCACATCACCTCCCATTGTTGTGCAAGTCTTGTTTTAAGTCTCAATTTCATTAATATAAACATACCAAAAACATTCAACGTTAACGTTGTTGATCTATACAACTCAGACAACACTCTGAGGTAACTCAAAACGTAGCCTATTATACAAAGCTACAGTATAAACATGGCTAGGTATGTTGAAAAGCAAACAAAAGTCACTACCCTAACGCAACGCAATGCATATGGTATCTCCCTAAAAGCATAATCACTCTTGGCGAATCATCATTTCACTATTGAGCTTTTCAAAACTCAACTATTATTCCCTGTCAACATTACTGAATGATTAACTATAATATATAGGTTTTGTATGCAAGAATCCATGTCTACTTTCAGCTTAAAAATCAGTTACAGGGACCTCTCCAACTTAAAAGAAAATTGAAATAGTTAAGGACCAATTACCGGCTAATGATAAACCATAAGCACTACTGAATCATTAACAAAACAGCTTTGTATTACAGTGAGAGAAACAAAGACATCTTCCATTTTTTGATGCCATTTTACCTAATTTAAATCAAAACATTCATACAGCAATTCAACTCACACAGGCCCTAAATCATATTCACCAACAATATTCACTAACCAGGGGTCACTGAGAATGACTTCTATGAATATATCTATTTTTTACACAGAAACAGACAGAGAACTGGTAGTTTTAAAGATACCAAATTGAAACATTTATTTTATCTTTATACATTTGTTTAAACAAACAGCATTATGCTTAAAAAATTACAATCAATGTTTTATACTGACTTATCGCACAAATGTATCAAAACAAAAACAAAAATCAGGAATGCACACAAGTATTAAAATTCAATATTTAAAGAACAACATCCCCTCGTGAACCCTCTTGTTTAGATTACAATTCAAAAGTGTGTCTATCTAACGTTACCTGCTTTTGAGCGGAGGTGACTCCTCTCTAGTTGGCTTGAGCGCACACAAAAAGCCCAATACTTTAGATAAAAGTTCCAGACCACCACAAGTTGACCAACAAAGAGATATGCCTTTTTTATATATGTAAATACACACACACATATATAAAGTCTTTGCTGTGTAAAATATTTCAGTCCTGAGGGTTGAAAAGGCAACAGTTCTCAGCTCAGTGTGGTCCCCTTGTCCTCCGTTCACTGTGCTCTGTGGTTTGTTGGAAACCTCACATGGATGTTCCTTTAGTGAGAGCAGCCTTTAAACTGCCGTGCTTTTGGTCCCAATGTGTGGTCGTGCAAACTCCACAAAGTCATCAATAAGGACAGGCCATGCACCTATTGGATGAACAAACAAAACTAAAGTAATTGACTCTACCATGGACAAAGACATGATTATGGACTGATAACTGGACTGATCTGATATTTCAATACTTAAAAACCATACTAGGCCTGTGTGAAGCAGGGTAGAGGCCCTTCATCTTATAAGTTGTGAGGGAACAATTACAGGTCATAGGCGCTTGCATGCACACAGTGATAAATGGGTTCACTTTCAGCTGAGTGTCTGTACAAACCTTCCTCATCATAATTCGACATGTCATCTGTGATCATTGTGCTGAAGTCTAGTAAGAGGTTCCAAGTGTCCTTAGGAATTGATCTTTTGTGGTGCTCCTGCAAAACATGTTGAGCAAAGTTGAAGCAAGTCAATGAGACTGAGGAGATTATATTTGCATTCGTAGAGTAATCTTGAGTGTGATTATCAACTTACAACTAAAAAACTGTTCCACAAGTCCAGGAACTTGAATCTTCCAGCCAGTACTAAATTCCAATATGCAATTGCCATTTCTAAATCTGTAAGAGAACCAAAAATAGGTCAATAAACAATAACATAACAGACGGTTGATGCTGATTAGCATTAAAAGGTTCTTACCCAAACCTTTCTGGCCAGGATTCTTCGCAAAATTAAATGTAAACTGGTAAAAGTCCTTAAATTTCCCTTGGTCCTTTAAGTCTTGCTCCATCTTTGGCAGCTGAGCTTTTAGCTTCTCTACGCTGTCACACCTGGGAAGACACAAAAGCAGAATTGTGTTTTGCTGCACAAAGAGGAATGTTTTTTCAGTGGAGTACATTCATCTTTGTTTGTTGTAAAACTAAGCAATTCATAAGATGCATGCATATATAATGGTAACGTATATTTGACATCTTCCAAACAAAGCTGAGAACCTCTATACAGATAAACGTTTTGCAGCAAACTAGGTGTACATAGCATATCATATACCGTATAGTATAGTAGCACTGTGAGTTTGATAATAAGTACCACTTTACAGAAAAAGTATACTGTGCCATCTGAAAATACATTCTCACCCCTGTTCTGCCATGCCATCCATGAACTCCTGTTTTGAAAACTCGCACTGTGTTGCTGCCCTGAACTTCCAGGCTATGAGAAGGACACTTATACTGGCTGGGTCCAGAGCCAGGTCGTCACAGAACTGCTGGATCCCATCGATGCCGATCTTGTTGTCATCATGAGGATCTAAGTATCAGAGTGTGAAGTGTTCTTTTGTCATTTACATCAGAGCCAGATGGACAATTTTCAATAAATTACACTCAATATTTTCAGTGTTGTACTGTGATATAATCCCTTTATTGTAACAAGCTGAACATTGCATTTACTATAACTGTGGAGTTTTATTCTTACACATGCAATAGGCTTTCCATACCTCTATATCTGTTGTACAGCTGATCAAGCTTCTTCTTGTCTAAGGCCCCCTTTAGATTTGAAACATAGAGCTCTGGATTTTGGAAAAACTTGTCAGTGGCAACGTCTAGTTTCCAGTCATTTTGTGAGAGACAGGTCAGTGCAGTTTTCTCATTGGATTGTGTGAAAATCATGAACTGACGAACTTTATCCTTTTGTGAGGACTTCAGCTTGTTCTGCACAAAGACACACAAAACACTTGTTGCAATAACACACAAATAGACTAATGTAAAGAACAGCAATAGCTAAATCAAACACATCACTTGTCTATTGGAATAACCATTTATATCAGGTGCTAACAACAACATTTCCAACTGCAGAACTCCAAAATGACCACGAAGTGTAGGCTAGCTAGTTGTTAGCTAACGTTACATAAACACCGAACCATGGTTTAACACATTTAAGCAATAACATGCTATCCTGACAGCATACACCGACTTGTAATGTGTTGACTGACTGGCTAGCTAGCTAGTATCTTTACGTTTATGATAACATTGAACAATACAGCTAGTCATAACATCCTGTCGACAACAATACATAGCTTACGCTGCTGCAGTGTGTGTAACGTTGGCCAATTTTGTTTGTCAGTTGGCTTAGCTAAATATTAGCAAGCTAACTAGCTAACTAGACGAGCTAATGCTAACGTCGAGAGCTACGTTTGTTTTCATTATATAAAGGGAATACAAGGTCATTAGCGCAGCTTTTTTATGATATGTATCACCCCAAAGTAAGAGTTTATGATTACATCACGGCACCATAGTAAAAACAGTAATTTCTTACCATGTTTGTCTTTGCCCGACTCCCTTTCCTCCCATCCAGCTGGCTAATGCATGTAAAGTTTTTTCGAGTCACGTAAAAAGTTCTTCCGGTTGAAGCATAGTATATCAAAAATAAAAGCATAGGTTTGGTCGCTCCCCGATTAAGCCATATCTTAAAGTGTTAAATTGTTCGATGTTTTTCCCATTGCCTAACACATTATACACATATGTGTCGTAAAAAGAAAAAAAACTTTATCAAAGTTTGAGAGTTCTGAGACAAATTTGGATATAACAAGTGTGCTTTTTATTTTGGAGCAACTTAAAGGAAGAGACTCTTAAACTAAGCTTCTTCCTCCATGTCCGAGCTCTCAGACGTCGATCTGGATGTTTAAAACTGCTCTAAAAAGATTTCAGAACAAATGGAAATCGTACAGACACCGATTTGTCCCATGGGTTGTACTGAACCTGTCTAAAAATGAGAAAACGCTGCGGCAGGTGACGGAGCGCTCGAAAGACAAACAAGTCCCAGACGAGGAGGTTTCACAGAGCCTGCTGCAGCTCTTCAGAGTCCTGCTCAGTAATGGGGCAAATAAAGGGGGACTCCGAGCAGCTCAAACTCACTTTCTCAGACAGGTAATAAGTGAAGAACACCAGTCTGGAGGAAATCCAGTGTGTGGAGATGATGCCATGTTACAGTCTCTCGGATTCTGCATTGACCGGAAACCTAGCACTTTGCCCTTTGCAGGAACTGGAGTGTTTGTTACCAAAGGATTTGTACCCAGAGGAGCTACAGTGGCCATGTACCCTGGTACAGTATATCAAGCATATGAGCCAATTCTCCTCCAGTCCATCAGAAACCCTTTTTTATTCAGGTGTATTGATGGTGTCTTGGTTGATGGAAATGACAAAGGCATATCCAAAATGGTGTTCAAGTCATGCAGTGGCAGGGACAGAATAGGGCCTTTCATGATGAGTGACACCAGCTGGCTGACAGCCAGTCCACAAAACCCACTTGCTGTTGGTCAGTATGTGAACAACTGCTCTAATGAGTTGCCTGCTAACGTGTGCTACCAGGAGTATGACGTGCCGGACACATTTCCCATCGAGCTCCGCCTGTATCTGCCTAATGTCAACTACAGCCATGACACACAGAGGCCTCTACGCTGTGTTGTCCTTGTATCACTCAGAGACATTAAAGTAGGGGAGGAACTCTTCTCCAACTACTACACCATTGTGCATTAGAGTCAAAGTACACTCTGCTGTTCTGTTTTGGTGTCAGAACTGAATAAAACAATACTATCATTGTCTGTCTTCCTAAGGGGGAAAATAATGTTGTACACTCAGTATTGCACTGGAATAAAGGCAAACATGTCTTGTATGCTGGACACAAAACTGCTCTTATTTGACAGTGTTGAAGGGTATTTTAAGAAATATATACAACCCCAAATCAGAAAAAGTTGGGACAGTATGGAAAACACAAATATAAAAAAAAAGGTAGTTATTTCTAAATGTACTTTGACTTGTATTTCATTGCAGACAATGTGAACACAAAATATTTCATGTTTTGTCTGGTCAACTTATAATGATGTGATTTGAAACAGGTGATGTCAACAGGTGACTGTAATTATGATTTGGTACAAAAGCAGCATCCAAGAAAGGTCTAGTCCTTTAGGAGCAAAGATGGGCCGAGGATCGTCAATTTGCCAACAAATACGTGAGAAAATTATTGAAATGTTTAAAAACAATGTTCCACAAAGAAAGATAGGAAGACATTTGCTTATTTCACCTTCAACAGTGCATACCATAATTAAAAGATTCAAGGAATGAGGAGGAATTTCAGTGCATAAAGGTCAAGGGCGCAAGCCTAAGCTGAACAACCGTGATCTCCGATCCCTCAGGCAGCACTGCATCAAGAATCGTCATTCATCTATAAGCAATATCACCACATGGGCTCAGGACTACTTTGGCAAACCTTTGTCAAGTACCACAATACGTAGTTACAGCCACAAATGCCAGTTAAAACTGTACTGTGCAAAAGAAAGCCCTATGTTAACAGTGTCCAGAAGCACCGTCGACTTCTCTGGGCTCGGAGGCATCTGGGATGGACCATCACACAGTGGAAACGTGTACTGTGGTCAGATTAATCAGTATTGCAGGTATTATTTGGGAGAAATGGACGCCGTGTGCTCCGGACCAAAGAAGAAAAGGATCATCCAGACTGTTACCAGCAACAAGTTCAAAAGCCAGGGTCTGTCATGGTATGGGGTTGTGTCAGTGCCCTTGGCAAAGGTAACTTGCACTTCTGTGATGGCACCGTTAATGCTGATTAATGTAATTCAGAATCTGACTCTTTCATACAAATAATTACCAAATGATGGCCAGGGGTGACACACCAGACAAACAGACGGTTGGAAATTGGAGAACACAGGGCAATACAGAAAGAAACTGATCATGTTAATTGGTCACAGCGGGCTAAAGTCAACACTTCACGAAATAGGAAAACACAAGAGTATAATACATCATGTTGGTTATTATAGTGTAATAAGGAGCAGTGTGAAAACGAGAGGTGACCAGAAAACTGCGGAGAAAAATACTTTGTTCATGTGAATTTAGAGCTCTTTAAGTCCAGTAAGTAGTGGAAGTTTACAATATAGTGTCTGCATGGTGTCAAGAAAAAAAACCTTGCCTGACTTCTTTAGAACATCATGCCACATAAAGACTGGTGAGGCATGTTTGTCTATCCAATCAGGTTTCTTTAGGATGTGCAACGTACCAGGTGAGGTCTCTCTTTGCTCCACCTCTTTCATTACACACTCCAGTTAGCCAACATATGAGAGGGATTGTATAGGCTACTTGTTATCTACTGTTATGTTTGAAAACATGTCTCCGACATTACTCTGAAAGAAAGAATGTATTAAGCAGTCCATAGGCCTAATTGTGATAAGCAGCTGTGGCTCATAGTTGGCTCACTCACTGCTATCTCAAAGTTGCCTAAGATATACATAATGTAAGAACAAATCAGGCCCGGATTGGCTAATCGGGAGCACCGGGAAAATTCCCGGTGGGCCGGTCTATTTTTTTGGCCGCAAGGGCCGTTGTTGTAATGTACTGTGTTGAAATATGGATGCTGTCCCTATGGCTGCCTGCACTCACAGCAGCCCCACTCTTTTTATTCATAATTTTATCGCAGTCTTACACTTTTTTATTTAATATTTTCTCGCAGAGTGCAGCCTGCAGGTTAATGATGACGTGATTATCTTTTGACACCCCCCCTCCCAACACGGCACCTTGCAAGTTGCTCAAAATAAAAAAGTCAGATAACAATATATAACAGAAAGCGCAAAGGCGGCGCTGAAAAGGCCAGAATAAAAAAGAAGAAAGCTTTGGAAAGTGACGCGACCAAATCTTCTAAGCTGAGCACATTTTTCCTCAAAAAACAAATGAAGACGACGAGGCCGGTAAGTAAGCTAACGTTAAGGTAGTTAGGAGCAGTGCAAGATGCAAAACAACGTTGTCTGCAAACCACCGTTCGTGTATCAACCGTTTTTCTTGTAGCTGTTCAGCAGCAGCCGCCTCTAGTCCGGTTTGCTGCTAACAGTGACGAGCAGCGAGGTCCGGTAACGTTACCGAGCTCCAGTCAGGAGCCCACCACACCAGAGCCCTGCTCAATGAAACATGTCCTGAGATTATTATACATTAATAACAATGAATCATTAATGAAACTGACTTGACTTGACTTGAAAGCTTTGTAAAAAGGGGATATCTGTGGTGAGAAATAAATGTAAATCATGTCATTTAGTGTCAGACACAGAACCAGGTGTGAAGAGACTAATGTTCTCACTGTGAAAAGACACAGGGAAGCTGCTGATGTACCATAATGTGTTAATAAGAAAACGTTATCACTAAAAAAATGCTTTTCTTACTTAGTATCTTACTTGTTTCCAGTTCAAATATCTAAATATTCTTAATTCAAGATAAATTTACTAGACAAGTGAAATTATGTTTTCTGAAAAAAAACTAAAAATTAAGTGATTTTGTTTTTTTCTTGTTGCTAAATCTAAAACAATTATTTTTGACAGATAATGTGCCTTGTTTTAAGCAAAAATCACTTAATTTTGAGGTGTTTTTTCATACTTGTTTAGTAAATTGCATCTTGATGTAAGATTTTCTTTTAGATATTTGGACTGGAAATGAGACAAAAATACTAAGTAAGAAAAGCATTTTTTCTTTGCAGTGATCACATTAGTTACAATATAACAACTTTCTATGCCCAAGTGTTACTAGTGACCCATTATGTTGTTAATCAAACAATAGTGAATATACAAAGCCCACGATTGAAAGGGAATAGGATAAAAGTAATATGAATTAGTTCCCAGGGCCGGTCTAAGGCATGAAACTCCAGGGCTGAAAATGAGTCCCAATCCGGCCCTGGAACAAATCATGTAAAACACTGCATTTACTCCTGCATTCCCTCCACTAAACTTCGTGGCAACGAAAAGTGGCTTTATGATGATTTGTAATGTAAATCTTTCTTCCAATTTGCCTTTGTTTTTCTTAGGTTCCTGTATTATATTAACTGTATTATACGAACTCCGTATTTTTTGTCAGTTGTATTTAATGAACTGCTTTTGTATCGGACTTATACAAACCCTCTCTCCAAAGATATTGCACAACCTTATCAGATCCGTAGTCAGAACAACAAGTTTTGACCTGTCAGAGACACTGTAGAAACCGAAGCACTACTTATTACTGCAATATCCTTCCGCTGAGAAATATAGTCTGGATTAATTTTCAAATTTGTATCGGTTATTGAACATACATTTGTATATAGCAGATAGAGAATACAATGTATTGTGATCCAAATATTAAGTCAGTCAATTGAAACTATATTGTCAACGAAACGGAGCATTTTAAGTTAGTCAGTGAAAAAAATGCGGCTGCATAAAGGCAGTGGGCATCGCCATCAGCGATCTTTCCAGTCGCATGCTGAAGTTAGGAACGGATCATGTCTAGCGATTCTGCTGATTTTAACAAGTAAGAATCTTACATTTGGTCTAATTTTTAAAACAATAGTCGATGTTTAGCTAGGTTTACTTTAACGTGCCATAGTGGTGTGAACTATATTTGATGCCGAATTATGTATTATAGCTAGCTAGGTAGTTAGGCCCCGACCACTTTGAGGGATATGGGGTTGCTAACAGTTAGCTAGCATTGTGCAGTTAACTGCCCAGCTACACCGTATTTCCGAATTGTTACTAGCTAGCTAGCTATTTTGATAAAATGTTCTCTTTTATGTCGAATGTGTGATTAATGAAAACTGGGTTGTATGTTTGTTTAAAACGTTTTGCTGTCGTGGTTGTGAGAATCGTGGGCTCACAACCGCGAGCTCGGCCTTAGTTAACTAGCTACATCAGTTCTCAGGCAGCAGGAGCCATCACAGGCCCAACTATCCGACATATTGGCTAACGGTAACTCTTGATACTCAAATTGACATGAATCACAGTGGGCATCTAAACCGGTCTGACAACCTTTTTCAGATGCCTTAAACTGGGAGTTTTTGGAGCGCCAGGAAACGTTAGTTTAGCCCTACTTGTGGGATTTGACACGTGCGCCCAGCGAAGCCCTGGACTCTGTAATAAGATACTCTAGGCGTAACCCGACGAGAACCGTTCGCCACGCATCTGACGTAGTTATTAACATTACGTTTTAGGCGATTAAAGTGGCAATCACTTAGGTTTCAGTCCTGGTTGGTTTTAGAATTTCTATTTAAATAAACAATGGAATTGTGCTGAGAGTTTAGCAGTCTGGAGCATAGAAATTACAGCTTCAATATTAACGTGAAAGGTTAGGTTTTTCATTAAGTGTCTTGATCAATCATGACACGTGGTGATATCATGTTGTAGTTGACTGTTCTTAGTAGTCAAGAGCTTTTTCCGTTTGTATGATGGTTATGATTGTAAGTTAACTTCAAGTGAACGTTTACCTATAATTTTTTTTCTTTTCTTACACAGCTCAAAAGACCATGGGGGGCCAGATGGAATGGAGCCTGATGGTGTTATCGAGGTAAGTGCGTGACAAAATGACATTCGTCTTTGCACAGGTGTTGATACAGCTTTAGCATTGAATTTGTGTACTTACTTACACTCACAAGTTATTATTCTTACTTCAGAGTAACTGGAATGAGATTACGGACAACTTTGATGATATGAGCCTGAAGGAGACGCTTCTCAGAGGGATATATGCTTATGGTTTTGAAAAGCCATCTGCCATTCAACAAAGGGCAATCATACCTTGCATCAAAGGTACAAAAAACATATTTAACTGATAAGTTGATTGATTTTATTTGAGTGAAGTGATGCTTTACCATCTTTCGGGACTTACCCATTCATGGGGATAACTTTTTTTCCAACTGATCACTCAATACTGTTAACTATAACGGCCATGCAATCAAACCTGACAATGTCAGATTTTGTGTATAGAATTTGGAATGGACGTTTCTCTCAATCTTAAATGATTGAGTTGGAAGAAATATGTTCTTACTGTAAATATATTTGTCTGTAGGCTATGATGTCATTGCCCAGGCCCAGTCGGGCACTGGCAAGACGGCCACGTTTGCCATCTCTATCTTGCAGCAACTGGACATAGAGGTGAAGGAGACTCAGGCTCTGGTGTTGGCTCCCACCAGAGAGCTGGCTCAGCAGGTATGCTGTTTCTGAGGTCACAGTGACCTCCACAGTATCTCAGACCTAGACAGCATATTGAGGACACTGATTCATTTACTAAGGTACCATTTTTTTCAAACTTTTCAAAATTCAGAAATTGTGAAACGGTATCCTTAAGATTGGTGTAGTCTCTGTCCATGGCTGCATCGGTCTAAATCTGGCTTAATTGAATGACTGTGGTTTAAATATATATTCATATGTTGCTGTGGAAAACTGGGTGATGTGATGGCATACCATCTTTCGGGACTGACTCTATAATGGAGATTACTTTTTGATTTTACTGATCACTTTGAACAGTTATTCCACACACTGTTGAAATGTCCTGTCTTGCCATCTGTACCACACATTATCCTAAAGCAGTGTTGGTTTTTTGCTCCCATCTCCCCTCATCAGATCCAGAAGGTCATTCTGGCTCTGGGTGACTACATGGGGGCAGCATGCCATGCCTGCATCGGAGGGACCGATCTCCGTGCTGAAATAACAAAGCTCCAGGCTGAGGCCCCTCACATAGTGGTGGGCACACCAGGACGCGTGTATGACATGCTTAGCAGGGGACATCTGTGTAAGTATGACAGGTCTGGATCAACAAAAGCATTCTGAAACTATTTATATTTTTTTATTAAACAAAAGCTTAACTTTTAACACCACACTTTTGTGCAGCTGCAAAATGTATCAAGATGTTTGTTCTGGATGAAGCTGATGAGATGTTGAGTCGAGGGTTCAAAGATCAAATCTATGAGATCTTCCAGAAGCAGAGCACAAACATTCAAGTAAGAACCTTTTTGGATACGAGCACAACACTGACATGAATGGAATGAAATGTTTAATATGGAACCCTTCTGCATTAACAGAACTCTGCTATAATTGTGTGGTCCAGACTTTGTTTCATGCAATAATGCTAGCAGAGTATTGCGTGGAAGGAGATTATTACCCACTGTACTGAAAATGAGATGTGGTCGAACCTCTTTCTTAATGTTTGTTGGCCACTCTCTCAAGGTGCAGTGCCACACATAGGTCTGAATTTTAAATGTACTTTTGAAACTGCACCAAGTTTTGACTTGATTGATGATGACTTGGATCTTATGGTGACATGTTGTACATCTTCTAAAGGTGGTCCTGCTCTCTGCCACCATGCCAGCAGAGGTGTTGGAGGTGACCAAGAAGTTCATGCGAGAACCCATTCGCATCTTGGTGAAGAAAGAAGAGCTTACCCTCGAGGGTATCAAGCAATTCTACATAAATGTGGAGCGAGAGGTGGGTTTACTTATCCACAACACTATAGTCTGTAACGTTTCAGCAAGCTGCTGCTCACTGTTAGGAATGTCACGTGTCCCTTCTCTCTAAAGCACCCTGCTAAAACTGCAGGAGCCAAACCTCACAGGTTTAGCTCATGTGGCCGTGTAAGCATGGGTACACCAGGGAAGGAGATTAAAATGCACAGTATCGGAAATGAGGCTTGGGGGGACCTCTTTCTTAATGTCCAGTGTCTTTTGTCTCAAGATCCTGTGTTACACATTAGCTGCTCTTTAGTTTAATAGGTGCTTGATAAGCAGGCTTGCAGTTTGACTTGTCGGCTAAACTTTGTTCAGTTAACGATGCATGACTAGTTTTTCATGAATATCAACAGGAGTGGAAGCTGGACACCCTGTGTGATCTGTATGAAACACTGACTATCACCCAGGCTGTCATTTTCCTCAACACCAGGAGGAAAGTCGACTGGTTGACTGAGAAGATGCATGCTAGAGACTTCACCGTCTCTGCTCTGGTAGGATCTGTTTGCCTGCTTGGCTCTAAAACTGTTAGATCAATACATGTTTTGATGGTCAAGGCTAATCCGTAATAATGCTGCACATTTTCCTTACTAAAATACTCCCTTTTTACAGCATGGTGATATGGACCAGAAGGAGCGTGATGTGATTATGAGAGAGTTTAGGTCTGGCTCAAGCAGAGTGTTGATTACTACCGATCTTCTGGTTAGTATGAGATGTAATGTGATGGGTAACATAAGTGTCAGATAATCAGTTGTAAAGTTAACCCCAAATGTTTTAAGTCCTGCAACAGTCCTATTATGACCAAGCAGTCAAAACTTTTGGGAGATTAGGGCTCGTTCTCCACAATGGGTTCTTCTACTGTAGAAATCTGTTACTTACTTACGAGCGACATTGACGTGCACAATGATTTAGCCATCCACCTCTTAGACCAGTCTTTTTCAACCTTTTTTGAGCACATGGCACATTTTACATTAAAAAATCCTGTGGCACACCACCAACCAAAAATGTACAAAATGACACATTGTAGCCTAATACAGTGTATATATAATTTATAATCTAAAATGTAGTCAATTTGTTTATACTCAGTGTGCAACCTGGGCCTGTTTAGATGAACACAAAGTTGACAGGAACTGGCAGAAACTGAAGAAATGCGTGCAAAAGGTGGCAGTAATTCAACAAGGTCATTATTGGGCTATACTGCCACCTACTGACACAGATTAGTATTTAATATCTCTGCCAGTCATCACATTGCAGGCACAGATGTGCAAAAATGGCAAATTATTTGCAGTAACTCAATAAAATGTTGTCGGACCAATTGACTAAAATCGGATAATTACAGTAGTTGAATCACTGTCTTAGACTTGACCTATAATTTTATATTTCTCTTTTTCTCAGGCTCGTGGGATCGACGTCCAGCAGGTTTCCCTGGTCATTAATTATGACCTTCCTACAAACCGAGAGAACTACATTCATAGGTAAGTTGCATCATATATTGCACCAGTATGTGCACCTCAGTCTCTCCTTGAGTCTAACATGGCCCATCTTACTCCCTCCAGAATTGGTCGTGGTGGCCGTTTTGGCAGAAAAGGAGTTGCTATCAACTTTGTCACTGAGGAAGACAAGAGGATTCTTCGGGATATCGAGACATTTTACAATACTACCGTGGAGGAGATGCCCATGAATGTGGCAGACCTGATTTGAGCCCTGAGATTATTTTTTTAAACGCAGTGATAGCGATCGTCCACTTGCATTGTGCTTATATTATTCGAAGGGGAAAAAAACTTCTCAATGCTAAATCTTGGATCTGAATTTTGGTATGTGTTAAAAGCGAGGTGATTTCTATGGTGGTCCCTCTTGGACAGTTGTAGATTCTAACCTCGACAGGTGGCTGTTTGGAGCTACAAAGCTATGGGGTCTGTAAACTTAAAGGTTCTTATCAGGTATTTTTTTCCATGTTCAATTAAGATGTGTGTATTTGATGTTCTCCATCATTTAGTAATTTACTTGTGGACTAAAAGGTATAAGTGCTGTATAAAGTCTGCAAATTATGTTATGCTAACATATGTGCAATGTATTGTGGGACTGCTTAATAGACACTTGTGTATTACTGTAGGTTCAATTGCCTTTTATCTTTATTGTGAATGTGTTAATTTAATGTACTTTTTTTTATTATTTTTTAATCCCACCTGCTCTATTAGAATTCCTGACATGGGATACCCTTACCGGAGTATATTCCCCCCCCCCCCCCCCCCCCCCCCCCCCTCTCCCCTTATTATTCAGATGTTCTCTCCCTAGAATTGTATCACTGTCTTAATAAACTGATATTGCTCTTAGTATGCCTGCTTGTCTGCTAAAGTGGATGGTGCAATCTGAACCGCTCTGTGCAGATTATATTTAGTATAAAGGAAAAATGCCACATTTTTCACAATATACTTTGGGCACATATCTACAAGTACAACTTGAAAAATCGCACTTCAATAGTCAAGTCAGGATTTTTTTTTTTTGATTAACAATGTCTTAAATGTTGCTATTTTCTTATTGTAGCCTATTCAGACATTGGGCACATGGGACAGTAGACCTCGCATGTAAATGCAATCTCCCCAGCGCTGCGGAGGAAGAAAGTATGAAGAGAAAGTCACTTTCCAGCCAACGGCTTTTGAATTTTTTTTTTTTTCAGATTTGTGCTTGGGCCATCTAACAATTTACACCGATTCCAAAATTTCAATTGTAGGTGTGATGGCGAGATGAAACATTGAAGCTTTCCAGGAAAATGGTTTGCTCGCAATACCACCTGTTGGTCAAAGCGTGTGAAACGGGCGCAGCCGGAGGTATTAAATCTTCGAGTGAGCTGTGATACAAAATCAGACTGTTACGCCAGTGAACACGTAATCTGGAAAGTGGCAGTGGTTTAACCGGGCAGAGATCCGTGAACGTGTCCGTGTAGATCATGGATGTATAATAAAACCGTGTAGATGAGAAAAACCACTTCATAAACCAGTCACGTGGTACGAACGGGCAGCGAGGCTTCGGATGGCGTCAATGTCATTTGTCTAGAACGATACAAGCCTCGATACGCGCTTGACGGAAAACGTCCGGGATTTCTCAACACAACACGCTTCTCTTAATGCATACATCCATGTTCGAAGTCTCGGCACAGAACGTAACAGCACTAGTTGCAGGCACAAATGGGTTAAAACGTCAGCCTACAAACATCCCTTACATGGCTGTTAATATACAGTCTATGGTCCAAGCATAAAAAACGCTGTAGGGTTTGTGACGCAGCAGCCAAAGACCATACTCCAGAATATTGTTACATTTATAAATCTTTTGGGAAATATTGTGACAGCAGTCAGATAAAAAAATATACATTTGATACTGTGTAAAGGACTCGCAACATGTTATGGTATTTTAAAGGATCCTCCATTCATCTCCAACATTTCTATACACACTTGTTTGCCTATAACTATGCTACAGGTCCTGCACAATTGGATAATGTTTGCTTCTTGGAGAAGAAAGATTTGCAACTCATGAAAACATAAAACAAAACAATGTTGTCAGTAATTTGAATAGTTGAATTAAGCACATCCTCTTTCAACAAGAATAACCATACTTTGGGTGAACGGCATACTTTTTGAGGTGGTCTCCTTTCCTGTCTCCTCATACTAAATGTTTGTTCTAAATTTGTGATTTCTTTTCTATCTTTTGTGAAATTACTCCACAAATAACAAATTAAAGACATGATGTGTCTTGAGAAAGTATGGAGGTCTGTATAAGGCCATAGCCATAACTTTTCAGTAAACGCCAGGCACATGTTTAAAGGTGTTTACACTACTCAAAGGTCATTTTATACAAACATAGATGCACATATGCACAATTGAGTATTAAAGTCCTAACCTAAGCTGACTAAATTAAATCAGATTTCAGACTTCCCCTGGAGCCATAAAAGGTTTTTCACATATGCAGAAGTTCACCTAGAAAACCATGAGCTCCAAATATCAAAACTTTTGTTTAGTTCCTTTTTTTAAATGATTCCCTTTGTATAGGCCTAATAAATCCGGCACTGTCTAAAAGAAGTTGTAGAGGGCAGACCTTTGTCAGGAAAACAGAGCATTCAAACGTTCTATAGCTATTTGCTCTCTATTTGAGCCGTGTGTTTCTAGAGATGATCTAGAAGGATAATGTCAACCCAACCCAATTCTCAGTTCTCCACCCTACAGGTTTCAGTACCATACAGAATTATTATCACTATCAAAACATACCCTGTCAGGCCTCACCTTCATTCAGTTTATATGAGATTTTATTTTCCTGTAAGTAAGAGCTGGTGGAGAAGTGCAAAGACAGTGGCTGGAAGACTTTCTATGAGCCTATAGAAATCGGCTGTAGAGGCTTTGTAGGGCGCTTACTGTGTAAAGTCCTCAACTGGTTGGGCTTTACAGGAGCGGCCAAGAAAAGGGCCATTAAATCCACAAGTGATGCCGCAGAGAAATTGGTTGAAAAGGGCTGATCCGTGGGTTGCTGCTGGGACGCAAGTCAGGGCCTGATCAACCCTGGCTGGGTGGCATAGGAGAGGGTGTCTGATGTTGCGAGACCCGAAACACCTGATGACCCCATGTCACATCACTGAGGATGTGTGCATCCAAGAGATGTTTCTTGCATATGGATGTATTTATAACACCTGGAAATAGGGTATTTTCATAAAACTGGGCTGCATCCATGTTCAACCATGATCTCGTATAACAGGTAAATGGTAAGCTAAAATGTGTTTCTGAAAACATTTATGTGAGAAATAGGCAATGCAGTAACAGAATCTTGGTTTATATTTGATCAGCGCTGCCTAGTATTACCGTTTTATCTGAGTTTTTCAGCCTCTATTTTTGTAATACAGAAAACAGTATGTCGCCCACTTCCTGTTCCCAAACTATCGTATTTCAGCCACCAGTGCACTAAATATGTTTTTGAAAACATTTTAGACGAGAAATATGCAATACAATAACCGATTATTGGTGTATATTTGACAAGCACTGCCTCGTTTTGAAGTTTAATCTGAGTTAAGGTCTGAGTTTAAGAGAGATAGGGGTGGATGACTTCTGTACTCTGTCCGTATGCGGAAGCACAATCTGTAGTTTGAGCAACAGCCCTAGAGCTGTGAGGGAGATGGGCACTGTTAAGGTGGAGGGGAGTTCATAGTTTATTTACACATACCACCAACATTATTATGATAAAACATTGGTTGAATATTGGCAAAGTATACCTTTAATGTGTGGTCGGTGTGTTCACACATTTGTTGAGGTCTTGAAGAAGAAATAAGGGAAGTACTGCTTCTTCTTTATAGTTGCATGATGCCACTATAGATAGCCTACGTGAACATACACAATTCTTATCAGTACTCACAGTCCTTTGAAAATGTTCACACCGCAGATATGGTGATAGTAAATGTTTATTCAACTAAAGATTACAAATAAAAAGTGAATATCTCTCATAACTCTTTCCAAGTCTAGACTAATGGTGAACGTAAGTTGGGACACACATTGCAAAATTGTACAACCAGTAAGTGTCCATTAAGGATGAACACATACAAGAGACATACAGTGCTCAGCATAAGTGAATACACCCATGCTAAAGTTGACTAAAAAGAGGAATAAAAAAATCATCTTTTGGAAATTGATCTTAATGCCTTAATTAAAAAGAATTATGAAAAATCAAACCTTTAAGGACACCAATTTTCTTTTCTTTCTTGAATGAATAATGTATTGTAAATAAATAAATGTTCTTCCTTAAAATACATAAGTATAGACACCCCTATGTCAAATTCCCATAGAAGCAGGCAGATCTTTGTTTTTAAAGGCCAGTTATTTCATCCTGATAAAGTTCCCTTGGCCCCCACGTCATCACGTACCCTTCACCATACCTAGAGATTGGCATGAGGTACTTTCCATAAGATCAAGGGCAAGGTCAAGGTAACCTTTATTATCCACAAGTAGAAAATTCATGTGGTCACCATTACACGCTCCATTGTTATACAGTCTACTGCATAACATTAAAAACATAAATACAAAACATTACAAGAAAGATAAACAAGGACAAGACAGACAAAGCAGTAAGAACATTGAAGAAACATGACAAGCATGTATGAATAAATAAAATAGTTCAGTGCTGATAGTATGCTCATAGTTTAAAATGCCTAAGAGTTTTTAAGTCTATTGTTGTGCAGTCTAATTGCTGTAGGCACAAACGACTTGCTATACCTTGTAGTCCTAATTTTCTTTTGCAGGAGTCTGCCACTTGACCTGTTGCTTCTTAAGAAATTCTGATACAAACCCTTTGCTTGTAAGCAGTGGAGTGACAGAGGCATTTCTACTGTAAACCAGCTATTCAATGAGAAAGGTATGTTGAGTTTGGAAGACCTGAGAACTCCCAATAGCAAGGAAATGGGAGCGAGAGCTGAGCCCTGAGGGGAACACAGTTATTTGGGAGACAGTTTGGGACAACATTTTCCATTGATCCCAGAACCCAAATCACCAGCAGATCCACTTCAACATATGTCATAGGACATATTGGACTCCTCGGAAGAGATACGTCTCTAAAGTCATTCCCACTCCCTATTGCACGTTCTGTCAACCTGAACAAACTGGAACTTTCCTGCACATGGTCTGGGAGTGTGAACAGGTGCAGGAGTTCTGGAATAAAACAACATCAGTAATATCTGATGTGATAGGATGTCACATTCCTACTGACCTGATTGTTTTGTTACTTAATGATGACTCTAAATTACACCTGCTTGGGAGATAGAAGAAAGTTTGGCTAGCCGGCTCAACCACAACCAAGACAATGATAGCTCAAATGATGTTTATGTTTTTATATTATGGTGTGTACTCTGACTTGACTTCTCCACACTGCATTACAATTGTTGCTTTGTACTTTAGTGTACTTCAGAAGACTTCCAGGACCTTTTCCATAGCATGACGCTGCTAACCCCAAGTTCATGGTGTGGATGTTGGGGCCACAAGCCTCTTAATGTTCTCCCTCACTAGTGTTAAGGTGGACCTTACTGTATTCTGAATGATATTCAGTATATCAGCTTCCAAGTACAGTGTATTTGACCCTTATAATTTGTCACACCCTGATTACACATGGGTGATCTTCATGTGAGACATTATGTTGCAATTTTCTTCACAAATATGATTTGGGTTATAGTAAAGGGTGTAAATACTTTTGCTATCAATACATGTGTTTTATATTTGTATTTAAATAGAGGTATAAAGGTTACTTATGTTTATCAATGTACATTTTTTTATTACATTCTCCATTTTTTGTTTTTGTAAAACAATAAAGCAAGTCCAGGTTAAGTGAACCATTTTATAGGCACTGTAAATTCACCACAGCAGGTTTTTTTTTTCCCATAACACTTACTATTATATATTTTTCTTTGATCATGCAGGTGGGTGGTTGAATTTTAGCAGAGTCCTACATTATTTGTTCAAATACATCCTGCTGTGTTGCAAACTAAATCCATGTCCTGCAGAAATGCAACTGAAGTGAACTTTCCTCTTTAATCCACAGATTACTAAATGATCCTCTGTAAGGAGCTCAGGCCCTGAATATGAAACAGTATGGCCGCTGTCTGGAAACTAGAGACTGTAGAGGACATTGTAAAGCGAACATGCAGGTCTGTAACTGCACAGTGCACAGATCTTATTACTGACTTCTTCCAAAATATTTTAAATTATGAGTATGACAAAAATAAGGTACATTTAATCTTGATATCACCATGTAGCTGGGAAAGTTCACATAGTTATCTACATGCATAAACATATGCACCAAACGCGAAAGAAAAGTCGGGATAGGTCAGATGAGGTCACAGCCTAGAAATGGATAGCTGATCTGAGGTCTGTGATGTCAAGCTTTGAGTTTAAGGTGTTGTCCAGTTTTCTTTACTTATTGCTTCGGTACATCTTAACTATTTAAAAAAAAAAAAACTTTATTATAAAGAATAATTTCACAAAAATGTGGTACCAGATCTTTTCTATAAATATTGATGTTCTTGCTAAAGGTTTCTTGGAGGTCAATGTTGCCTTTAGTGATATGCACTTGTATCATTAAAAAAACAGAGTACCAGTAATTGTCCCTTGAGTAAACTCAAAGCAGCTGTTTTTATGGTATGAATGACTGGACTAAACTTGTGATAAGTTTTAATGCAGAAAAAGATCACTTATCCTTGTTTGTGTAGAAAAAAGAAAAGAGTGACTGCATTACATGTTTTGGGCTGTGAGGGAGTCCAGGCATCGTGATGTGAAACTATTCAGCCGTCCTTTAACGGAAAACGCACCTGTACCATGTGCTTCACGTCGTGCGCTTAGATCGTTAAAATAGAGCCCAAAGTGTGTCTCTATCAGTATTGCAGACTCCAAAAAATAGTTTCCAGTTTTATGCTAAACTAATCAAACTAGCTGCTGGCTGTATAGTATTTTCAAGTTTAATCTGTCCATATGGGAGTCTGTATAGGAGCAGTGAAAAAGAAAGATAAATCTTGTTCCTTGTGACTACTCGAAACAATAAAATTACTAAATTAACTAACTAACTAACTAACAAAAAGAGAGTCCTACGCCAGTAAACCACAAGTCCTAAATTCCATGTCAATCCAGGTTTTTGTATAACCTCTGTATTCACCCGCCCATGTATAAAGTGTTGTTGTGCTGCCTACTAATAAGCCTATAGCTGTATGTTTGGGACTCCTATATCAACCTTCAACATTTTGGGAAATAAGCTTCTTTGGTTTATTACCTGGACTTAGATAAAAAAAGATTGATACCACTAAAAAGCCAGCAGCTGGTTAGCGTAGCTAATGTTGGTGTCTCTGGAATTGAGGTATTTTCATACCAACTTTTGTGCCTTGCCAGATAAATTGTGTAAACATCGTATTCTGAGATAGACTAGGTTATATAATAGAATAGAATTCCTTAAAAGTCATTGCACAACATTGTAGAACGAGGTTAAATGGCAATCCTGACGGTGCATTCACCTATAAAATAAGACTTTATTAATTCCATACTGGGGAAATTCCCTTGTTTACAGCAGCTCAAAAGAAAAATTCACACACATCAGAATAACACAAATACACAATAAATAGACATAGGAAAGAATATACAAAAAGTATTATAAGAAATAGAAAAAATAAAATTTGTTTTTGGTGTCTATAAACACCCTTATATATACAGATGAGTAAGGTGTGGATGAATAGAAATGACATATTGCACAGTAGGAGGTGACACGGAGTAATAAATAAATAAATAAATAAATAAATATGCATAGTGCAGAATATCAAAATCATACATAGGCCTACATAGCAAACACATTGAAAATATATATTAAAGATCCATAAAAGTCATAAAAGTGGGGTTCATTTGTGAAGATTATCTTACTGAACAATGTGTGTCATAAAAAAGTATGCAAAAAAGTATTCATAATCGGCAACTTTTTTTTGGAACTTATTTTCTGCAATATTTCAAAAACCAGTGGATTAATCCCATTGGCTTTTTGTCGATGGAACCAGTGTGATGCTACAAAAATATGTAACCCTTGCAACACTCTATACAAATAATTTGGTTGGGTGTAAATATGTACAAAGGAATATACAAAGTTGGAATGTAAACATCTGTGCAGTGTTCTATACATACAAACAAAGGTTGGAATGCAGCTGTAACTGTAAGTGTAGTGTTGATAGTCAGTGTAAACAGTCATGTCAGTGTTTGGCAGTGTTCAGTTCTCGTATGGCTCGGTGGTAGAAGCTGTTTTTCAGTCCATTTGTCGTTGTGATTTGATGGATCTGAAGCGTCTACCAGAGGCCAGCAGGTCAAACAGATGGCGTCCAGCGTGAGAATAGATGGCTCTCTCTTTAAAGTCTTTTTTAACAAGCTATAGTAATAGCTTGCCCATGGGTCTCAGCTGGCGCTTTGACCAGCACAGTCTGCAATTATATTTAGCATGTCAACTTTTTCAACACAGTTATTTTTGCTAAGCCACCTCTTGGGAAGTGACTAAGGATGAGCTTCATTGTTCTGATGACTAAAGTTAGCGGCTGACTCCTCATGGGCCGGTCCTCAGTAATGATCACTTCTAGTAAATCTAAAAATAACAAATTAGTTTCTATCCCTAAGGGAAATTAGACTAAACAGCTCAAATATTACATGGCATTATCATATTTACTCATTTAAATAACTATAACTGCATATTTATTATATTTATGTTGACATCTGAATACCAACCCACCGTCAGGTACAGCAGTTTAGTAAACAGTTTACGCCAGTCTAAATCCTTTGTGTGAGTTATTCTTCTTTATGCGTTTCCTAGGAAACAGAGCAGCTGTTTGGAGAACAGCTAATCCAGACATCATATTTCATGATGCCATAAATAAACATTGCGACAATTCACAGTAAGTCACAGTGTTGTGAAGAGAGCGCAACATTTTCATGACTTTAAACTGGAAGACCCTGAGACGTTTACTTAGTGATAGTAAACCTGGCTGTTGCTGCAGCAGAAATTGGATATACAATAGTGTAAGGAATGAACAATGCATATAAACACAAAAAGCAATTTGGCCTGATTTAATCAGTCACATAACTGAAACATGACCACCAGTTTTGTTTATCACGTTAAGTTTTTGACACTTATCTGATGTCTGTTGAGTACTGACACAGGACCAACCCTTAGTTTTTTGTTAGCAGTGTGCCACATGCCTCTGTGAATCAGACTCCCTGAGGACGCTGATGACTTTCTGGCGGATGCTGGGGGTATTTTTGGCTCCACATATCACATGTCAGATGGAAAACAAAATCCAACTTACACTCAGCAGTATTCCTGCACACACGCTCAGGCAAAGTCTATTCCTTCACTATAAAGATGTGTTCTGATATTACAGTAAATTACGGAGAATGCAAGATGTTTGCATTTGCACTCTAATGAGGCTTGTGCAGCACCTCCACTCACTCTGCTGCTCAGAAAACTGTTGCTGTGGAGAGGACCATTACTTTCACACCAGATAAGCTGCATTGTGCATAATGCCTCTTGTCTAAACCAAATGTGGTCAAACTCTAAAAAACATAAAATGTTTTGACTTTGGGGCTAGGTTAGCTCAGTTGGTAGAGCGGGCGCACATATGTAGAGGATCAGAAGTCTGTGCTGTTAATTTATCTTTACACTTCTCAGTAGGCACTCCATCTGAGTATAGATTTGTTTTTTTAAATTATACATATTGGTTTTGTATTCATTTGATGTCTTAGATAAAATTGTACTTTTAATTATGACTTTAGATGGAAGGACATTTGCTATAACCATCAAAAACAACTGTTGCTTTACCATAATGGTGTATGGTAAAGTCTGCATATGACTGTGCAATGGCACCGTAACTGTCACCCTTTTTCCATGCCAAGCGGTGAACCAGGGAGCCACTGTCAAGGACATAATGCTCAGTTGGTGGGATGGATCCAGGACAGTTTTGTTAGATGTTTTGCTTGAGATCTCAGTGACTGCGCTTGTTGGGGCTAGTTTGCTTTATGAAAGATGTCCTTGCCTTCGAACAGGGCTGCAGGAAATGAGCAGAGCTCATATAGCTCATTACATCTTCCAGTGAAAACTGTCCTGGATGGAAACCAGGACAGTATTATTAGATTTCTTTCTTGAGAACTCAGTGACTGCCTGCGCTAGTTGGGGCTTGTTGGCTTTACGGAAGATTTCCTTGCCTTCAAACAGGGCTGCAGGAAATGAGCAGAGCTACATCTTCCAGTGAAAACTGTTAAGTTTTCAACATGATCAGGAACCGTTGGAACAGCAAAGCAGGATCAATGGTTCAGTCTCGGGCAACTTTGATGGTGGAGTCATCTGCAAGGTTTTTTGCCCGGTCTTTCCATTTGAAGGATATTCCAAAATGGGGTTTTCCAATCATCTTTTCAATGATGTCATTGCCAACAGTCACAAACTCATGCACATTCACCTCCTCTTTGGCAACACCAGGTACAATGTTTCTCAGAGATGGGTCTGGAGAGAATGGTGTGCAAATGCTAAGCTTTTCCTTGATTTTTTCTAGATCAGAGTGATCTCTTTTCATCCTTGCTTCTGAGGATTCTCTGTGCTGCTTGCTGGTTGTGTAGGTGAGGTCATTGAATTGCTGCATGACGTTGTTGTATTCAGATGTGATGGGTGTAGACATGGTCCACAATGCTCGCATTTCTTCAGTCATTCCACTTCCATGGGTCAAGCCTCCACTGCTTTTCAAGGATTGCATGTCTGCTCGATGACAAGGTCAAAGCTAAGGCCTGCCCAGTACTGGTTAAATAACTTTTACATTGAATGTCAAGTCTGTGTTTTAGCAAAAAAAGGGTATTCCATAAGTATGTAATCATGTCAGTGGATTTTAGACAAGTCCAATTGATTCATAGACCCAGAAAACATGGGGTAAGACACCAAGATTACTTGGCTAGGTCAAATATTGAAGGACTTAGGATATTTTAAGGGCATCCTGCCCATCTTGGATGCCATCTTGAAAATTACACCTTTCTAGTGGTCAAACTTTTAGTATGTTATTAAGGACACCTAATACTACAAGAAACAGCTGAGAAACCTTTTGTTAGAATGTTTTTACCTCCACCACTCAGCAAACTGTTGCTGTGGAGAGGAGCATTGCTTTCAATGCGTGTGCGCACGCTGCATTGTGGTTCAATGCTTCTTGTCTAAACCAAATGTGGTCAAACTCTAAAAAACATAAAACGTTTTGACTTTGTGGCTAGGTTAGCTCAGTTGGTAGAACTTCTCAGTAGGCACTCCATTTGAGTACAAATTTGTTTTTTAAATTATACATACTGGTTTTGTATTCAGTTGATGTCTTAGATAAAATAGAACTTTTAATTATGACTTTAGGTAGTAGTTATTTATCTTGACTTTTTAGTAATTTAATGACATTGTGAATCAGCACTTTTATGATACACATGATGTCTGTGTATGTGTTTCAGTATTCATTTTACACCTGTAGAGTCACATTTCCTGTAGGAAACAGGTTACTGAAAGCAAACTTACTGAAAATTAAAGCATGAACCTTAAACTGTTCCCTTTAGTAACTATTTAGTAACTATTTATACCTTTATCGCTTAAGAAATATTACCTTCAAAGATATTTCAATATTTAATATCAATTTAGAGAGATTTTGTTATAGGGTTCTTTGTCATCTGATTTTTTTTCTGATTTAGATCTATTCAGAGTAGCGAAATATTTTATTTCATTTATTTTTTTAACTTCTTTTTTGGTGTGATTAATTGCGTTAACTGTATGATATGTGTACTTTCAAATGTTGTGTAATGTGAAGTAATGTCTTGTGCGTATGGTGTGTAATGTGATGTCATAAATTGTATTGTCACATGATAGATTGTAGGAATGAGAGAATAGAAAGAATAGCTTTTAGCTTATGCTGAAGCTAATGGGGATCCAAATAAAACAAACAAACAAACCTTGTTTGAAAAAAATATCCAATTGTGTTAAAACCAAGGGGGCAGGCTTCCCTCCTCAGAGTGAAGCCTCCTATGGCTCCATTTTGATGCTAATAACCTATCACCCCCCGTTAGCATCCCATTCACTGCCATTCATTTTGGCGTCACTTTGACAGCCAATAACTTTACATCTGAAGTGTTTAAAGATTTCATTTGACCATCGTTTATTTCTAAAGAAACACGACAATGTATAAAAGGCTCCATTACCTTGTACCTCACGTTATGGCTCCGTAGCAGACGTTTTTATAAAAATAGGCTAACGATTGTGTCATAACCACGCGACTTACTGTCGCATAGTACAGGAATTACCGTATAGTACAGGAGAAGCTTGCAGGCAGTTTGGACTTACATTAGCTGTTTAGTTTAATTGCTAATGTTAACTAGCATTATAGTTAGCAATAATTAGCCTGTGCCTATGTTATCTCCTTACATATACCTACGCTCTCCGTCTCTGCAAGATTCGGAATGATTCAGATTCCTCTTGGCACAGCTACCAGAAGACTTACAACTTGCAGACACGTTGCTCACGTCACATCTACGGCGGGAAGCTCAGTTTGCAGCTGCGCAGTAACGCTCGGCTATCACCGGAAAAGTGCTGGTAATAGGCTTCACTTGTCTCCGTCAAAAACAGCGGAGTAGCTGGGTCCATATTATATACTGTCATTGGTTAAAACAATATCCTGTAACTGTTTACAATGGTAAGGGGCGATCATTTGCTGATAAACGGTTTCACAACAGAGAGTGGTTGGAGTACAGTGTCAAGGCAGACGCAGCATTTTGTTATTGCTGTCGGATGTTCAGCTTCACTAGAAAATCTGGAACATTGGATGCCTTCGTGAGTGTGGGCTATCGTAACTGGAAACACGCCATGACCAAAGACCGTGGATTTCATAAACATGAAAGGACCACATGTCTTGCTATGCAATGTGGAAGGAGAGGGAGATGCGGCGCAATACAGGGAATGAGGTATCAACCCTCGTCAATGCAAGCCAACTAAGGAATAACTGGTATTATGTGTCGTCACTAATAGAAGTAGTTGGGTTCTTGGTTGAAAACCAGTTGCCACTACGGGGGAAGATTGACGCTTTTGATGACATGTCTGGGGGGGTCTGGACTTTTCCTTTCCATGCTTTATTACACCATCGAAAAGGATCCTGAATTGGCTAATGTCGTGAAGACAATCCCTCGCAATGCCACTTACACCTGTCATGATATGCAAAATGAACTTATAAGAACACTCACTAGTGTCGTGACAGAGGCTATAGTGGAGGAAGTTAGGATGCGTGACCCCACACGGTGTGAAAATATATCGATTGTGCTTCGATTTGTGAATGATTCATACGAAGAGCGTCTACTGTGCATCGCTACAGAAAGGTGACGCACAGACATTAACTGACACCTTTCTGACCAAGGTTGGCCTGGATACCTCAAAAATTCTGAGTCAGGTATATGATGGATCTTCACTTATGTCGGGGAAACGTGGTGGTGTTCAGAAAATTCTACAGGAGAGACTTGGACGTGAGATACCATCAGTTGCATTTGGTTGTGGTTCATGCCATGTCTGCATAGACCGCACTTTTGGAGTTTTTTGATGTGTGCAATTCCCAATTCCCCGGTTGCTGTTCATTATAAAGGTGCACATCTTAAACATCTTCTGGAGCAGAGATGGGCAGGGCATCTTGCCACTGTCTCTGTCGTTCTTAAGTCATTTAATGACATAAAATTGATTCTGACCGATGCTGACACTGTGCTGAACTATGGCGCAGAGACGAGAATGGAGGCTACAGGCCTACTGCGCGAGGTATCTGAGCCAAGTTTCATGTTCCTTGCCAACTTAACCCACAGGGTCCTTTCTCTATTGGACACACCGAACAAGCTTCTCCAGAGAGAAGACACTGACTTGTTGATGGGTTTAAGTGTTGTGGCGAGTGCAACAGCATGTGTTAAAAAACTCCGTTGTGATGAAGAGTTTAAGCAGGTGCTGGATACTGACATGGCCACCAGCGAGTCACTGAGACCCGGGCCCAAACAGAGACACATAGAGAGCACACGGGTGGATGGTTACATCGTTATGGGGCCTACAGGAGGACACAGAGGTGATGATGACTTGGAAACTGAACTTCAGAGATTGTACTACAACACTATTGATTCGGTGGTTGGGGAACTGGAGCGTAGATTCAGCGAGCGCAACTCACAACTGGCAAGTGCACTTGCAACACTAAATCCAGAAGAACTTCCTTCATGTGAAAGCTGTGAAGCATATTCTCGACCTGTCACAATCGATTATAATTGACGCTGAGTTCGAAGTTGCTAAAGAGTTTTTAATGTCACAAAAGCAAGCAATGGAGGGAGACTGGACCATACAGCACATCATCTCAACATACCACAACCATCTGATTACCATGCCCAGTGTGCTGACTGCTTTCAAACATGCATTAACATTTGGCGCATCCACAGCAATGTGTGAGAATTCATTCTCCACTCTGAGAAATGTTTTTCAGAACACAGACGCTCAATACTACACGAGAGAAAAGGCCCGGTTGGTGCAGCTTGCATTCGAGAAAGAATTGACACGCAAATGCATAAGCGAATGGAAGGACAGAGTACTTAGAGCTTCAGCAGCAACACTCGTCGCCTGCAACTCTTTTGACCAGCCGCTGCTGGCCATTTCAGTGCCCTAAGCGAAATTGCTTTGTGGTGCCCCCAACCCCACCCCCGACGCAAAAAACTAAAAACACGTTTGTAGTTGATTGTGATGAATCATAAATTGTTAAAACATTTAAATGATAACTCTAACACCCAAACTAAAATAAAAAGCCTATAATTTACAGATCATTACTGTGTGTGTTTTTAAACATTCATTTGAAATGCTGAAGAACTGCTGTTTGACTTATAAATGGTGCATTCTCACTTTAAGAGCTGAGTCTTTATATTCTCATAATGCCCTTTTGCCAGCTCTTGTTTACAAGTCTTGTTTGTTTGAGCCACATTGATAGCACAATATTAACAAGAATATGCACAATATTAAGTTGTTATAAGCAGCCTTCGTTGCTTTGGAAATTGAAGTATGTAATGGCATTTTGCTTCACATTTCTGTGGTTTACTAAAGTAAATATGTCTCTGGTTATTTGTACTTTTACTTAAGTACTGAGATTAGTACTTTGTCCACCACTGGCTATCTGAATGGAATGCGTTTGGTCAGTGTATCTTTTGGTTAGGGTTGGGTATCGTTTGGCTTTTTTCCGATACCGGTGCTAAATCGGTACTTTTAAAACGGTGCCGGTGCCTAAACAGTGCCTGAACCGATATTTTTTAAGAAAGTTTTAAAAGAAGAAAAAGAAACAAGAAAGATAGGCCTACTAAACAACAGTTGGTGACATTTAAGATTAACACATTGTTTATTACTAAGGCCATATGGTCAAAATTAAATGATTTAATAGTAATGTAATAACTATAACTAATAATAAACAATAACTTATTTCACCATTAAATTGCTGTTGAACAACAAAAACAACAACCAGATGGGAAAAGGGTATTTTACAATAACTTTGAATGCACCGCGAGGATGTATGTTACCAGTTTCAGTGAATGCACCATCTGTGTTTTTCGGACGTCGGCAGCTGCTGCACTGCAAAGCCATAGACAGTATATAAGCAAAGCAGACTGTTGCGTCCCGGTGTTGATATACAGTCACACTTTACACTGTTTAACGTTACCTGTCAGCATTTTAACCGTGTTTAATCCAGCTGCTAGCTAAAGGTAGGCTAACGTTACCTGCTGTCGAGTGTAGTGTAAAGTCAGGCACCGGAATGAGGCACTGATATTTTCGTTCTTATTCGGTCTCGTTACTACCGTTTACGTCGGAAGTTTCGGTACCCAATCCTACTTTTGGTCATTCGATTTTCATTTCATAAACAGGTATTCAAAAATAAAACAAATGGTTATTTGATTTTCGTTTTAAAATGCAAAATTTGAAATTGAAATACATGGTCAAAGGGGATGAGAGATATTTAAAAATATGCTTTGATATTCATTTTCTATTTCATATAACAAAAATAAAATCACTAGAAAACAGGAATGAAAAAAGGCCTGTTTTTTTTGTATTCTGAGACCGGATGTTGTCATTTCCAATGCAAGAGCGCCAGTGTACCAGTGTTGGCTTTCAGCCCAGGCTAAAATTACTTTGGAACCTGCACTCTGATAATGCTTGGGGGGACTTACCCACTCTAGCTGCTGGTAATTAGACGAATCTGCCACATGTTTTATTCATATTTCCTTTTGCAGATATGATATGCTGTGTCACTGCTGCTTTTAGTCTGAGTCAAACTTCCTTTGAATATAACGTGCAAATAAATAGAGACGGGAATAAATCAAAGTAAAACATATGTATTTAGGCTATTGAACTATAATGACTAATGCATATGTTTATATGTATTGCTTCATTTATGTATTTAATGATGTAGGCTATTTCATAGCCATATTTATGTATATGTATGTAAAGAGGTGCAAAAAACAGATGATCAGTCGCTCAGGAAGTTAGGCTACTGTTTCCCTCAACTGCAGCCTGGGTTAAAGCAAAACTGGTAGGCTACACTGGTGCTATTGCCTTGGAAATACCACATACTGTTTTCTAGTGATTAGATGAAATAGAAAATGAAAATCAAAGCATGTTTTACATTTTCACATTCCCTTTTGACAATGAAAAGGAAAATAACGCCTTGTATTTCAATTTCAAATTTTGTATTTTAAAACGAAAATCAAACAACCATTCGTTTTTTGTTTTTTAATACGTGTTCATGAAATTAAAATCAAATGACCAAAACTGACCGCGTTTCAGTCAGCTCCGCATATCATGTGTTTCATGTAAATGCTTGGAAAACGAATTATTGAAGACTCACTGATTCCATTCTACAAAGGCAAAGTAGGTGACTAGTCTTTATATGCTTGTCTATTGGCGTTTTTCCACTGCTAGTACCAGCTCTACTCGGCTCGGCTTGACTTGACTCGACTCAGCCGTGGTTCCCCTGTCCTCCTTTTTCCATTGCAGATTAAGTAGGCCTAGCGCCTCATGTGTGAGGCGAGCATGGTTGGTAGTCATAGCGCCGCTGCAGGAAACTGCCGTGACACACACACAGAACGTCGAAGGTTTGTTGTTGTTGCCACAGCCAGAAGACACATTTTGTTTCAAATGAAGCTGGAGGCAGCAAAAAAAAAAACACTGCTGGCTAAACTATTTAAAAATGCCGGGTTTGTTCAGGACACCGCCGTCTGTCGCTTTCACGTCACCATTTGGTATCGGCTCAGCTCGCTTGGAACCTCGACTGAGGTGGTACTAAAAAAAGTACCTGTTAGCAGGTACCAGGTACTTTTTTTCGTAATGGAAAATCAAAAAAGGCGAGTAGAGTCGAGTTGAGCAGGTACCATGTAATGGGAACACGCCTTATGTTCCAAATCACATTGATTGCAGCCTATGTTAAAGAGCCCTCTCACCAAAACAAAAAAACGAAATTCGCTAATGAAATAATAATTAATAATAATAAAGAAAAATGTATTTCGTTTTTGATCAACATTTCTGCTGTGTTAGATTGTGTCGCCACTGCCTATCGTGTAGGCGGTAAAACAGTGTACAGTCCTAGAACCACATTGTGCTGAACTCCTGTGGTCACTGTTTGGTTATTAGGCAACCAGCAGAATTGGAGAATGTTCAGAGAATTTAATTCATTAGACAGTTATTGTAAAATATCTGGTTCATACTGCACAATAAGTGTCGTTGTTTTAACCAAAGTAATGGAATTGTTGTTGTGATGTTGTGAGATGTGCTGGTACCCTTGAAGTTGAACTTGAAGAATGAAAGAGTTGCGCAGTCAAACCGCTTCAGTGTCTCCTAATTGAGGTTTTGCTGACTTCATGTTTCCTGGCCAACAAACTGACATGATGATGATAATGATGATGATGATCACTACTAAAAATAATTGAAAGAAACACTGATTTTCAGTTGGGAGATTTTATTTAATTAAAAAACCTTCTTCACTAATTTTATTATAAAAAAAATCTTATAACCAGAAAATATTCAATTTAGAGCCCACACTCAGCTCATCATTACATCATTATTTTCAGCACAGGAACTTTTTGTAAAGTCTTCTTAGTTACACATCTTCACTGGGAGGAATTTTGCACTTCATCACATGGAGACATTTTTAGATTTGACACATCACTGACTTACTGTATATTTTTATTACACATCAGGAACACCTGTGTCCCTTGTGCATTTTATATATTTATATGTATATACTATAGAGACAGAACGCAACGCATCATACTCTAAAAGCCACGCCCACCAGAGGGAAAAACAATCGGCACCACAATATGCAACCAAGGACTGAAACGTTAACAAAGCGCCTGTAGCTAGCAAAAAAACATTATATTTAAGCATGTCAAATGATTATTTAAGCAACCTATGTCTACCAGAGAGGACAAGTTACCGTATGTACGTTAGTAAGCTAATGCTAACTATGTGTTAGCAAGCTAAGGCACCTGCAAACATAATAGAGAGGTGAAATCCCAGGTGGACCACCACGGGACCCAATTTCTGAAAAAAGGTATGTTTATGATTTTGTTTAGAAAGGGTAGTGAATGGCGAAAGACAAATCATTATTTGATCCCGTTTGATTTAAACCATGAATTACACATATGCTGTTCATCAATTTAAAAGATAATTTTGCAAGTCAAGAAAGTTTAAATTTATTGTAAAACGGTTGAAGTTATAGATTAGGTCTAGATTAGACCACACACTTCACAGTCGTATATGTGATGTCTGGCTGAAGCTACGATGCCTGTGTGTTTCCTACCGGGATAACGTTACTCAAACGAGCAGCGGATCTTGCTCGTCTCTCACTTCCTGACTAATAAAAAGACAAGATAAGATAACATTTCGGCTCAATTCAAACGGGATAAAAAAAAAAAAACTACTGTACATATTTCTTTACGAAATAAGGTCTCATGGGGTCCACCGGAAGGGGAGGGACTTCACTATTTATCCACATTCAACTATAACACAAGTTGCATACTGTCAAAATGCTTTAGCCTAATTTACAGAAATATAGTTAGCCTAAAACTGACAACTGATATGTGATGACAAATGTCAGTGCAAATGTAACATTAGGCATAGGCCTACTGAGTGTAATAAGGATCCCAGTTTTCCTGTTCTTCCTGCTGATGCCTCTCACGTCTTATTTCCTGTATCCACTGTTTTCTTCTTGAAACCTATTTTTTTTGGTTCGGTAGCTCATACAAATTTAGTTCTGGGTTCTTTACCCTGTTGTTAGTGCAACCCGGTTTTAGGCATTTGTTAGCAGACCAAATTGACAATTGACCTTCACATTGTTTTCCCCCTCTGGCGTGGGTGGGACTTAAATGCGCTCTGTCTCTATTAAGGTAATGAATTACGTAAACGCCAGTGAGAGAGGTGGCCTTGTGTTAAGAAAATGTTCTGTTGTTTGTTAAGTATTTCAATGTTTTGGCAACCCTTTTGTGTGTCACAGTAGTGGAAATAAAATCCAAGACAAAGAGGAAGTACTCTCTTAATCACATGTCTAAGATGGAAAATAAATCCGTTAATAAAAATCCCATTAGTGAGCCCGGTGAGTTTGTGTAGGTACAACATGTAAACAGCATATTTTTAAGGACCTAATTGTAACACATTCTGCGGTCAATGCAAAGCCACTGTTATTAAATTATTAAACCACCAAGACCAGCTGTCATTGACGGGTTTGTGATCTCTCACTAACAGTGACAAACATGAATCCTCTGGTCTCTTTGCCTCTGGAAACAGAACACACACTCCAACGTTTTGACATGGGTGTCAAGACTGAAAGGACTGAGGTAATATTTGCAGCGATGATCTTCCTTTCACTATGACCATGACACACTCCCTCTCTCTCTGTCACACGCACACAAACCTCACGTTCTCCTACAAAAAGGCTGCTTTGCAAGGGTAGGTGTTAAAATAGTATGGTTTACAAAGGAGAGCCATTTTCACAGCTGTGCAGTACAGCCTCCCTATGAGTCCAGTGGTCTTCCGCTTCACCTGCGGGTGGGTCGCTGCCTTCCACAGGTCATAGATATCCTCCACATGACCATGTGAGGTCATCATCTGGTCGTAGATACACTGGTGGTAGGGTGCTTTGCCCTCACCTGAGAAATAGACGTGCTCCTGGGGTGACACACCAGCGGCATTGGCACAGATGCCCATGAACACATCGTCTATGTAAAGAGAGGCGTTCAGGGTCAGGGTGGCTTGGTATATTTTGTCAGCTACGTCCCTGGAGACGACATACCCGGCCCCAGCCGTGTAGTCAGGGTACGACAACCACTGGTACATGTCATAGGGCACATAGTACTTGCTGTCTTTGCTCCGGATTGGTGGTGCCCCTTTGTGCACTCGACCGACCCAAAAGTCTGCGACGCCTCTGCTGCTCATGTCCTGCAGGTAGCTCACCAGGTTAGGCATGTGGACGAAGATGTCGTCGTCAGCGGTCATGAGGAAGCGGGCATGTGCGCAGCGGCTGTGCATCCAGTGGAACTGCAGGATCAACTTCAGGGTCAGGTTGTGGAAGGAGTCTAAAAAGTCTTGTTGGATCAAATCACCATGGAGACGGTCCTCGTGGATGAGCTGCTGCTGAAAACCAACACCGCTCCTCTTGCTCCATGAGGGCTCCTCCTTCTTGATCCGAGGCGCTCCTAAGGCGAACACCACCTCGACTGTCACTCCCAGGGTGTTTTGGATGTAGGTCTCATTACCCCAGGTGGATCGGATGGCGTTTCGCCTCTTAATGTTCTCTGGGGATGTTTTGACAAAGAGGAGGAGGAGAACGTCCTTGCCAGCGCACTTATCCGGGTGGTCCAGCAGGTAGCTGAAGTTGCTGAAGCTTCTGGCCTGCTCATGTGAGATGGTAAGGCTCCTGTTAATGTAGGTGAAGCTGTTGACCAGGTAGCGGTAGGAGTAGGACTTGACATGGCTGATAACGCTGTTGTCCAGCTGCTCCCAGCATACCATCACCACCGACAGCACCAGGCAGGTGGTCATCAGCTGCACACACTGGCATTTTCGTATCCGGCGGAAATTTACAAACATCCTGAAATCTTGTCACCCGGTGGCGGTGGCCCCTGTCTGGTTGGGGATGGCGGTGAAGCAGCTGGTTGTGCAAATGTGTGCGAAGGAGGAAGCGAGATGGTTGAGGTTGTGGAGGTCGAGAGTGTTGTTCCAGTGCCTCAGAGCAGCACTTGGTGGGTCTTCCATCCTAGGCTTTCCACATTTAGCAGGAGGCAAAGACGGCGGTGGGAGTCACTGGGTCTGCTGGGAAAAGTCCTCCATCGCAGCAGAATCACTCACACAGTCACCCAACAGCTGAAGATTCATCTTTCACCCATGAAGTCGTCCTAAAGTACTGAGAAGAGAGAGCACACTTAGTATTGTGACATATATATATCTGCTTGGCCATTATCTTCCTTACTTAGAAGCTATTTTTCTGTTCTAATAGGTTGGGTAATGATTTTGCAAGCATGTATAAGTGCTGTCTCATGTGTAGCACCATTCGTAATAGCCATAAATAGATGATCATTCTGCCATCAAGTTAATCTATCAATCCCCCCAGGATGTCAATGGAAATAAATACTATAAACATTTTGATTCAATGAAATAAGGTTCTTATAGAAAAAAAAGTACTCTCATTTAGCAGTCAGAAAGAGATGTGTGCATGCTCAGATCACTGACACTGTTTCTAGCAACTGGAACTATGCTAAACAGCGACCTTGTTGTGTTTGGATCTGAATTTGGCTACATCTGCTTATTTTCAGTGTTCCTGTGCAAGAATAGTAACGTTAGCTGAAAAGTCAAAAGTGCGGGTGGGCTGAAAGGGAGGGGGTCGACTGAATACAAAAGCCAACACAGCAAATCTGGCAATGCAAGCCAGTCCATAATGGAGGGGTTTAAGGTGCAGACCCACTGAAATCGCTGAGAGTCATGGAAAGCTTTCGGACACAATGGACCGCGTCAGAAAAGCTCGGCAGCACAATGCGGGACGAGAATAACCTGCTTCCGGGCGGGCCTGGGCTAAAAGCGAGGGGGGATCATGATGGGCCCAGGGCCTGGGACTCCCACTGCACCCCGAGAGCTTTTTTAACATCATTGGATGGCCTGTGCCTAATGGGGTCACTGGCTTAGAATGGCTCTTTTCTCTCTGCCTGATAATGAGAAACTCTGCCTCACCTGTGGTTTTACATCAGCCTCCTGCTTCTACACAGAAAACACTTATTGTAACACAAACTTTGTTATATAGTACACTTATGCAGGTTGGGCCACATACATCACTTTACAGCCTACCTGTTACAAGGCATATTTCAGTTAAAGGATACATGCTTACTCTTGTCACTGAATTACCAAAAGGTGATGGCTTTATATTGGCTAATTAGGAGATAAGTATCCATACCTGCTGGACTATGGCCTACATATGTAACATATCTACATGAGAGTATAAGGGATGTTTATGAGCATGTCATGGGGCAGGACAACTGGTCATACCTCACATTAAAGTTGCTAGAATTATTTTACACTTTTCTTTGCTCAGAGATGGGCAGTATTTCTATTAAATGTATTTAAAATAGGTATTTAACTATATTTGAGTATTTTGTAATTTGTATTTTGCTGAACAAAAAAAAAAGTAAGATGTAATTTGTAACAAAATACCTTAAGTAATTGTGTTTTCCCAAGGTTTAAAGGTAGAAAAAAAGCTACCTCATGAATGAATGTCGTGTCAGATCTAGCAACTTACTCACTGTACAACTCACTCATTGTGAACTATCGTATTTCATTTGTTCTCCTGGACTGCATTGTTAGGCGGTACACAAAGGAGAATATTTCCTTTTTTGCAGTTGGTATGGGGAGGAAGGGCCTCTCTCTTTCTCTTCTGCTATTTTGAACTGTCATACTCTGTTGTAATGGCACTGCTATGGGTCTTTGGCAATTGTTGAATTGGTTGCTTGTAAAGATAGAGATCTTAGAAATGTACATAGTCCACTGCACTTACATTTATCGCTCATGAAGAAGCCATCTGCTAAATGCTCAGTCTTATTGTCATTTGGAAGAACTAATGCATCCCCATGGCTTAACTGTACAGTTGGTTATCTCTTATGAGTTTCTCCTAATGTCAGCAATGGATTTTTAATTCATTTTAGTTGCATTTCAATTGGCTGTTCACTCAGTCAGTCAGTGGTTGCTTTGACTGACAGAAACCAGCCAGCATGCACACTTGGATTTGCAGCCTCCCCAAGATATCCTGATTAGCCACTTCAAATCTATGATGTGGGAAATTAGCAGAGCTCATCTTTTCAAAGTAGGGTTGGGGGGTTAAGGTCAGACACATATTGAGGCCACTACATGCCTGAAATGTGATATCAGGTTGTATAGAATGTATTTAAATAATTTGTATTTTCAAATGACAAATGACTTGTTTTACTATCTTTCCCATACCAGTATTTTGTATTTTATTTTAATACATAATCAAATTAGTTATACATTATTTTGATAATTTGTAACAAGATATGTGGTGATGTTTTTGTGCGCTCTAGAGAGAGAGAGATAGACATTTATTGATCCTTTCGGAAATTCATCTTGCACCATACAGCTCGTCAGATAGACAGAAAGACAGACAACAAACCACAGACAACAGGACCACTAAACCCTCTCTTCCCTCCGCACAACAATACACAACACCAAGTATCTCTACATTATAAAATAGTAAAGTTCAGTATTGTTAGCACCAGTGGGCTGTCAATAGTAAGGTGCAACATCATCAGTGACATTTTAATATTATACCAAAGTGCAGTATTATCACACAGAAAGGATCAAGTTATTTTCCTTAACTTATTCAGTAGTGTAATGCTGGTAGGAATAAATGATTTGCGAGCCCGGTTGGTTTGTAAGGACGGCACCCTATATATTCTGCCTGATGGCGGCACCTCATACACCTGGAATAGGGGATGTAGCCCGTCACTGCAAATTGCTTGTCCTTTCCTCACCACCCTGGTTTCGTAGCTCATGGTCAGAGAATTTAACTGATGTCTAGCAATCTTGCTGGCCATGTTAACTATCATGAGTTATCTAACCATGCAGATAGTTTAGGGTTTTTGTGTGCAGGTTTTGTGATTTATGTTTTTACCCCATGCACAATGCTAAAATGAAAATCATTTTTTAAAAGCATTCAATAGCAACACCTTTATCTAAACACCTTTTTCCTAGAAACAATGTCCCTGTTACTCCGGATAATCCAAAGAATCCATTTTCTTAGAGACTATTTCTCCAGTGGGAAGTAGTTAAAAAGCAGCCCAAGGCTAGTAATAGAGACCTTTTATTTCTGGAAAAACAAGTTCTTTAACTTTTGAATGCTTTAAGCACAGCAAGTTCTTAGACATGGCAGGTGCAAAGTGTCATCAGCCAATAATGTTACTGTGCTTAATTAGCCTGACCTTTTATAGCATATAGCAGCATAGGATGTTATGTGCTAGTCTGTACTACTTTGAGATTTTCCGTATTTTTAATATTTCTTTACAGTTTTCGTTAGCTAATCTTATTGTGTGTTTGTGTCTGGTAATGGCTTCAGTGCACAATGGTAACTTTAGATTATTGACTGAATGTGTTGCCACTGTTATATCCTGTTAAAAGGTTGTTGTGACTCACTCCGTCCAGCTGATGTACTACTATGTACAACACCGAGCACAAATACAAGTGTTGATCCCCACCCATCTGTCTCAACTGCATCTAAAACAAGCGTCTAGGCCTGTAACAATTATTACATAATTGCCGTTTCTTTTTTTAACTGCAATTAATTAATACAAACATTCCTAGCAACAAAGACGGTACAGGGGGATACAGTTACAAAAGATTTTTTATGACAATTAAGAGGTGTGGTTTACTTCATAGGCTGTGTACTTGTGTTACTACATTCTTTGGGTCACATGGCAGTTATAAAACCAAAAGACATATCCTGGGATTCGTTTAAAACTTGAATTAATTAAAAAAAGTAATAAATAAATTGTTTTTACATTTGACTGAAAGAGACAATTTTATTGTTAACCGCAATCATTTCTGAGACAATTCAATTTACAGCCAAATTTGGAATTGATACAGCTCTACAAGCATCGTGAAAGTGAACCACCCCACTAGGATAGTTCCAAAGTCACCAATTCTATAAATAGATTTGAAACACACAGAGGAAGAGAGGAAAATATGTACTTATTACTTGAATCGATCACTCACCGGCAAAAAAGAAAATATGTGTGTGAATCCAAGCAACAGTCTCCTTTCTTGAGTCTTCTTCTCTGCTGCACAGGTCCTCCTCTCTGCTTTAAGTTTACTTTTCCTTAAGATGACAGGAGATGAAAAGCTTGTCAGAAGCAGCCACCAATCCTTTTTTCTGATCTGCCCTCTGTGTAGACTATAAGTTACTTATGTGCCCGTTGCCGTGGTTCTTCTCTGTCTCCTCCCACCTTCCCTTTACTCTAACAGTGTGCAGTCTTTGTGGGTGGGTGGTGCTTGTAGAGAGGGACAGACAATGATGAAAGGAAGGCCTGCCCTCTATGTCTCATTTTTATGCTCTGCACCCAAAAAAGGCAGGATGACAGATTTATTTTTTTAAATTATCCACAAAAGAAGTGTCTTCCTGCTCTTTGCAACAGCTCTTTTAAATCACTATATCAAACAAAAAGCCTTTATGTGCAGGCTTTTGGGTTTAAGGAAGCAGAGTTATTCAAAGAATCATCAGTTTTGGGAACATGTTCTGTATCTATTATTGTTGGTTAATGTTTTATTTTCCAGCTAGACTAAAGGAAAGGGGTACGACCAGTCGAACGTTAAAAGAGAAAAGTACTGGTACAAAAAAAGTGAGTCATCGAGCAGAGTAGGCCTGCACGATTAATCGTTATAAAATTGCAATCTCGATTCACCCTGTTCCCAATTTAATTTTTAAATGACTTCGATTTGGGCATTTTCAGCCTTTATTTTTGATAGGACAGCTGAACACATGAAAGGCAAGCAGTTAAATAGTGTGCTAAGAAATCATTCTGTTTTTGATACTGTACTTAAATTGGCAATTGACAAACTCCATTTCTCTAGAGACTGAAGCTGTAGCTGCAGCATGTTGATTGCCATGTTTTAATTATGTAAAGACGTGTTCAATGAGTTCAGAGCCTGTATCAAGGCCATATTTAGTTCAGATAGAGCCTGTATCAAGGCCAAATTTAGTTCAGATAGAGCCTGTATCAAGGCCATATTTAGTGCACCTCATACACCTGGAATAGGGGATGTAGCCCATCACCGCAAATTGCTTGTCCTTTCCTCACCACCCTGGTTTCGTAGCTCATGGTCAGAGAATTTAACTGATGTCTAGCAATCTTGCTGGCCATGTTAACTATCATGAGTTATCTAACCATGCAGATAGTTTAGGGTTTTTGTGTGCAGGTTTTGTGATTTCTGCTTTTTTTTTTTTGTGTTTGGTAATGGCTTCAGTGCACAATGGTAACAAGTAGTTTCTTAATAACTTTAGGTTATTGACTGAAGGTGTTGCCAATATCATATATCCTGTTAAAAGGTTGTTGACTCACTCTATCCAAGTGCTGTACTACTATGTACAACACCAAACACTTGTATTTGACAAGTGTTGATCCCCACACAATAAAATCTAATCTAATCTAATATAATGTCTCAATTGCATCTAAAAAATGTTTTGTTTTGTCATGGTTCATGTGTGCAACAAACATTACACTTCGTGAGAAAAGTGTAATAAAAAGATCAAAGATAAAGATAAAGATGTCAAAGGCAGAGAATCGTGATATCAATTCTAAGATAAAAAAAACATGATTCATATTTTTCCCCGAATCGTGCAGGCCTAGAGCAGAGCCATACCATACGGTATCCATACGGTAGCCAGTTATCCAGTAAAATATAGATAGATACTAGATGAATTGGCCCAACATTTGGACATTCATGGTTCCCAGATGATGTAACACCATATTTTTGTTGTACTGCACATTGCTGCAGCTCCTCTTTTCATCCTGTGTGTTGAGCTCTCTGTTTTAGCTACCGAGTGAGGCATCTCACTTCTATTCCATCTTTGTTGGGAGTCGCACATGCACAGTTCCTAGGTCAGCACTACAAGCTAGTCAGAAGCAGAGTATGAGGGAGTGCCATGCTAGCAGCTAGGCGAGCATTATAACGTGTGTTACAAAGTGATGCACATTTGTCACGGAAGTAAAGGCTGGACTACAACAGAGCTGTTTGGAGCAGTTTGTGAACAGTGTTTTCTGTTGGAGATGGTAAGTCCCTTTGGGGTGGACTTTGGGCTTTTTCACTTTGTAACATGCACAAAAAAGATATATAACACTAATAAAGGAAGGGAAAAGTCAAAAAGCATAATATGAACACTTTAAGTGAAGGTCTCTGAATGTAACTTTTGGACATATTACCATTACATTTTGTTTAGACAATCATGTTACCCTTAGCACATGTAATCTAACCCCATCATGAGCTCAACATTTTAATGGTTTAACTTGACCAATACTTTTATATTCCATCAGCCTCAGCTGTGCTTTTAGTGTTGTTTAGTGCTAATTAGCTAATGTTAGCATGCCAATATGCTAAACTAAGATGGTGAATATACCTGCCAAACACCAGCATGTTAGCATTGTCATTATGAGTATGCTAGCAGCTGACATTAGTATTCAGCTCAAAGCACCACTGTGCTATGGTAAAGCCTTAAAGAGGAGCTAGCAGGACTGTAGACTTCTTGGTACCAAATGGCTTTTAGCAGTAGTTTTAAGGAACCGAGGTGAGAATTCACATTTACACATTAGTTTATTTCCAAGACATTTTAGGCTATTATGGGGCTTGTAAAATAAAGTTTTACTGTTTATTGTTGGTAATTAAAGTGTGGATTTTTCATATATAAATGAATGTCTGTGACATTCAAGCCCTTGTCACGAGTTCACACAATTCTGATTAAGCTTATTACTGCCAGGGGAAGCTCACTAGACTGGGTAAACCCAGCCCGATCTGCCGGCGATTTGATTTCGCCCTGCAGCTCAGGCTGGAAACCTGCATGTTTATCTATCCTGCTTCCGTTACAAATTTGCGGGAACCAATCACAAACTGGCTTATCATGATGGTGGTTTAACACGATGATGACAGAGAAGCGATCAAGCAGCTTTTTGTTTACATTCAACAAGCCGGCCACCGAAGCGCAGCACTCCATGGCAGCATGGCAGCAACCTGTTGATGCCGCTGTCGCTGCTACGTCACCCGGATCGTTGGTCTGATTGGTTGAAGGACTATCCGTTGATCACTCTTGTGCAGAGAAAATACAGAGCAGACTCCCAGAAGCAGAAGCTCGCTGTATTTCTCAGTATAAGTGTTATCACTGTTGCCAACAACAGAACAAACAAACAAACAAAAGTAGCTAGCACTAGCTCCAAAAGTCACTAAAAGTCACCAGATGACGCCATACGCTGATTTGCATAAAGCACAGTGGCTGTGTCAGCTGACTGCTTGCTGCTCAAAGCGTAAGGAGAGAGAGAGAGAGAGAGAACCCGTGCTGTTCGTAGAAGTGCCGTGAACTGTGATTACGCCAAATCATCGCCAAGTTGGCAACACTGCTCAGTATACCGGAGTTGAGGTGTCTCCTATCTGTGGTGACATTCCCACACTGTTGCACGGGAAGGATGCTGATACAGCTTGTTTGTACTCAAGTAGGTTGTAAACTCCACAACGTTGTTACATGAGCAGTACACAGAGGGCTATACCCAATATCTTGACAGGCAGGAAGGGGGGAGAGACCGCAGTGATGCGGCATTATTATAAATCCCACTGCTTTTCATAAGCACGTTGACAGTGTTTGTGTAATAACTCTCAATGCCAGAGGGGGGAGACAGACAAAAGTTCTGCACTCCAGCTTTAAAGGGATACGCCACCGTTTGTTGAAATAGGGCTTATCACGGTCTCCCCTAGCTGTAGATAGGTGGGCCAACGCATTTTTTGTCTCAGTGCAAGTAATTAGGTTGGTTTTTTTTTGTCTTTTGTTGACTCACTTTTACTCACAACATGCTAACCGGCAACATAGGATTCCATTCACCACACTAAGCTAACTAGCGGCAGCACTGCCGGTGTTGCACCGGACTAAAACAATGCATGCACAAAAAATGCGTTGGCCCACCTATCTACAGCTAGGGGAGACTGTGATAAGCCCTATTTCAACAAACGGTGGCGTATCCCTTTAATTAATTGTTGCCTAATTGTTACTTTGAGACATTTTTGTCAGCTTCCCCAAAATGATGCTTTCATCACCACTGTCAGCCAGGTAGCTGCTGGTTTAAAGGAGACCCATAAAGCTTGACTGTCTCATTGTGTGTTTTCACTTCATCAAAATTAATTGGAACATTTTGGTCACTTTAAAATGTGTTGTTCAGCGTTCGGTAGCACCTTGCCAACCAAGCTAGCGCTAGCGTTAATTGGTAAATTAATGGAAAGTTTGCCGATTCTCTGTGTACTGCCGTACATGCAGATAAATGGCGCCAGTACTCAGAGGTCTGTGTTTATCGCCGGTAAAACTCCACCAGGTGACTTTAGCCGCTTGAAAATCAACAACTTTCCCTCTTTAGGGTTTAGATTATTAAAACCATAGAAGAGACTGGCTTGGCTGCATCATCCAACCCAGCTGCACCCTGTTGTCCAAAAATGGTCACTTACTGATAAAAAATAAAATAAAGATGTTAACAGCCAAATTGCCAAACTCGAGGCTTCAAAATGGTAGTCCACAAACGAATGGGTGATGTCACTGTTGCTACGTCAATTATTTTTACAGTCTGTGGTTCACCCTGTGTCTGAGACGCTCTGTACCGTCCGTCATTGCAGCCGGGGGAACTGTAACGAAACATAGCAGCACTTTCCACCAATAAAAGCTTCTACAACAAAAACTACACAATCGAACATGTTCCAGTAGGAATGTAATCCGAAATTATCGTCTGCAATTAAGATTACAGCTTTACTTTGACATTACCATTTGGCTACATGTAGCAGATGTTAACACTGCAGTATTGTACCTGGATCAGATGAGCATATAAAGAAATCCGGCACGAGTTGACGTAAGCTTGAGAAGAAAAAACTGTTGGAAGTGGAGCGCTCTGAACAGTCTGAAATCTAAAGGTTTTTGCTTACAGGGATTACTTTTACATTCGCTTACAGCAGGGGTCTTCAACGATTTTTAAACCAAGGACCCCTTAACTGAAAGAGAGACGGAGCAGGGACCCCCTACTACTAATATAGTAAAAAATAAAGCTGCATATCAAACTGATGCTACAATAACGTATAGGGCGGCCTTAAGCCTTTATACATACCTTCTTAGTGCATAGAATACTAAGCTATTAAAATAATAATTGTCGGCATAATTTTACAAACCATCTTTTACTAAACATACATGTGGCCCAGTGAATCCTTAGGATATACTGTATCTGTGGATGGCTACCTTAGTTACTACCTAGGCCAGAAAGCCTATCATTAGTGGGGATTTATATTTGCTATTAATTTGCTATTAATATGTTGGATTCATGTTAAGGAATTTATTTTTGAAAAAACTTTCAAATATTAATAATAATTTGGAGGAATTACAATATATGATTTTTTAACTATTTATTTGTATGATACAGCTGCAAATAAGTATTTGAACACCTGTCTATCAGCTAGAATTCTGACCCTCAAAGACCTGTTAGTCTGCCTTTAAAATGTCCACCTCCACTCCATTTATTATCCTAAATTAGATGCACCTGTTTGAGGTCGTTAGCTGCATAAAGACACCTGTCCACCCCATACAATCAGTAAGAATCCAACTACTAACATGGCTAAGACCAAAGAGCTGTCCAAAGACACTAGAGACAAAGTTGTACACCTCCACAAGGTTGGAAAGGGCTACGGGGAAATTGCCAAGCAGCTTGGTGAAAAAAGGTCCACTGTTGGAGCAATCATTAGAAAATGGAAGAAGCTTAACATGGCTGTCGATCTCCCTCGGACTGGGGCTCCATGCAAGATCTCACCTCGTGGGGTCTCAATGATCCTAAGGAAGGTGAGAAATCAGCCCAGAACTACACGGGAGGAGCTGGTCAATGACCTGAAAAGAGCTGGGACCACCGTTTCCAAGGTTACTGTTGGTAATACACTGAGACGTCATGGTTTGAACTCATGCATGGCACAGAAGGTTCCCCTGCTTAAACCAGTACATGTCAAGGCCCGTCTTCAGTTTGCCAATGACCATTTGGATGATCCAGAGGAGTCATGGGAGAAAGTCATGTGGTCAGATGAGACCAAAATAGAACTTTTTGGTCATAATTCCACTAACCGTGTTTGGAGGAAGAAGAATGATGAGTACCATCACAAGAACACCATCCCTACTGTGAAGCATAGGGATGGTAGCATCATGCTTTGGGGGTGTTTTTCTGCACATGGGACAGGGCGACTGCACTGTATTAAGGAGAGGATGAACGGGGCCATGTATTGCGAGATTTTGGGGAACAACCTCCTTCCCGCAGTTACAGCATTGAAGATGGGTTGAGGCTGGGTCTTCCAACATGACAATGGCCCGAAGCACACAGCCAGGATAACCAAGGAGTGGCTCTGTAAGAAGCATATCAAGGTTCTGGCGTGGCCTAGCCAGTCTCCAGACCTAAACCAATAGAGAATCTTTGGAGGGAGCTCAAACTCAGTGTTTCTCAGCGACAGCCCAGAAACCTGACTGATCTAGAGATCTGTGTGGAGGAGTGGGCCAAAATCCCTCCTGCAGTGTGTGCAAACCTGGTGGAAAAACTACAGGAAACGTTTGACCTCTGTACTTGCAAACAAAGGCTACTGTACCAAATATTAACATTGATTTTCTCAGGTGTTCAAATACTTATTTGCAGCTGTATCATACAAATAAATGGTTAAAAAATCATACATTGTGATTTCTGGATTTTATTTTTTTAGATTATGTCTCTCACAGTGGACATGCACCTACAATGACAATTTCAGACCCCTCCATGATTTCTAAGTGGGAGAACTTGCAAAATAGCAGGGTGTTCAAATACTTATTTTCCTCACTGTATATAGAAAATGCAGAAAAGCATATCTGTCTTTAAAGACACATCCTTCGCATTTGGTTCACTGTGTGACGTTTTTGACATTTACCCCTACACTTATTTTGACCATTACGTGACTAATTAGTCAACCCAGTTAGCGCATTTGCATGCCTTAATGTGGTTATAGATTTTGTCAGTGTGTATATAAAAAAACTCAAGTAGCTCAATAGTGTGTGTGTGTGTGTGTGTGAAAATGTCCATTCAGTGCAGACTGAGACAAACAAGCAGCCTCTAGATAGTCAAACCTTATTCAATGCAGCTGCCCAGAATTTCACCTGAGAGTTTGGCAACCGACTGGTACAGTAAATTAATATCTAAAAATATACTGAGTGACCTGATTAGAAGAAATGCTTGTCAGGAGGTCACAGATGTAGGAGACTACAGAATACATGACAGTCAGGTCCTGCTGAGCACATGACTAACACATCATGGGATTTTTCAAGGAAAGTGTAAAAAAAAAAAAGAGGTATGTGAAGCTTGTGTGCACACTTTCTTACAGAAATACACTTATGCTTGCAGAACTTGTTAATAACTACCGTTTTTTCACAAATAGTTTTGGATTTATTCATTGTCTACATCAATACATATTAACATGATGTACGTGAAGTTATTTAGAGTTATTAGTTGCTGTTATGACCCCCCCCTCTCCATACTGGCCTTGAAATAACCCCTTTCTTGTGCAACTTGGATGTGCAGTAAAAGATGGGAGACAAAATCTGTGTAAAAACGCATTCCGAAGTTCAGCAGAAGATAAGAGTCAAATCAACTGGATATTTTCCAAAGTTAGTCTTTTTGGTATAGTAGAATATTTATTTTTTCCTAGACTGTTTCCTTGAGCTGCAACAGAGTAAGTAAAACAAAGGGAGTTTAAAAAGACCAAGATACCTTCTTCATTTGGTGACTTTGTTGAATTTAAACTGCTGAAGCCTCTTATTAGCTGCATTGAAGTCATGAAAGTACTATTTCAATTCATAGCCAGTATGGACAGTAGAAATTATTACAGCAACTGATAACTGTAGCAATGCACATATTTGTGAGTATTATATTAAGATAGATTAAGATGAGACTAGGAAATAAAATCCTATTTGTCCTTTAATTTTACATTAGTAGGCAGAGTTTCGCCAATACGGAGCCATTCATTTTTTGTCTGTGTTCTTACTCATGTTGTGATACAGCTACCACAAATTGTGTTTGCAAGACTGATTTGACTAGCCTGTCATTGTCTGACCAAATTGCAAATGTGAGTTATTTAGTCTGGAACCTCAGTTGATTTTTCATTTCCAAGGGGCGTTTCCAATGGTCGTAGACCAAAATGCCTCTGGACCCAGTTGGATAGACCTACAACCAATCGGAGCAACAAAGCATGATGTAGCGCTGAGCGATGGACAAATTCAAACAGATGTCAGCGTGCAGAGATTAGCTGTGATGGTGAAGCATCACTTATTTTGCGTGAAGTGGGAAGGCTCCGTAAGTTGTCATCACTAGAAACCCGCCCCATATAAGATAAACAGTTGTGAGTGGACCAGGATCTGGCCAGCTGATAATCTGTTTGAACGGGAGGGAGACCAGAAGTATCTGCCAGAGCAAATTAAACATGAGCTCAAACATTTGGCTGGTTCCCAGTCTAGCTTTGAACACGTCCCAGAAAATAATTAAAAGACCTGTAGCACTCGTCCTCCATATGTAATTAAGCAGGCAATGAACCTACTGTCGGCTAAGGCACAACACAGTTTTGACTACAAACACAGACGTGATCAAAGTAAATGTAGTGCAATTAGATTTTGTGTTCAAAGAGTTTTCATCAGGTATTTAAACCCTCAACAGGTAGCAGTCCAAGAGTAGGCCAGTCATTATGTTGTCCAAACCCACACATTTCATTTTAGATTCTAGGAAAGATCCCAAAGTTTTCAAAAACAGAAAATATGTCAGGTGGAAATTTGGGGTTAATAGTTCACTTAACATTTTTCTTTAAACATATGTGTATATTTTGTAAGAAAAATACTAAAGGGCACATGAATACACTTAAATTCAGAGATGCAGAACAGGATTGTACAAACTCAGCCGGTCACTTTGGTTTTTCTTTGTACACTAGCCTCTTATTTCCCTGAGCCATGATAGCCACATTGCCACATTGCTACAAATTGTCTTGTCCTTCTGTTGACATATCACACACAGTGTATAATGGTGTATACTTTCCTTACAACTACATTTATTCAAGGACTACTTCTATAAACAAAACTGTGTTAGTGCAGCAGAGTGGAAATTAAAAGCAAACACGTTGATATTATCAAAATAGATTTTATTCTAGACCTTGAAATCTGAGTGATATTACAACAGTCAGATCAGAAGGCTGCGGACTGCAACCATGTGAGTGAGAGAGAAAGAGAGTACAACATAGGTGAGGGCAAAGACAACACAACAAAAAGAAATCTGCAAATTGGTATTTACATGTTCTGTGTTATAATACATCAACAATTAAATCCAGATTTTTATATTTTTTTGTTCATTTTGTGTAAGTAGCTACAAATAAATCAGAATTACAAAATTTTTGAGAAGTACAAAACCTTCAAGGGCTCTCCAACATAGCAAAGATAGAATTAATGTTAGTACTTTCGGTAAGAACACAGGATAGCAAACACTCAAATTCAGTGTAAAAAGCTTAGCATCTAAAAACAAAACATTATAAAATACCATTCCACTGTCATAGACATCATTTGAAATAGTGTCTTTGTGGTACAGTCCAATCACTGCTGACTGTATTAAAGCAAACTTCAAAATAGTCTTTAGCTTTAGTACAAAATACAAGTAACATTCTGAGCAAGACTTCAGAAATGTCCAACTGTCTGTGTGTGTGTGTGTGTGTGTGTGTGTGTGTGTGTGTGTGTGTGTGTGTGTGTGTGTGTGTGTGTGTGTGTGTGTGTGTGTGTGTGTGTGTGTGTGTGTGTGTGTGTGTGTGTGTGTGTGTGTGTGTGCGCCGTTAGCTGTTAGTTATGGATGCAAGATGAGATCTGGAATGCCATGAAGTTGGCTTGGTTTAGCTTTGATATACCCCGATGAGGCAGACGGGACACTATATACCCTTATTTACCCACTGCACACTTTCTGCACCAATTCTGATTAATCTATAAGCGCATTTTATAAACACGTGTGTCTACGATGGCTTGAATGAACACCTCTGTTTCTCCATTTTTTGTCTTAAGTTCAGAAAACGAAAGGGCTGCTCTTTTTTTTTTTATTTCTCTAGGACTGTTTAATGGTATTTTATAAAAAAGAAACATTCCTCATGGTCTTGACCTCTGATGAAGAACATCACAAACTGGACTTAAAGCATCTTCTAAAAGTAACTTTAAAATCCACCCTTAGTGTGCGAGTGGCATACAGAAGAGTCCCCTGTGATAGCACAGATATACAGTATGTAAGCAACGAGCACAGACTTGCCTCTAAATGCCAACTCTGAACACTACCAAGAAGAGCGTGCATAGGCCTGAACACAGCCTGTCTCTAGAATGTGTGTGTGTTTATGTTAATGCTGGACAACGACAAACCAAAGCAGGGACTGTAGTGTGTACTAGCTGGACATGAACGCCGCACACATAACAGAGTGAATGTTTGGACGTTTTTAAGCCGACTGAACCCTGCAAATGACTGCTCAAAATGACAAAGTGTGATATGAACTCCAGCAAGGAAGGGACACTCCAGAGGATGTCCTGATGTCTAATGACCAAGCAGGGGAAACAGGAACACAATTAGAATGGCCTAGCCTGATTATCATTCAGCATTGGTAAGCAAAAAGCCTTTAATTGAGGAAATGAGCACAATAAGGACTATCAATTGATCACATCAGATGGATGCAAGCGGTTGTGGGCCTGTTTTCCCGTATCTCTATCTGTCTCTATCTCTATCTCTCTCTCTCTCACTCAGATCCAAGAAGCTGCACGATGCCAGAAAGCAAGCTATTTCTCTGCCATGTTACCTCACTATAACACAAGAGCACAGCCGCTGCTATTCATAAGCTTGAGACACAGATCGGGGGCGAGCTCAGTGACGGAAACTTGGAAGCTGACTGCACAACGCCGTTGATGCCTTTCTGCCCAGCACACTGTTAGAACGAGATCAACATGGTGTTTAACCTCTTTAACAGCTACAAAGATTATCCTTCAGCCTAGAGGTTTTGAATTCTTTAGAGCTCTGTATTAACCTGATGTATTGTGAACACCTGAAAACCATTTCTGAGGATAAAAGTTGCAAAAACAAAGGACAGTTCAGCCTCTGATTCACCGCTTTATGCTTTGTTAAAAAAAAAAAAAATGGCAAAAAAGGTTCCAAACCTATGGGATAATAAAAATAGATGTGACACTATTAAAAAACATTTTCATTTTCTAAGCTATACTTCTGCATTTTTAACCTTAAAGACTGCCAAGAAGTGGATGAATGGATCTCCCAATGAACAGCTTTCAACACCCATTGTAAAAGACAAATAACTCAACCCCCTCCCGCCCCTCTTCTCTCCCACCCCACATGTAATATAAAACCTGCAGATATCAGTAAAATCCAAATTTAAAACAACAATGTCCACAGGACACCAAATGCTGACATGTGCAATATGCACACACCAACAGAGAACAATTTTTTTTTCAGAATTCTGGTACAAAGGATAAAAAGAGGAAAGCGAGAAGAATCCTGGTGTTTTGGTTTGCATGTGATGGGTCCAACAAGTTTGTATTGTGTGACAATAGATAAATGTTTCCTCTTGCAGGTCTGTGAGAGCAGCACAGGTGTCCATACAGACCTGATGTATGTCTGACGCATGTGCATAAGAACTGTATGTGGCGAAGGTGTGGTCCTTGTGGGTACATACATATGACGAAGGGAGAAAGCGCTCCATTTGGCTGTAATTGCGAGCCATGGCATCTGATGGGACTACAGCAGTGTGGCGGACAGGCAGAGACAGTCAGTCATTTTGGCTATGTACACATTCGTAGTCGGTCCATGGCTCCCCAAGATGAGTGTCATTTCCTCAGGTCTAATACGCAAACCTGGAAAAACAGGAAGGAAGACCGTCAGTCAGTCAGGAAGAAACAATCCTACTTCCTGTGCCACAAGAGGTTCAGTTTCTGCCACGTCAGGCCTTTTACTGACACAGGCAGGAAAGGAAAGATTACTCGTCATCAAAAACTTAAAGGGTACACTATACATTTCTTAGCGGCGGTCTGCAATTACTAAATTGTTGTCGCCACTGCTTCAGTATTTTATGAAATGTCATGAAGTCGTAATTACTCGACTCTGCAAAGCTGCCTGCTCCACTAAACTCAAGTGAACATTCATCTGCTCTCTCTCCCCTTAGAGGGTGAGCAACTAGAACAGTGACAGGACATCATCACTCACAAAGTCATGGCAACCAATTGTGGCTTAGTGCACATCACTTTTGAAAATAAATAAAAACAACATCGATTTACACATCATACAACTATTTAGCAACAGTAAATAACAGTTGAAAATAAAGGCAAAGTTAGGCGACTTGGCTACACTGAAAGCGTAACGTATGCAGACCATTAGCGGAGCGTATGTGCCGCAGAATGTATATTTTAACTGACTACGCCAGCTGCGCACACACAGTTAGGATTGTGTGAGTCACAGGCGAGACAGAAAGCTTTTGCTTTGGGATTGTTGTTGTTTCTTCTGTTGGCGGTACCGTATAAACAGAAAATATTTAGGTAAATCATTGGTAAAAAAAAAAAATAGCTAAAAATTCTCGAGAAAACAATAGATTATAAAAATTGTGGCAAAAAAACAAATCACGATACATACGTGAATCGATTCCCCCCGCCACCCCTAGTATTTGGCTTGCAGCAGCTTGTAAACCTTTCTTAGAGCTTGATATGCTTAGTCATTACGAAGCAATAACATGTAGAAAGATAGCCCCAAAATATATGAATTAGTTTGATTATTAGCATTACTATTAGTTAATGTTATTACTTATTTTTAGAATAAAACTCCAATACATAGGCTGTTAGTTATTTACAACTTATAGAGGTTTCATTTAGTGAGCAGTAACTCATTTTTCAGACGATAATGGCTCTATCTAGTGTTAACTAATGGCACTGCAAGATCAACTGTCACGTTACATTTTCATTCTGTTTTTGAGGCTGAAGTTTGAAACTGTTTTTTAAGTTCCCACAGTGACCCCAGCTGTGTTCAAATGTTGGTCATTCAATCTAGTCAGAATTGCTGCACAACCTCGTTCGCCACTAGGGCTGGGCTAATAAAATCAAATATCACAATATTCATTATTTAATTTTTTAATAGTCCCATTCGACACCCCCAAAAACACTACTGCCTGCATTAGTTGACAATCCCATGTGACCGGCTCCACATGCCCGTTGAGCAACAAACTCCCTGGTTCAGTAGTCTGGTGTGGAAGTTGTACATAGAGGCCGAAGTGTGTGTGTGTGTGTGTGTGTGTGTGTGTGTGTGTGTGTGTGTGTGTGTGTGTGTGTGTGTGTGTGTGTGTGTGAGTAGCTGCTACTTTAAGTAGTGATTATGATGTGCGTGACGGAGCGCCCAGGCAAAACAACTCACTGATCCATCTGACGCGCTAGCTCCTACTTTGTCCCCTGTGGCGTTCCAGCACACCTCGAAGATCCCTCCTGTCCCCCGGTAGCTGTGGACTAAAGCACCCGTCTGAAGAAACATACACACAAACATATTAGCAAGATAGGCAACATATTCATTCTATGTATTTATGCCACCTATGCATAATTATAATGGCTATAGTATAATGTTTATAAGTGTTAGAATTTGAAAGTATTATACCAGACCTGAGTGTTCCAGATGTGGACACACTTGTCAAAGGAGCCGCTGGCGAGGTGCCTGCCATCGGGGCTGAAGGCCACGCTGTAGACGGGCTCCTGGTGGCGGGTCAGTGTGTGGATACACACCCCGCGCTCCACGTCCCACAGACGCACCGTGGAGTCAAATGATGCGCTGGAGTGAACAAAAACAGTGTCCAAGAGTTGTGCTGCAATAAAATGAACTGCCATGTATGACACCCATGAGATACAGGTAATCAACTGGACAGCTCTCATTAAAAGGAAACAATCTAATTATAATCACTGGTCTATGCAGAGCCGATCCGCCCTATACGCTCACTACGCAAGCTGCGTAGGGCCCCGCAAATTACTCGAGGCCCCGCCTCCCCCTCATGTCATAGCGCGTCAATTAATGTTTACAACATCCATGACAAAATTAAGCTAAACTATCCTTCTGGTCACGAAAAAATAAAAAAAAACACCATGAAAGTGAATTGCGGGAACAACAATCAGGTACACTTGTGTTCTCTCCTCTCCAAGTTTGATGTCAGCAAAGTAAGGTTATGTTTATGTGCATTTCTATTGTGTTTTTTTTTCGGTCTTGCTAACCTAGCTGGGCATGCAGGCAGTGCATGTCTTTTGGTCTGTGTCTAGCTGCTAACGGCAGTCACTTCCGGGGCTGTGTTTTGTGACTTTGTGCCTGACAAACGTGACAGTAAAATACAATTATTTATTACGTTTGATAAACGACGAAGTGCAACGGTGTTTGTTTACTGCAGCTCGGAAAAGATAACCGCGTCGGGTGTGTTATCGTGCGTTAGGCGCGTACATGAAATGAAACGCGCATTTTTCAAGCAGAAATATATGTGAAGACCAGACAGACTGTAGGCTGCAATATATGGGCGTGAATGATTGCACTCCTCATCAAAGTACACATTATACATACTTTTAAGACACTGATTATCTAGTCTCAGACAATGTGTAGTTAAAAACTCTAAACAACTGCACTAATTATGCAAGATGGAAAGCAATGTATTGACAATTTGACATTGATTTATAGGCTATATTGAATTTAAAATGTTGATTAGCTGGACATACTGGTCAATATGGATGCACATCCCTCAGTAAATAATAACCATAAATCAAGAATTGCTTCAACATGCATAATAATAAATAAATACAAACTAACATGCTATGGCAAGCCATTTTAGCTTTTATTCATTCACAGTTTATGCATTTTTGATATCAAGAATTTGATTTTTTACTATTTGCAATGTGAATTCTTGATTTTTTTTACTAGTAGGGCCCCTTATTTAATTTTTATCTACCAATGTCTATTTTTGATATCAGGAATTACATGTTCACTTGTACAAAAATTTTACTATTTAGTACTTATTCTAGACAGTCCATTCTAGACAATAGTCTGGTGGTGCCCATACTGATGCCGAAAATGCCCAGGCTGTAGAGAGAACCAAAGTTAATCCCAAAAGCCAAAGTTCAGGGTTATAATTTATTATTTTTTGTTATTTATGTTTACGTTAATATTCACTTATTTAATAATATTCACTTGTTATCTTAATATTATAGAAAATACTCTATTCAATAAATATTGTTGGTTTGAACCTCATTCTGTTCTATATTGTTGTACTTATTCTTTGACTGTTTTGTTTAAAGGAGGGAGGATTGTATTGGGAGCACTGAAGTGTCAGGTGTGACTGTGTGGCAATGGCAAATGGTTTACATAGCTCACGGCATCACGGGTCAGGTAGAGGGCCCCTTAGCAGAATTTTGCTTAGGGCCCCAGGGAGGTCAGGATCGGCACTGGGTCTATGCATTACTATTGTGTTTTTCCACATTATGTATCAACTGTCTCCCAATCTGAAATATCTTGGAAGGGCATTTAATTTGAGACACAGAGAATATTCAGTATTGTCAGCATTTGTCAATTCTGCTCAGGCACGTAAGGATTGTTCAGGTGGAAAAGCCCACTCTAATCTGCTTGACCCGGTGTTATTTCCTCAGGGTCAGCTAAGCCACAGTGGCGGTGGTTTCACAGGTGCATCTGAAAAACATTAAAGCTGGCAGCGTGGTGACTCACAGCCAGCCAATAGCTAAAAACATCTGAGTGCAACTGAGGCACCAGAGTCCAAGTCAAAGTTAGTATGTGTCAAACATAAATATTATATGAGAAGCAGCCCTGAGTTCAGTGTCAAATATTTTATTGATGAGGGTCTATCTAGCCAGAAATGGGAGTACTACCGAAATCCGATCAGAGCAGGTGACAGTAAAGTTATTTGGCCCTACTCCGGCTTCAGCTGCTACAAGCCTGCACTATGCTTTTAATCAATTTCAGCTGTCTATTATCAGCCATAAGATTGTCTTGAATCCTGACAAGACAAATGGATTATGTTCTCTAGGTCCCCTGGCTTGGACCCCTGTCCGAGTATTCATACACTTCATGGCGGGTAGATTGAAATGGTAGATTCATATAAATACCTCTGCATTTGGCTTGACAATAAACTCATTTCAGACCCATGTGGAACATCTAACCAAAAAACTGAGGAGAACAACTGGTTTTCTTTACAGAAATAAGTTTAGTGGGAAAACTGAGGTGCAATCACTCATAATGCCTTTTTTTGATTATGGGAACATTCTTTATATGCATGTTACATCTGCCACATCTAAGCTGCTTGATTATTGGTGATGGGTTTCTCATCCATCATTGTATTTTGTATCTAAAAAATGGGCTGGTCCTCTCTCACCACCCAGAGAGAGCATCATTGTTTAATTTTTATTTACAAGGCTTTATGTGGCAGGATTCCCCTGCAACTGTCTTCGCTGCTAAATTTTATTAACACAGCACAGGGCTTAAAGTGAAAAAAAATCCTTAGCCTGAAACTTTTTTTTTTAAGGGGGGGGGGGGGGGGGGGGGTCCACAGTGTAATGTCTCAATATGCACCCATTCAAGTTAATTTGTCTGGCAAAAGTCCTTGTTACATTCATACAATAAGTCATAATTTTTAAGGAGTAAAAAGTTTGGGATCAATTTTTACTTCTTCCAACCAAACGTTAAATTAAGAGTCAAGTCAATGTAGATTTCCATATTGCAATAATATCGTAATCCTACAATGAATCCGAACTTTCTAGATGTGTTGTTACTTTGGCCAGGTCATCATCAAAAAAGCGAATTAGTACATTCATGATTTTGTCCATGTTGACATTAGTTGCTTCATGTACATTTATAAAAAATTTGGCATTGTTTATCTTTTCATATAGCTAGAGGTCTAAACCCTGGGACAAGGCCGTTGTGTTTAATAACTGTAAACTCTGGGACGAGGCCGTTATGTTTAATAACTGCCATGCTGACTCCAAACAGACAGCTTTATCAAGGCAGTTTGGGCTTCAGAGAGCTTTTACACAGTCAGTGGCCATCGTTAATGACAAGTCGTGTTCCGCTATGAACGTGCACACACGTATTGTTTGTATCATAAGCACGGTCAGTCAGTGAAGGCGCAGCGGTAGCGGTCATTGCCGGTAACGTACTCGTATGACAGAGTGCACGGACCGAAGCTTTGTGACTAGCATCTAATGACTAGCAAGCCCTTTCTTACCGCTGCTGCCGTCCCGTCTCTTCCTTCAACACGCTGCAGAAGCACCCGGCTCCTCAATCTGAGGCACCAAGTGCTACACGGCTTCCCGTCTCCACCCGTTTCATCTTGTCCTCTATTCATGCCTAGCGCCATTTGTTTTCAACTCCTTTCTCAACTAAAGCTGTATCTACATACTCCAAGTATGATAAACTTTGTCTCCATTTTTTTAGCCGCGGAGACGGTCTCCAGCCCACACCGCACTCTGTTTTTCGGCAAAGACCCGCCCCACTTTGCATCTGATTGGCTAGAACTCGTTTCATTGGTAGGTGGAAGTTTGATGATTGGTTAAACACAGCGCATCAAAAACAAATCCCATATGGACTTTTTAATTTATTTATTGTTCTAAAATAGTCATATGCCAGAAATCCGGCACCAGGCCCGAGTACTTTTATCCCTTCGTTAGTTACAGCTGTGTTCCTCTCATATGATTGGTAGGTGAAATCAATTGACTCGAAAATATTAAACCGCATGCACGTTCCCAAATATTATTATTATTATTATTATTTTTGTCCTCACGGCCGCACGCCGGAGATCCGGCAGTGCCGGAATACTTTAAGCCCTGCACAGCATATCAGACACGCTCAAAGACGCACATTAGACTTCACGCCACGCATCAATTGTAAATTAGGGAAGAGAGCTTTTAACTTTTACGCTCCTGACAGATGGAACTGGCTTCAGGATTCTCTCAAATTAGAACTTGTTTCCATTGGGACGTTCAAGATGATGCTTGAAAATGTGTTACGTAGGGACTGCTCTTGTTTTTAATAGCCATCTTATTCAATTACACCAGTGATTCTCACTTTTTTTTATTTTTATTTACATATTGTAATTTGGGTATTGTTTTATGATCAGATTATTTATATGTACTGTAATTTCTTTGAGATCGTTTTATTTCCTTTTATTTGTACTGTAATCAGAGCGTAATTGGAGCTTGCTCTCAATGGCTAAATAGTTGTATGATGTGTAAATCAATCAATCAATCAATCAATCAATCAATCAATCAATTGGAGCTTGCTCTCAATGGCCCTCCCTGAATAAATAAAGATTATAATTATCAAAAATTCAGCAATATAGATTTTTCCAGATTATCTTAATGTCCTCCTCTCATAATTGTAAGAATATATATAATTAATTAGAAAGAAACTGCTGGTTAAAGAACATAGCGTTCCATGCACAGTATTTGTCATCTTACCTCAATAAATACAAAACTACCCTGTATAATATGATTGTTGCTTATGATGTTCAGGTGCTGCTTTGTGGTCTCACCTGGCCAGCATGAGGTTGGCGCTGGGGTTATTGGTCCCGGGGCCTGTGGGGCTCCACTTGATGGTGTAGATTTCTTTACTGTGGGCCTGGAGGTCATGGACACACGAGTCCTGCTTCATACTCCAGATCTATGCCAGAGAAGAAGAAACCAGATGTGGACATGGCTTTTATTACAATGTTCATCAACACATTCAATCATCAACTTGTCTAATTAAGGACCAGTTTTATGCTCATCTTAGCCATAAAGTGACATGCACAACATCTGCATGTCATGTGGACTGACCTTCAGTGTCATGTCATCTGAGCAGGAGGCCAGCAAGCTGCCAGTGGGATCCCACTTGATGGCGTTCACCTCATTCTACAGTGAGTAAGATGAGAGTTGGAAAACAAAACAAAAAAACAGCATATTTGACTGATGCACATGGTAAACAATAGAAATAATGCACTTAATATATTGATTCGTTTATGCCAATTTATTTCAAAGTATCACAATAAGCGACCGTTTGTCACGGCTGTGAGGCGGATTTTACACCAAAAGTTGTAGGTTGGGAATGAATGCACCTTAGGGGCATTAATAACTTTCATCAGAAGCTACAGCAAGTCAGTGCCAGAATTTATATTAGCTATCCTACAATGCTTTAAGAACAGTGTATTTGGCACAGCAGAGGGGTTTCCATTTCCCTCCCTGTGAGAAAGTAGCGCTCTGTCTCACCGTGTGTCCCTGGAAGGTCTTGACAGGTCTGTCCTGACCCAGCTTACACACATGGATGCACATGTCTGTGCTGCAGGAGGCAAACGTGTTGTTGCTCTGCCAGTCTACGTCCAGAGCAGGTGCTGTTGGGAAGCAGAGACAGATCTTAAGAGCCGCAGCAGCAGTGTAGATGGAGCACGAGGAAAAAAAAGGTGAATATGATGGTCTGACAATAGATTTCTTATTGCCATATTGGATCTGATAAATCACTATACCAATAATCTAAGGGCAGACAGTTGTTTTAAAACAAAAACATGCTTTCTGTACATTCATGTAAGGGTCACTGTCACACTCCAACGAACCAAAGATCTGTTGGGCAAATCGTCAGTCACAATGTGTGAAAGAACTTTAATAATATTAAAATGTATTATCACTATGGTCTCCCTACAGTTCAGCAGAAGTTAACTTCTGTCTAAAAACAGAAAGACTCGTATGGAAAGTCAAGTGGAACAACTCCTGTAACTCACCCGAGTGGAAAGGAAATTGTTGTTTTGCCTCTCCCGTATGGGCGTCCCAAATAATTGTGGTCTGTGTGAAGAGGGACACTTTCATTATTTATACTAAACTAGTATATTTATATTAGGAAATCAATAAAAGCATCACATAAAATATAAAAAGGTGTTCTTCTTGTTTTAAAAAATGCGTCACGTCACTCTAAATTGACCTGTATAATGTGAAGAAGGATATACAGGTAATATATCACACACACGCCACCTTTTTATGCCTCCAAGACATCAGCACTTAAGCATTTAAATGTATGAAGGTGACACTGTCTGTCATTATACTTCTGTACACTAGATGGCAATGTTGAACGTCCATACATTGTCATCATCTTGAGACCGGACGTGAGCGTGTCTATCTAGTTTTTGGTGGAGGTGCACCTCTGTCACCTGTCAGTCCATAACAGTTGGTAAGTGTGAGCAGCACACTGACCCTGATGCAGTACACCGAGGACAGTGCACAATATCTGCACAGACTTGTCTGTGGTCTGCATGCAAGCAGTGCCTTTCCCTTGGCATAACTAATGGTAACAGATGAAGAATCCTTTCATCTTTCATATATGTAAGTTTGACCACTTTAAAGGCAAAATGCCATTAAACAAAAAAAAAAAGAAAGATGCTAAAACAACTCATAGTGCTGAGGCAGACAGCAGAGGCGGGTGATAATTCCAAAGTCATATTGCGATATAAAATTCTGCGATTACGATAAAATGGTATCATGAGTTTACTTGATTATCAAGAAAAATGCAGAAAATAAGCTACTAAAATTTTGAAATGTGTATTTTGTAACTTCTACATACAAAGTTAAAGCATAAGAAGAAATACACAAACAAAATGTTTTTTTTTTTAAATAATCTAATATTTTACTAAATTAAATCACACAAAAAATACAAATTCTTATTAAATGAATACATTTTGTATGCCCTTATAAACGTTGACATTCAAGATGGGTGTGATATAATAACTAGTGATTAAGTTACAAAATAGACTTTGTACAACCTCTTCTTAAATTCTGCATGCTCTGAAATCCTCAACACTGCCGATACTCGTCAGACTACGTGACCATACACAACACACGCGCTACTGTCTAATCTTTTGTGTTACGACGGTAGCGCTTAATACATCCATGTGGTAGCGTAATTCAGAGGGAAGATTTAACGTAGATTCAACACAGAACCATAAATCAGATATTCGTGAGAGCGAGAACGGCAGACGAGTGAGTGACGTCAGTGCCTGCCGGTGAGCGGTATCAGAGATTAGCGTAGCAGCTGTCTAAGAGAAAAGTGACAGTAAAGAGAGATAGCAAAGATGATGTACAGTGAGTTAACAATAAACAACAAGCTTCTTAAGACACTTCGGCTTCATCTGTTGTTAAAACTCGGTAAAGTGAAGGGTGTTCACACAGTGCGTCTTTTGTTTACTTACATTTTTTTACTTACTTACAGTTATGAAATCGCACAGTGACATCGTGATTTCAATAAGATTACTCGTGCAGCCGTACTTTATCACTACGAGTGACCCCCTTCACATAACAAATCCACACTAATGTCATAATATATATGTATAATATATGTAAGTAAATACTTTTGTAAAATATTTTTATCAATGCTTCACACACACTGTTGGATATACATTCTTTTCACTTCGTCATTGTATCCTATTGGACATCTGTGTGAAATGTCACAATTAGCACAGTTCTTGAGTTATGGCCAGAAACATGTTTTGTGAGGTCAGGGTGACCTTGACCTTTGGACCACCAGAATCTAACCCGTTAATCCTTGAGTTGAAGACATTTCCTCAAGGCAGCTTTAACATCTGTGAAAACTGATGCATCCTTGAAAACAGTTTTACTTTTTAGAGCACAGCTGCCGGTATGAATAAAAAACTCCAACCAATGAAACCCTCACACATTTCTGAACAATCTCACCCCAACTATCAAACTGATATCACATGTAGGGAATCATCCTTCTTCATCGTGGGAAGTGTTAGCGCTGCGAATAAGCAACAAGTTGCAGTGCTCACAAGGCCACCGAAAAAGCATTTATCAAACTTCAACTCTAAAATCCAAAGCTTAAATCAATGTGCCTTACCTTGTCTACACCAGCACTGAGGATGAAGTTCCCTTTCTTATTCCACTTAAGTGCAAATATAGGGCCTTTATGCTGACCCAAAGTACTGGCCAGGTTACCTGAAATTAAAAACCCAACTCAGCTTAGAAAGAGAGCAAAAACATTTCATCATCCATGCATCCTTGCAAAGCTATGGTCTTACCGTCTTTTGTCCATATTCTAGCAAAGCCATCATATGAGCCTGTTGCTAGCAACGTTCCCTCGCTCTGAAAGAAAGACAGCGATGATTCTCATTAGTTTGAAGTCAGTTGCTTTCAACCTTTCTCAGTTTCATTTGCATATTCTGATACGGGCAGAATTAGGCCCAATTTTACAGGTATATTTCACTCTTAATGAGACTTACATTAAAAAGTACTGTAAGTAGTTAATGATGAAAAAAATATTAGTGCTGATTTGGCATTGTGCACTGACTTGTACTACTTAGGGGAAAAAAGCATAAAAAGCCTTTTCTCCCACGAGAGTGACTCGCCCCCATATATCTGGTTGGAAGGAATGCCTTTAGCAGAAGTAGTGGACACACACACACACACACACACCTAGATTAGAACACTCAAAACTGCACTCAGTGAACCAGACCCACACAATCATACTGTTCAACTATACACACAGACTTACATTCCAGTCTAGTGAGGTGACGTCTTTGTTGCTGGGTACGTCCTGGCCCCCTTCCCGTATGCAGTGCCTCAGAACCAGCTGGGTGGACCCGCCTGTGCTGTTCTCACTCAGGTTCCAGATCCGGGCTGTCGAGTCCCCAGAGCTGCCCGAGTCAATACACAACAAACAACCACACACCCACACCACGCACAGACAGACAATCTAACATTAGGTACGTAACATGGTTTTGACTCTCATAATCAGTACTGAAAATGTTATTAAACTGACCATCGTTGCTCTTGAGTAGGGTTGGGGTTTGAAAGCATTTTATCGAACCTGAACCCAGTATCAAATCCGAAATCTTTTTAAATCCCTATCAAACCTTTTCACATCATCTGTTGAGGAAAAGGGAGAAAGAAGTTTTACAAGCACAAAACTCATTAACTTTAACGCCCCTCTTAATTTACAGGACTGTGCCAGATGTTATTGCATTTTTCTACATTTTCATTTCATTTTGAGAGGTGTGCTCGTGCTCAGGAGCTGGACTGTTGAATATAAAGTATATGTACCAAGTTGAATACTCCAGTCTGTAAGGACACTTTTATAAATAAGCATTTAATTGTTGATTTAGGCAGGAGACAGATTAAAGGGATAGTTCTGATTTTTTTATGGCGGGTGGCACATCCCCAATCTGGAGAAGCAGACGGGAGTGCCAACACGTAAGCTAAGCAATGTACTGTTGTGAACGGAGGCTGCAGCTAAATGTATTTTAGCCCACTCAAAAGACAATACCAGTTTACCGCATGTTTATGCTATGTTTAGAATATTTTTACCGCTTTACCTTGCCATTTCCTGTGGTACACGTTCTCAACTGTAGCACTTCCATATTCCTACGAATAAGGACAACTGTGTGCAAATTGTATTATGCCGCAGATCAGCTGTTTGGGTCACACTCTCCGTGGTTAATGGAAAAAACAAATACAATTAAATAAAAATGAGTGATTAAGACAGCAATGACGAAATGCTGTGAAGACAAGAGGAAACCTTTATAAACTAAGAATACAGAAGAAGATCTTTTGCAGTTCTACGACTGAGAAAATGTAGTGCCAAAGGAAAGGGCTGTCTGACGGCAAGGTAAAGCGGCGAAATATTCTAATGGCGTTTTTCCATTACATGGTACCTGCTTGACTCGCCTCGACTCTATTCGCCTCAACACACTGTGCGTCCATTTTCCATTGCAGATTTTAGTACCGCCTCAGCGTGGCTGGTCGTCATAGCGGCGCCGCAGTAAACTGCCGTGACCTAATGCGACACACACACACAGAACGTCGAAGGTGTGTTGTTGTTGCCACAGCCAGAAGACACATTTTGTTTAAAATGAAGCTGGAGGCAGCAAAAACAAACACAGCTGGCTAAACTATTAAAAAATGGGAGGTTTGTTCAGGACACCGCCGTCTGTCGCTTTCACGTCACCTTTTGGGATCGCCTCAGCTCACTTGGAACCTCGACTGAGGTGGTACTAAAAAAAGTACCTGTTAGCAGGTACCAGGTACTTTTTTTTCGTAATGGAAAATCAAAAAAGGCGAGTAGAGTCGAGGCGAGTTGAGCAGGTACCATGTAATGGAAAAGCGCCATAATTATAGCGCACACTTAAACTGATATAGATTCTTTTTAGATTTGGCCTTTTTAGGTGGCTAAAGTGTGTTTTGCAGCTGCCCTCATCCACAGCACTACATTGCTTCAGTGCTGGCACACGCCTGCTTCTCCAAAACTGGGGGCTTGTCGACCACCATTTACTATACACTGACTACAGGTAAGTACCTCATACAACCCCACTTCAAAAGATCCGAACCATCCCTTCAATGACATTTTAGAAAGATGATGAATCCTTCTGGTCCTTGGTTTTGTTTGGCAAAGTTAAATCAATTCTTCCTACTGACTGTGCTATGAAGGAAATTAGTGTTATGGATTAACACTTAACTGTTAATGATGGCTTAGGTTAATGGCCATTTTACAGTTGGACAAATCCGATCTGTCCAGACTATTTACTGCTGAAAGCGAATTGTTAAGGGCAGAAGAGCTGGTGCATCTTGTCAAATCCTATGTATTTGACTTTCATCTGTCTGTTCGGAAATGTAGGGGTCTCCCCTTAACCATGTTGACAACCATACTGGGAAGTACAGATGGAGACCTAAACGTATGACACCATCGAAGCAGATAGTTGTTTTAAAAGGATTAGTTTGAATTTGTGACTAACAAAGTTGTGCATGTTGCCTACTTTCCCCCATAAAATTAATTGAGAATACAGTGAAATGCAGTATTTGCAGTTTGGCCAATCAGTTTAGAGGCACATAATGTTAACAGAACCCAACCCTACTCCTGATGCTTTCTGTCCAGTTTTGCTAAAGCCAAAAAACAAATAGTGCAGATTGCTAAAGATGGTGAAACTGCAACAAACTTCTTGGTTTGACATGTGGCACTTCAAGCCCATTAACCCACCAAATTGGTGTTCAAGAATACAAGACTATAATCAACAACCAACATAATTCTCAGGCTAACTCTTGGTCTATTACTGGAGTCATGGTTGACTAATAACTGCTTAGTCATCTGCTGTATTTTACTGAGTATTTAGTCATTAGTTGTTACTGGAAAATCCAACTCATTTCCAGAATTACAGTAATAATGCAAAACATGTTTTGCTCTTTAACAAACACCACATTGTAAGAGTCTTTTGCATGAGTGCATTCATCTTGGAAAGGGATAATGACAGTGAAAAAACAATGAATTTAATCAACAAAGATTTGTTTAGTGGTGATAAATGAGGAAGGATTTATGAAAACAAACTTACTCTCCTCACACACCAATTCTTCGCTAAATAAGACAAATTATGCCAATTTAGAAATGAATAGGAGATAAAGAGTTAGCTTCAACTTTTGAGTTGTGTATTTTTTAACTTGAACATAAAAAGTTAAATGAGCATAAGAAGAAAAACAAACAAAACTATGCAATACCTTTTTAAATAACAAATAACAAAAATACAAATTCTTATTAAATTAAAACATTTTGAATGCCCTTATAAAACGATAGCATTCGAGATGGGTGTAATATAATAACTAGTGATTAAGTTACAAAATATAACATGTACAACCTGTCTGCATACTCTGAAACCCTCTACACTTCTGATACTCACGGGACCATACACGACAAACATGCTATTGCCTAAACAGACTGACTGGTCACTGGTCATCTGTTGTGGACATTGTTACGAGGGGCACGCTTAACACATCAATGGGGTAGCGTCATTCAGAGCAGGGCTGATTCAATGTAGATTCAAAACAGAACCATAAATCCACAATCCAATTATCAATGCAAAGTAAAATTGCATTGCATCGTCTGTAAGGTGCCCCTTTATTTTAGATTCCCACTTCATAGTGAGTCTTTTCATTAAAAAGAATAGTTTGTTTTTAATTTAAATGCCAGGAAGAGTCATATTTTAGTTTGAGTTGATATAAATGTAACTGTGGTAAATGGGCACTTGCTATCGTCTCATATCTATCGCAGGTTCCTGAATTGAATCGAAATTGTATCGTGACAGACTTTAAGATATCAGTAAGTATTGTGTCCAAAGAATCAATATAATATTGTATCGTGATAAAACTTGTGTGACACCCCTAGTAGTGAAGCGAGGAGAGCGACCGTGAGCAATGTAGGAGCTGCGTAGTAGATGTGTGATCAGTGACAACCATGGGGAAGCAAAGGATGATGTGGAGATACTGACCCGGAGGCGAGGAGGTCGTTTACTGGGTTCCAGGCACAGATAAAAACTTCGGATTCGTGGCCCCTCAGGACCATGGCTTTACTCTGAGGGATCTCCACGTCTCTGTCCACCTCCATCATCTCTGAGTGGTGATCTATAGGAAGGAGTGAGAAACAACACCTTAAACTAAAGGTTTACATCACAGGATTCATTAGCTACTGTCCTACTGTTCTGAAGGCAAGGATTAATGAAGTATAAACAAGATGTGTGATCTCATAAAATAGCCAATTCATTTTGAAATGAAGAGCCAGTGCTTCCCCAGTTGTAGTCTTAGCTTAGCTTGGCGGGAATCTAGAAATTTGGACAAATTCTTATAAACTTAACTGCTGGCTGAGCGAACCGTTCTCTCTCCTGGAGCGGTAAATCTATGGATGTATTATAAGACATACCTGCCCCCACAGCTAAAAAAAATCCTAGGGGAAACACTGTCCATTTTAACAATGGCAGAGGTTCATAAGGACAGTCTGACATCATCTCATGTCCTACGAACCGGACCAGTCCCGTGGCAGTGCACATGCATGTCATCGCCTGATCTTGGTAAATCAAACAGAATGGCTGTTTCTCGGCAAGGCTCAAGTAAACGGTGCTGCGCTGAGTGAACACCAGCCTGACCAGCTGACAGCTGTGGAATTAAAGAGCAGGCTGTGCTTGTTGTTGAATGACCAAGAGTGTTTGTACCTAACGTAGGCACCGTGGAAAATACAAGTTATCGACCCCTTAGCCCCTGTGAGTGAGTAATCCAATGTTGGACTCGTCTTTAGCCCGTGAGAACCCTAATCTACCCCTCAGTAGCACTCTATAATTTGATTCTGAGGCCCAGTGTTTAATTGTGATTGAAGCACACTGAGAAAAGCAGGAGGTTATTTAGGGGAAAACAGCCAGACCACATTTCTCCTTTTTAAGCTAGAACAAACAAAACAATTGTGTGGTAGGAAAAGGTGAATAAAGACATGGAGACAGTGCTACACAGGAAGGAAAAAAACGCAAGGAAGCATGTGCTGGTGTAAGGAAACCACCAGAGCAGCTTTATGTAATACCAAGCAAGTCACAGACAGTTTACACAAGACTAAATCTAATTGTTGTACTGCAGCTGTCATGAGAAAGGCAATTAGCACACACATACACAAACAACGGTGGTAAGCTCCATGCAATAAGTAGTGTCTTACAGTCTAACACTACATCCATCCAAATCACCTTCTATGGAAATTGTGAAGGGAAAAATTATATATCATGATATAGTACATTACTGCTCATTATTCAAAATATACTTTGCTATATAATAGGGCCACACTGCCCAGCCTTTCTTTTTGTAATTCAAGTATTTTGAATTATATAAAAGGTATCAACTTGGCTTCTTTCTGCTGTGGTGTTATTTAACATTAGACTTTTTATTTAACTGTCTGCAGCATAAAGTAAAACGTACATCCTTGATACACATTCAAGTGAGCGGGGACAGAAAAACAGTGACATATCAAGAACCAGATAAAGGGGTGAATGCCAAACAGCTTACAAAGCATCTTATAAACACAAATATGATAATGTAAAAGTATTTAACGTAGGAATAACATCCTGCATAACAACATAAAAGATTTCTAGAATTTGGTTGACCTTTTTTTCTTTCTTGCCCAAGCACAAGAAGACACATCTGTTTGTTAAGGAGCTGATTCAGAGATTGTTTACAACCAGGAGCTAGCTTACTGGCTAAGGCGTGGGATCCGTTCTCCTCCCCGTTGGCAGTGCCCTCTCCATTCTTGGTGCTTCCCTGGGGCCCTGTGCCGCTGCCACTGCCTGCCGCCTGTTGCTGGGCCAGCTTGTCCCTGTAGGCCTGCTGCCTGGTTTGGACTACATCTGGCATCACAGCATCAATCAGAGATAGCGACTCAATGGGCCGCCCGTCAAATAATGTCCCGTCCTACAGAGACAGCACAATTTATTCACATCATCCACCAAATCCACTACAATGTAGAAACCAACAGATACACCTGAGTCAAAATAAAGCTGACAGTGCACCTCTTGCCAGTATGTTGTAAGGTTACACTAATTAGTAGTTGACTGTTTAAAGGTGGAGCCTGACCTCATTGATGCTGACTTCAGCCTCCACATACTGCAGGCCCTTCTGGATGATGGAGATGAGGGCAGCAGGGGGCACCAGGGCTCCATTGATGTTGGACTGGCTGATGTGGCTCTCTATGCCAAAGGTGAATGCTGAGTGAGAGAAGCCTGGAGGAGACATGGATAATTTGGAAAGCAGAGTGGAGTCAAAGTTCAACTGCAGAAAATCAAGAGCAGCTATGTATATTACATTTAAAATGTTTTTGTTTTTAGGTAAGTAAGTAGGAAAACAAGTGCAATTCGCAAGACTCACCTGACTCTTGCAGGTATCTGTAAACCAGAAAATTGACTTCATCACTGCTTATGCTCATTTTCAGTCCTGGTGATTAAACCATTGGGTCAGCACAGGATAGGAGCCTGTAAAAAGCAAACCACAGAGCAAGGAGACTTGCTTAATTAAAAGTGTATTTGTATTACAGTCCATAGAACTGAGTTGAAAGGAGGTGTTAGTATAGTATAGATAGTATCCCCTATCACTCAAGCTCTGGGCGATGACAGTTAACACCAAGATGACATGCAGGTGCACTGAGCCAAGGTTCACACACACACACACACACACACACACACACACACACACACACACACACACACACACACACACAGGTGTGAGCTACCACACTGGCGCACACACAGTGAAAACTGAGAAGAGGAAGAGGTTTAAAACAACACCACCTTTCTTGACCTAGATCTTGCAACTTCCAAACAGAGAGGTAAGCAACCGCAAGCTGTGATCTGCCATTTGATACATAACAATGTTTCGTTCCTCTCTAGTTTTGTTGGCTACAGAAGCCTCCTGGCTCTAGGCAGGGCACCAGTTTCCATTCATTAACCTACAACTGGAAATAATTACCCACCAACTTCATGAGGCAGGCTGGGTATTGTGAACCAAAATGTCTGGAATAGATGGGCTTTAAACCTCAGCAATAACAGCTCATACAGTGCTTGCGCCCGGGCTCCATGTGTATTCATGCAGAACCCGCACTGTTTAAATGTGACTGTGGAAATAAACAAGGGGTCTGGACAGGGGACAAAACCTCTACTGTTTCCATCATGCCAGCCGCTGAAAAAGTCAACATGTCTCCTGCTCCATCCCAGAGGCTGAGGTCCAAGACCAACTGAACCAAGAGGCCTGGAATCTAGTTGAACCCCTTCAGATTTCCCTAACAAGGTGGTAAAAAAGTCTTGATGGCTAATGTTCCTTGCACTGAAGCGCAAAAAGGATGACACCAACAATACATTCCAACAATCTTTCTAAACAAAACACAGCATGATTCGAAGAAAATGTGTTTTTCCAGTTCTCCTTCAATGTGTTTTGTTTTCAATTACATTTCCTGTAAGGGTCAGAGTAGTTATGGATACACTACAAGCATGCTGATATAGCATTCTGCATATCTGAAACTAGCCTGTTATGAAAGGGTGCCGGCAAATGTCATCACTATGCAAGTGACACAGAAGCATGAATGGGGTCGACCAATTCATCTGGCTGACATAACGTCCAATATTTGACTGGTTTATGATCAGCATTGATCAAGAGCACTGAAAAATGACTGTCTATAAGCTGCTAAGAAGAATCAGTTACGCAAAAGACATATCCTCACCTCGCATCTCTTGTACAGATCACCGACTGAGGGGGATGGCTGCTACAATCTTACACCTAACAGAGTATCAAGTGCTCTTCAATATGTGATTTAGCATGCAATTAATCGCAGGAATTTTGAGTTCCTATATGGCTATATGTAACTTTCAGTTTGTGTTGATTCTAGTGGGCGCTTTTGACAAAATTGGTAGTGTTTTTACCACACAGGCTGTCCTAAAGGTTGTTTCTTTACGGTGCTGTATACGCACTGTATTACTGAGTTAGCGTTACTGGGAGGTCATATACTGTAGTTGCGATGAATGTTTTGCTCAGACAGAAAATCATTAATTTACAATAACAGAATACGTTACCGATGCATTAGTGTTGCATACGGTAACGTATTCTCTTAGCCTACTTTGGATGTTTCATGAGCTAAACCGGGTATTACTGTCACTGTGTCACGAGACAACACATTAAGAGTTTCTTGTAGCAACAAACGTAATAATAACTTAGATTAATATAGCCCATTTCATTAAACCCAGGGACGCTTTACACAAGAACAGGTGGACAAGGGGAAAAGAAAATGGTAGGCCAAAACAAACACGGACTGAAAATAAATAAAAAGCGGGCGCTAAATGGAGGGGGGTGGGGGTTAGGCATAATTTAATGTAGGCTACTTACGTACAACCACAAAAAAAAAAAAAAAAAAAAAAAAAAATAGGCCTATATAAAGAAATCTCCTGCTACCCTTTACCTGGCTGGATACTTACTAACACAGGCTTTTCTGGTGTCATGCTGAAATCTGTGAATCACCAGAATGTGTGCTCTGTACCGTAGAGCCGGTCTACCTGCCGTAAATCATTTTGTGACTTTACGGGTAAAATCGGACCCTGGCAGAGGAATTAATAAAAACTAGTGTTCTTTTCACTGTTAGTCTCGTTTGCTGTTACAGGTTATTTATTGATCATGAAATATTACAGTTTCAGAAACATGTAAAAGTTACATATAGTTACTTAAAAAAAAAAAAACATTTGGCAGCACTAGTGTCTTCAAATTATAAATCACTGCCCTGGTTGGTTTTCTATGCCACATTTTGCCTTTGCCATCTCCCCAGTCTCTCCTCTTTCAGCCACCCCCTTAAAACTTGTATTAAACTTTCAGCAGGTCATACTGATGGACTTTGAGTTAACCTGACCACCCACCAAATATTTCTAAATAATTCAAACAGGTGTAAAAAAACAAACAAGTAAAAACCAAAAAGTCCACCCAAGACACCTACACACCGTGGGCTTACAGTCACATACAGCATAGACTACGTGTTCTTTGAAAGCACCTATGCAATTCATTAACATGTTCTAAGAAAAAAACATTCACTCTTAACCAACATAAATTTGTTTCAAAGTCATTGCTTCAGAATTTCCATGGTGGCACATCTACAGTATGTTTGATCAGTTTCCCATGACACAAATTTCAACAGAAAACTATGTATGCCGAACCATTGCCACACGCCACTAAACCTTGAGTACTGAACATACATTTTTCAGCGGAACCACCACACTGATAAAATGACTTAGACCAACCTTTATGATCTCAAAACGATGATGAAATACCACCAGTGCTACGTGACCTTCAATCAATGTGTGTCGGTCCGTCTTAATTCCTGTTCTAGTAGGATATATTCTGACCAAGCGCTCACTCGCTCTCAACCAAAGCCACAACAACCAATTACATTTACAAGCAAGTGAACAGTTCTAGTGGTAACCTATTAAAGCTCTTAATAACTGTAACAGCTATGTAAACAACGGAGTTATTTTTGGTTTTAAAAAGTGAAACACTCTCTGACTCTTTTGTTTCAGACATGCTGTTTTTCTACTGCATGGTACGACTCGACTCAACCTCTTTTGGTTTTCCATTAGCAAAAGTTGTGAATAGTAATAGTAGTAGTAGTATAACTAGTAGTAGTTTTTGGTACCACTTCGGTCGAGGTTCCAAGTGAGCTGAGCCGATAGTAGATGGTGGATTTAAAACACTGCAGACCATTGATTGGTCAGAGAGAATGGTCACACGGGGCATCCAGCACAAACCCACAATTCTTAAATAGCCAAGCTAGAGTCAATAGTGGCCACAATTTTTTTATTCACTCAACCCAGATTTTTAAAAATGACAGAAGAGTGCAGACGTTCCTCTGTTCGGTTGCAGATAAAAGGAAAAGGATTTAGCGATTGTCATGTTGAAAATGATCTCACGGCAGATTCACACGGCACACTGAGGGGGTACTATCCGCAGTGGAAAACAAAAAGAGAAAAGTACAAATACCTAAAGTGAGTCAAGTCGAGCAGAGCCATACCCTACAGTGGAAACTCGTCATAATACTTACTGGTTGGAAACAAAGCTAAATTACAGCTACCTTCCTCTCTATATGACTCCTGACACTTTGCAAAGCAATGTGAACTTCCAGACAGCAATACAAACATGCAGTCATAGAAAGAGGTAAAATTAAATCTCAGCATGTAAGGGAAAAACCAATAAAGGCAAGATATTAAACAGTAAAATACACTACCCATGTGATCAAGATGTCCTCAGATGCACATCATAGCTCCGTTGTCCTCGACAAGAACTCTCAGCCCCTAAAAATAAAGTAAAGAAATTGAATGCACCTTTTCCAACTCCTGAATTATACTTAAGAAATATCAGTAGTGGGCATCACATCTGGATCATATATAGCACTGCTTCTCCAGTGTAACGTCTCTTGCAGTCAAAATGCATTTTTTCAAAAGACATTTTTCAATATGTGTACTACATCTTTAATTATGGTATTACTATAAAGTTTGTCAAATGGAATCCTGAATTCCATTCAATGGTCTCCTTGGCATGCTTTTCACACTTGAGACCACCTCCCACCTTGTATTGCAGTTTAATTATCTGCCCCGACTTTCCAAGTAATGCCTAAGTAACAATTTTTGCACGTTAATGTGTTTAAATCTTGGTTAAGCAGCAAGAGAACCATATAGGCCCCGCCAAATATTTATAGAAGATAAGGTTTTTCTATCAGTGCAGTGACAAAATTACCTTAACTAGAAAGGACATTTTAGAAGCAGCTGTCAGTGAGTGGGTGAAAAGGCAACCAGAGGAAAGTGTTTTTGAACAAAGGGGCGTGTCACCAAACAATGAAAGAAACTGGGTCAGCAATGTAAAAACAGCCTGTGGATATTTGTGCTATGCATGGTGTAAAAGACAGTGATTAAATGGCAAGTATGGTTATGTATTGAATAGAGTAAATGAAACAGACACGTCATTGGTAATTTAATTTGGTAAAGACCCCTTTTAGATGCTTGCCTCTTACAATATTAAGCAACATCTCAATTCTGCTACTGAATCGCCAACTTATACTGTAGCCCTGATTCAGCTGTACCTACTCAGGTCAGATTGATTTCGTGCAAGTTAAATACATGCAAATTAAGTCACCATGCTAATCTGCCGGTGGCTAAATTAGCAAGATATCATGACAAACTACTTGCGGATATACAGTACCCATCCCCCACACTGGGACGATGAATGGGCTGAACAAGCTACAGTGTGTAATGTGTACGTTACCGACATGCTGTTTGAGGCATACAGCCAGGACAAGTTTATTCCGATGAATGTCTCGATATGCACGTTATTCATGTAAGACGAGACTAAATGCCACTTCTTCAGTTCGGAAAGCTGAACTATATTGCAGCACTGTATCTACAAAGTCTAACAATAATTTAACTCATTGCTGTAATGCTAGACTGACAATTTCCCACATGTCATGGGTCACTAACGTTAGGTGGATGTAACGTTAACATTACCGGGGGAAATGAGAACAGGATTTATCGGCGCTATAGCATTTTGATGATTGTCAAGTAAACTCGATTTAACGTCACTTGCGTCTTCCTATTTACCTAGCTAGTTAACAATTAAAATTAGTCGTTTATTTTCATCCCATTTTAACGCGGTCTCCCATCTGCACTGCCATGAGCTCCAGGACGTTAGCACACTAGCTAGCTAACTAGCTAACATGCGAGCTAATATTAGTTTTCATTGGCGGCGGCTTTAACGTTACGGTCACAACACATGCCAGTCAGGCAAGGCGGTCTAACACTTCATTTATTTAATGCAGGTTGCCAACAGCTAACGCTACACGGATAAGCGGTGTGTTATTTTATATAACAATTGACCACAATAACTAAGTTAGCTTCTTTGAAACCGCATTTCTGACCAGTACAGTCAGGTCGCCAGCTTGCTATTACTCTAAACCTGCTAACACGCTTGCTAGGTGGCTAACACTAGCATGCTATGCTAATGACAGTGTTGCTACAGTCACGTACCTACTTGGATAAAACCTTTCAATTGACGATATCTTCCTCAGCTCTTGTGTTCAAGTCAGACCATGTTATCTCTTTAATCGATTGCAAGATCGCCTATGCACATGTATTGGCTAACTATCGATATGTTATAATATGTAAACTAGCTAGCTAAAGCCAGGCGGTAAGAACCCACAACGGCTTCAGACATTCGACACAGTGGAGTGACCCGACATGCAAAAATTAGCTGACTGTAACTACTGTTAGTTATTTCGAATCGCCACTCGCTAAAGCTTAATTTAACAATTAAACATGTGACGACGGCAGTGTATAATGTATTCACCGTCTCCTCGATGAAGTACGGCAAAGTAGCATGTGTAACTTATGTAAGAATACAAGCTAATATATCATATGTAACAACGGTAGTTATTTCACATTTACCTGGATATAATGCTATATCGGTGACTAACCTATTTTTCAAAAGCACCAAACACCTCGTGTTTTGCAAAAGGCGAAAGCCGCCCTCAAGCGTTGATTAAATATTAGCTCCTGGTCCGTTTGACAGGTTCACAGCAAAATGGAGCCACATTTCCTCGTTGAAACCGACCAATGAAATGGATTAGAAAAATTGCCGAGGCCTCTGGAAGTTTGTCCCGCAGCCAAGCACCAGTCATAACAACAGTGTCCTCGCCCATCCCCCACTACACCCCATTTTTGCTTGTCTGGTCATCACTAGCTATAGATTAATGACACCCCACCCCCTATCCTCAGTCATTCAGACTGGAAAGTCAACAACAAGCTTACATCATCATTGCATCTGTGTTTTACACAGATTTTTTGCTGTATACATAATCCATAATCATATTAATTTCTCCAATGTTCTCAAAGAAGATGGTAGCCAGAACATATTAATGCTGTTTAATATTTATGAAATAAATATAAATGAGTAAAAATATGTGCTGACCTTCAAAATTGAGTATATATTAGATTGTTCCCATTTAAGTGGCTGCACTGCCTCAGCCTTTTCCTATGTGAGATAATGGCATAGCATGACATATTGCATTTGGGACCATTCAATTAGTTGTACAAAAGCAGCAAGTGTGCAGTTGCATATTCAGTACATCTTTTGTTGCACTGTTTTTTTTTCTTTTCTTGTTACCACAAATGTAATAATCTTGACTGGGATCACAGACGCCATTAGAACAACCCTTCTTTATTTCTCACAATCTGTGCATCTTCATAAACATAGAACAACCACAACTTCAATCAATCAATGCAAAAATGGCCTGGGATTAGCCAAGTTAACATTGGTAATATTGCTGAGGTACAGCATTTGCATGCAATCAGATGGTTAGCGTCTAAAAGGGTAGCATAATTGATTAACTGTGTTGTTGAGTGATGAATTTGGCTGTAGCAGACACTGTGCTACTGCAATCTACTGCATTTTTGTCTCTGCTGTGGAGATAGGAATTGCAATGCAAGACTGCTGCTACCTCTCAGCCTCTGAGCTGTTTGATCCTCCCACTCACATTATGTCAGTGCTCATCTGGCCCATTGTCAACATCCTTGCAATCCGTCCACCACAGACCTCTCTTTCTTATATCTTGTACCACACATTCACCAATGTGCATGCGCGATAGGATGTTACAATGTAGTGTAATTTATTTATATAGAGCAAAACTAGGAGGAGTCTACTAGCGGTGGTCTAAATGTCAAAAACCCAGTGACTGGGGGTGGTCTGCAAAACAGGTTTCAGTTTCAGTGCTGTTTGTCTCTATTACCTCATTTATGGGTGATTTCCCACATTCTGTCTATTGCTTCTTTCTCTTTAAGCCAGGAGAAACAGAAATATGTTCTCCATCACTCCCACTGCGTGAGGGTGTTTTGGATGCCAGTGAAGAAATGTGAAACAAATTCCTGCTCTCCAATGCCAAGCTTTAGGCAATATATGATTCACTCTACGAGGGAATATTGTGAATTGACTGACCTCTTCTCTGTGACTGTAAATCCTACTCATCCTTACATATAGTACAGACATTACATTGATAGATATGAAAATTACATGTCAACATACATTTGTGAACATTTCTACATCCTAAATTCTGTTTGTGCCAACATATTGCAGTAGTTCTCTATAAAATCAGCACTGTTTCTCTCCATACATGTGAGACTAGAAGAAATACAGCAGCATGGTATCTGTGTGGGGGCAGGGAACTAATCTGCAGGACTAACACCAGCTTGCTATGGATGTGAACACAGCGGCAACACTGATAAATATATGCTGGACCTGTTTGCATTGTATAATTGCTTGAATACTGCCACACACGCGGCAGCAACCTAATCAACTGCCTTAGCAACAGCAGTATTGCCTTTTTATTTTTGTCTGTGAAGAAGGAAATGAGCAGGACATTAGTGACATCATCTAAGACATGACTGAATGACTAGTAGTCTCAAGATTTTCATATTTAAAATATATATATATATATATATATACATATATATATATAAAGCTATGAATAATAACTAGATATCAACAGCTCCCTTTTTTCCAACTTGCAAATAAGTATACCTCCTGATCCCCTGTTGCAAGTGAACATGCAATGAAAAGGAAATCTTACAAGCTGATTATTTGTTTTCTTTGTTTGCATTACAGATGTTTGATATTTATGTTTGAAAATAAAAGCATATATCATAAAGATCCAAAATAATGAAAAATATGTACATTGGAGAGTCCCAACCTTCAGAATGAGGATCACTTTTTCACTTCTTTTAGCGCTGCACAACAGCACAGGTGACACTCAATCACCACACAAATATTAATAACACTCCTTGTGTCCAAGCTACATGCTATATGTTAAATAACAGCAATTAGAATATAGGACATGACCAACTTGACCAAGTACCCCACACACATGCATCATTAACATGATGTATTATGTCTGCGAGACAGTTAGGGACAGAAAATGAGGAAAAGGGAGCAAGAGAAGGGACTGCAGCTCAGATTCACTGCCTGCTCAGCAAGAGTTATTTTTAGATCCTGAGAAACAAAGAAGCAGAATCGCCTTTCATCTCCCCTGTAACTATGTTGTTTCACCTCCAAATGTGGTACTCGAAGACAGTCTGCACCTCTTTGTAGCTATGTTTAGGCCTAACCTCAAATAAATACAAATGCCTTTCCATCTGCCCTTGAGTCTTTTTTCTCATCTATATATTTGTGCTATATTTGTGCACGTGTTTTCCTGCTGGGTCTTACTCTATGTATGTTCAATTCTCAATCTATGGCCAGGGTTAAAGGTGAAAGCATCTGAGCCAAGAGGCAGGAAAGAGCTCTGTAGTTCTTCAGGGAGATTGTCTTGTACTTACTGTACCAGAACTGGATGGGGCTTGTATGAGACAGTGAATGTAAAGAGGTAAGCAGCACACACTTCTTGCAGAATCTAATCTGATGCTGCTGCTATATGGAAGAGACTTTCATAATCATGCGCACCAAAGGATGAGTAAAGACTGTAGCCAAGGTGGCTCATCCACTGGGGTCTGTGAGGGAAAGTCCTCCAGCTGGTCAGACCAACACTGTTGTGCAAATCGCTGCCTACACAGAGAGTCATCGCGTTATAAACCAACTAAATAGCCTCTTCAGATTACATTTTCAGAAAAAAATGCCACGTTACATTTAAAAATTATTTTCTAAATAAACACATTTCACAGAAGTCCAGCATGCAAACAGAATCTCTATTGTACAAAAATCTAAAATAAAAGTGTGCTCATTTTTGGAGGCTCCTCAAAACTATCAACATTGTTCATTTTCTCTGGATGATATAAAAATGCGTCAATTAATTTACCTGCAAATCTTTAGATGTTTGTGGCAACCATAAAAAAAACAATGGTGATAGTGTGTTGCTATTCTTTGACTAAACATTGAGAGAATACCATAGCTGATATCTCCAAAATGAAGTCAGTCTGTAATGTGCATCTTTTAGCTACAAAATATTGTTTGTAGCACATCTACTTAGAAAGTAAGGTAAATATTTAACTTTATAAATGTATTACCAACCACAGACTGTAAAACATAGGTTACCAACACATTGACTAAACTGGCCTTTAGTAAGGTATTTGTCCACACCAACTATAATAATATTATATAATTTTTATATCAAATTTCACACATTGCTGGTCATTTTAACAAAATAAAAGTATTACTCCAAAAAATAAAAAAATCTCAGCATTACATGTGATTTGTTGCTGGTAATGAATTAAAGAGGAGCACTCTCCATTTATCTTTCTCCAGTTTCTGAGATTGCAGAGACACCTTGTGGCAAGACATGGCTGTGTTTTGTTGTCAGTGTTTGAAGCTGTGGCCTCCATGTTGTCTATACATACTGTACATGTGTAACATGGAAAGGCAGGGATGTTTGAAATAACTGCTTCTGAATTCCTCTGTGGATTTGCAGCAGTGCCTGCAACAAACATAGCGACAGTCCCACAGTTGGGCCAGTCAGAGCCAGTTATTTAGAGGTATAGTGGAGATTCATTGTGCTGGACCAACTCATTTTAAGCATGACGCCATTGTATAGGGAACTCATATTACTGACACAGGTATGGCAGGCATTCTGTTCACTTGGGGAAAGAGTTTAAATAAGAGGTAGCCAGCTGCTGTCCCTGGGAGAGACCATGTTGGAGAGCCACTGCTGACAGTTGTAGCCCAAAGTCTGGATTATCATTACAACAGACTACAAGAGGTAGGATTTTACAGATTGTACATATTACCACTGCTGTTTCAACTCAGCACACACTAGTCACACACAAAAGCTGTGGCTTACTGTTATTTGGATATGCAAAGACAAGATATGATTACACCACAGAGAAACACTGAGACTGTATTTGCTCAAAGCTTTGGAAATGTCAATGCATTCAGCCTCTTTTTTCATCGAACAACAAGACAGTGAACAACTCTAAATACACATAATTATAATAATAATAATTATGAATGGATGACTGGGTTTTGACATTGTGTACAATAATATGCATACAATATTCTTGAGACATGCAGTTTATAATGCGGCACTGTTCACACTGTCTAGTTTCCTTGGCGGTGTGGCGCCTCAGGTAAGTGTTTAGTGATCTGCTGTATCTCTGTGGGGTGCTGTGCAGTGGAGCATGTGACTTTTTATAGGCACCAAACACTATAGGACACCTGACAGGGAGGCAATAATCACTCTAGGGACAAGGCAAAAAATACATCCTGAGACTTTCTTCTTCGTGAGAGCGTAAAAGTGTGTTGATACCAGGCCAGGCTTTGAATTCCACTGCGCTGTTCAAAGCATGCGAGGTGAAAGTTTACACTTTCTGTACTAAAGCAACATTTGCAGGATCAAAGCCCTCAGACTTATTATCTATATATTACACACACACCTTCATTTCATTTCATTTCACAGTCGAGCAAGACACTCGGACCGAAAGAGACACAAAATGACATATGTCTTATGTGGTTGCTTGGTGTCTCTTTTTGTCTTTTGTCTTTTTTTGTAGTTGTTTTGTGTATTTTTGTAGTTGTGTGGCGTGGTTTTGCATCTCTGTAGTTATTTTGTGTTGTTTCACATTTTGTGTCTTTGTGGTTGTTTTGCATCACGTTGTGGTCATTTTACATCACTTTGTAATTGTTTTCTGTCTCTTTCACTGACATTCTGCAGGTGGAGCAGAATTCTCAGGTGCTGCGGTTGGTTGAAGAACTGCAGCTGAACTTTAATAATTAGTTCACACTGGAGATGAAGATATGTTGTCTGCCCAGGGACCTCTCTGACCCTGGTAAGCCAATTCAGTGATCCATAAGATAACACCTGCTCTACAGTTATGTGGTCTACCACATGCCATTTTGGTTTATCACTCATTCAGTCACGTTTTCAGTCTCACAATATGGGAGAGAGGCAGCTAGAAGAAATATGAACCAAGGTGGACCTATGAAGAATATACAGTGAGGTCGGCTGATCTTATCTGCCTCTGGCTCAGGATATGTAGTTCATTAAACTGATAATAGGAAAATGTGAACAATATGTTCCTGCTGGGGTAAGCAGTTTTTACACTAGTGCATCTCCTCAGACACAAAGACTGTCTCCCTCCAGTGCTTCATGTGGTGACACTGCAGATTTAGTAGCTTTTTAAATAAGCCAAGATATGAAGGACGCATATAGGCCTATTTGAGCCTTTCAGTTAAATTTGAGCCATTATTACTTCTATAATTTCAGATTCCCAGAGGTCTCACAAACTGCATCATTGCATCAATTGCATCAAATGGATACAATTTCCACCACTGTCAATTTTGATAATTGAGAAAAAAAAATTATTAAATGACAAAATTGCAGAAAATAAAACAATAATCTTTAATAAGACTAATCTGGAATGTGGAAAATGTATGTTTCATACATTTTTAACATTTTGTTTATTCAAAGCTAGTTATTAGGTAAGTTATTAGGTAAGAAGTCACCTGCCACTGTAAGTCCAGCCTGCATGAGCCAGAGCGACAAATATATTGCTCTCAAAACTCTTTAAAAAGTTGGTACAAAGAGGAAGTCTCTCTGAAAGTGTGTGTGTGTCCATGATTAGCTGAAATCAATACTTGAGGCACTTGAGTGGCAATGGTTAGCACGGTTTTATGGAGAATGAAAAATGGAAAAGTGTAACTAAGACCATAAAACTTATATAACTGTCAGTGTGACCCTTTGTTGCATTTGCATGCAAAACGGTGTGGAATGTTTTGAGGAAAGAATAAATGTAGCTAACATGTATACTTTCCTTCAGATTCCCGTTGTTACACTGGGGTTGTCTCTCAGCAACATATCCCCTAAGCAGCTGGGAATGTAACACAATGAGGAAATTACTCATCGAAGAAGAACTTGTTGGCTTAATTTCTAACTTTCTGCTTCTTGCACTCTGGCAAGGTTGTTATCCCCCACAAAATAAAAAAAAACAGCCTGCTCATTACTTAACATGTGAGAAGACTGGATGGTGGCTACAGAATGTCCAACAATATACAATCTGATCCAGTCTGTATTGATTATTCTGCATCTAATAAACATTGTGATTTGACTGATTGGTATTTCTTATTCAATTTTAACTCATGATGGGGCACACTTTTGAAATATGAGCAAATTACCTGTCCTGTAAATACATTTGTTCTAATTTGTGTTTTTGAATAAGTGCCTGGCAATCTCAAGAGTGGGTTTATATCGACCCTCACCTTAACGCAAACCCTTTGGTGACCGAGAACAAATAACTCATAATGTCTCACTTTCCCATTCATTTGGATCCCAATCAAGACTACTGTTATTTATGAGGCCAAAGCTGCATGTGTAGCACTGAATTCTGTGTTTTTTTGCAAATGGTAGGACCAGCAGAGAGCGGGAGGTGGCACATGCAAGGTGTTGTTGTTGTGCTAAGAGAGGACCCAATGACTTTGTGTTGACAGCAGAAGTGTTCAGGATACAGCAGGTAGGTTTTTCATGAGCACCTCATCAGCATTTACACCTTTCATCTGTGGCTATCTGTCATCTTGTTTCCCTTTGTAGCGTTTCTTTGTGTTCAAAATGATGTTTACCTGGTGGAGACCACTATATCAGGCATGCTTCCTGTCCCAACATTGCATAATACTCTACTAATCAGGAACTGCTGCAGGTTTATCAGGAGAGGCATATACTTAATAATTAGTTTGTACAAAACTATTTATTTTTATTACAAAATAGTGAGTTTGACAGCAACTATGCACCAAAGGTACAGTACGATTTGTCATCTTACATATTTGCTTCGTAACCAACTTAAGATTTATGTTGTGTTTATGATCCTTGTAGCGAAAGTGTTAGTGCTTCTGGACAGCTAAACATGGCAACAAATATTTTATATATATAATTCACAGGTCTTTTCAGCAATCCTTCTGTTCAGCCTCAACAAGCAAAAGAGGACGTGGATCATCAGGAAAGATGTTTTTTGTGGCGGGGGCCAAAAATACAGCAGGAGCAGGCAGAGGAAATGAAAGGAGGTAACAGGTTAATTCCAATTCTAGCTTAAAATTTGACTTAAATTGCAAAGGGAGAAAGGGGGACATCCATGGCCCAGGGAGAAACTCTTACTTATCATGCACTTAGATTTGTATGGCATAATATACAAAAAATAAAGACAATAATTTATCCTCATTTTCCTCACCATTAGGTCAATCTACCAGAAATTTCGTGAGGTAGATTTATTGGACAAGAAGAAGACAGTGACAGCTCTAAAGCCGGGTGAAGATCGTGCCATTCTCCTGGGACTTGGAATGATCCTCTCTTCAGTCATGATGTACTTTGTCCTGGGGATCACTATATTACGCTCCTATGCAGACAGGTACAGGCCTGTTGTTTAAATTGTCTTTTTTTACACCCTATAAAAGAATTAACTGATATTTCTGTCAGAAACATGTTTTATTTATCAGATGTGCTTGTTGACAAACTGCTTTCAGTGCTCTATCAAGCTGAAAATTGCAAAATGAATACTTTATGAAACCAGATTTTCAGGAACAAATTATACATCAAGAGATCCCCAGATTTTTTTGTTGCATTAAATTGGATCTTCATTTAAATGTCAACACAGTGTGTGGACAGAGGAGGGTGTGTGTGTTGTACTCAACTCCACGGTCACAGCAGACATGAACTGTTCCTACAACTGTGGGTCAGACTGCTGGAGAGTCTCCAAATACCCATGTCTGCAGGTCTACGTGAGCGTCAATAACACGGGCCGGGTCAGCCGTTTATCTCACAATGAGGAGACCCAGGACATCAGCTCTGACGTGAGTACAGTGCCAGAGGGGAAATACTGAAAATTACTGAACTGTTTAAAATGTTGAAAACGGATGTCAGATGCTGGCCGGACTTACTCTGCTCCCAATTCAGAAAAATGTTAGTCGATAGGATTTTTCCTGGTCATGCTGAAAGATGTTACATGAAGGGTGATGTATTCAATATTGTGAAATAAAAGAAGCTCAGCAGCCATCACCACGACAAAAAATATGACCGACTGATTGCCCTCTATAGATAACCTCAGTGTCCTTCAATCCTGTCCTTGCAGTGTTTCTACGTGCCTAGGTGCCAGAAGGACAGTGTGGCCATGCACGTCATGATTATGAACATCTCCGAGCATCTGAAGGTGAACCAGAAGGTCCCCTGTTACTACGACCCCAGCGAGCAGCAGGAGATGGTTCTTCTGACAAGGCTGTACGACCACAGTGTTGTTTTCCACTCGCTGCTATGGCCCTCCTGCATGCTAATGGGAGGAACCCTCATCATCATGATGGTGAAGCTCACGCAGTACCTCTCCAGGCTGTGTGAAGAGATAGGGAAGATCAAGAGGTGAAACACGTACAGCAAGCATACGGTCGTTTGGTGATGGACATGTGACATGAAAGGGATAGTTTGAACCAAATGACCTTGCTGTAACTTTCTTCTTCTGCTGAGACATTTGGAAGAGGCGACTTTGTCTCCAGATTGAGGATGTGACTGTTTGTAAAAGTGAACTGAATGTTCCAGGGCAGAAACTGTCAGAAATGTAGCTGGCTGTTATACAGGGGGAAACTAAGACTGGATTTTGCATGGTGTTAAATAATTGGAAAATGTTAATGGATTGTTGTTTACAAGACTTTGTTAGACTTGTAATCTTAAATAAATATGGTATAAAATGAGCATGTCACATATGATACACATAACAAAACCGACCTGTATTTAAATCAACAGGAGAAAACACTGCTGTCTGTTCAAATGTGTGGAACACTTGTCAAACTTTCCTATATTTTGATGATTGATTGTTTTCTGAAACAATGTTTTTATTTTATACCCACTATTTCATCGACCAAATAATATGTTTAGGGTTCTCATAATGAAATGTCTTTCATTAATTAACATAAGGTGTACATAACCTGATTTGCTCACCAAACTACAATGAACATATAATGGCCTGTATTTAAAACACTTTCCACATTCTTTGAATAATTCAATTTATTGAGACATTACAACAAAATGTATGTATACTTGCAGATTTATTGGAAAAACTTACCTAGGCTTACCAAACAAAGCTTAAGGTCAAACTAATAAATTCCGTTCTCAGGTTGCAGGGTCACAAGTTCAACTGCAGGTTATGAAAAACAAATTGCATGGTGATTTTGCAGTGGCACTCTACCACGCAATATGGTTCTTTGTGGTCACACATTGTTGCCCTACAGCAGAAATAAAAGATTATCTACCCAGGGTATTTGTGCTCTAGAAAGCACACAAAGAGCATATAAGTATGCCAAGACTGCACAATCTTACAGTTGTTTGCTTATTTTGAAGATAGAAAAGGCTTCAAAATGTTTTCATCGGCATCAAAACACACAAAGGACCTGCTGCTGATTGGCTGATGGTGGCCATGGTTTTGGAGAATATGCCTGTCCTAGAATGTATGACTGTCTGTACAAGGATAGATGTGAAAAAAAATTCAAGTTCAGACCAATATGGGCATTAAAATATGATGCTAATGACTTGTTCCTCTGCCCATGGCCTGTAACGTTTCCATTGAAATGTTATGTGGTTTTAAAGTTACTCAGTAAAAGAGATAACATAATGTCCTATGTGGAAGCAATAAAACACTATCTGCAATCAAATTAGCGAATCATAACATCAGTAATAATTTTCCTCATTCCACCTTTTTTTCTGGGGGCTCCCTCTACGCACATTCTGGTGACAGGATGTGCTTTGGGCGACATATCTGCACAGTCTATGGTCTGTAGCAACAGAACAATTTCGGCACTGTTTTTTTCTCATGTGCTCTTTCGTGGAATTTCTTAAGAGGCTTTTAGTGTGTTATTAAAGAAAACAGTGGACAAGCGGTTCCCTTCTCAGTCTCATCTCATGACAAACAAACTGCTTTCTCCAGCAGCTAACTCTCTCTGTGTGGGAGGGCGGTCCATGATGATGAGCCTGCTAGCAGCCTTCGAACAGGCTAGCTGAGTGAGTGGAGCTAGCGTGCTAACAGTTACCCAAGTGTGCAGTATATTTTCGGGACAGCACGATGAAGAACATCATGAAGTATTATAGACTTATTCCACTACAGCATATTGACAACACCACTGGAAGCTAGCGGCGTCTCTTCTCCACCACAGCGTTTGTCCCGACCCTCAGTGTCATTGTTTGGATGGACTAACGTTAGAGCTAGCACCGCTGCTTGAGACTTCCCGAGCTAGCCGCTGCTAATGATTGTGCTGCTGGCAGACTAGCTTCGCGGCTAACCGGTTGGCGTTAGCTAGCTATCTGACACAGGTAGCTTTATATATATGTTGTTGTTGTTGTTGTTGTTGTGGTTGTGTGTTCGCTTTTCCTGTTAATTGGAACAGTTATTCACGCGACAATCTATCGGGTCGCACCCATACAAACGTCAGACTAACATTGGCTTATGTCTCACTCGAGGTTTAGCTAGCTACATATTGTACATGACATGTATCTGCTTAGTGAACTTGGCTATTGCGCTAGCTAGCTACTAACTAACAACACCTAACGTAAACCCACCAGCAGCACAGCACAAACAAGTCGAGGTGACTGTCAAGTCTGACTCCTGGCTAACAGCTATCTATAACTCAGCCCTAGCCACACTTGACTAACTGTGGGTAGTGCTGGTTAGCTAACGTTAACGTGTTTAACATAATTGTTGAAGTCCTTTTATCACTTGGCATTTATCGGTTCCTTTAAGTTATTTTAACACCAACTCTGAAGTTGTTGTATGTGATGACACGTTATGATATAGCTAGTTGGGTTGCTTGCTAACGTTATAATTAAAACACGGCTGCACGATACGCGGAAAATATGCGAATCGATATCTGATAACGTTGAATATTCGCGGTAACGATACTGCTTTTCTGCTGCTTTCAGTATATTGTTTAAATACAACACATTTTGTTAAATTTAAAAAACCGAAAGGATGTAATTTCCAACATTATTTTATTAACAAAGATCATTACAGTGAACACAAAATGTGTTGCTACCATTCCTCTGTCAAACCGAACGAAAATAAATTTACACAATTACTAAATTTTGGCAACCTATGTTAAACTGGGGCACCCTTTAGGAGTGTGTATTTAGCATTTAGCGTGCTGTCAGTATGCAACGATAGCATCGCTAAAGTCAAACTTACCAAAAGCGTTTTGCATGATTGTGCACAGGTCAGTGGTTCTTATATAATTCTGCTTCCTTCTTTCTCACAGTTGGTTGACATCGCTCATCTGATAATTACCGGGCGCTGAAAATAGCAGATTTGTTGGCACGACCATGCCTCCCAGGCCCTCCTCAGGAGAACTATGGGGGATGCACTTGATGCCCCCCAGCATACTGGTCGACTGCCTTCTGCCAAATGGCATGCTTCTCACGTTGGAATGCCTCCGGGAAGCCACGCTGATCACAGTCAAGCATGAGCTTTTCAAAGAGGCCAGGAAGTATCCTCTTTACAATCTGCTGCAGGAGGAGAGCTCCTACATCTTTGTCAGTGTCACCCAAGAGGCAGAGCGGGAAGAGTTTTACGATGAGACCCGGAGGTTGTGCGATCTTAGGCTCTTCCAGGCCTTCCTTAAAGTCATTGAGCCAGTTGGCAACAGGGAAGAGAAAATTCTCAACAGAGAGATAGGTATGGTCTATGAATTATTATGCAGTTAGAAAACACCCTACTGTAATATACAGTAACGTACTGTAAGAACAAATGGCAGTGAGGAGGATTAACACAATACTGTTGGCTTTGACTGGTCATATATATTGTGTCATGTGTTACACTGTATAAGGCTCAAATTTCACGTCATGAAAAATGCAAAAAAAACGTGTTATTAAGATTCAAAATCCTTTATTACTCCCACAATGGGGAAATTCACACTGTGAATTAAGCACTTGTTTTTCCTTTCAGGTTTTGCAATTGGAATGCCTATATGTGAGTTTGATTTGGTGAAAGACTCAGAAGTGCAGGACTTCAGAAGGAACATTTTAAATGTTTGCAAAGAGGCTGTGGACCTTAGAGACAGTAACGGACCCCACAGCAGAGCTTTGTACGTATATCCTCCCAATGTAGAATCCTGTGCAGAACTTCCCAGGCACATCTATAACAAGCTTGATAAAGGTAAGACATTTTACTCTGGGCTCAAAATATGTTTTGCAATGTCTAAATGCAATGTCTAAAAATTATATCATATTTCTTCAATTTGATCTTTTATTCTCTTTCCCTCAGGTCAAATCATTGTGGTCATATGGGTTATTGTGTCACCCAGCAATGACAAGCAGAAGTATACCCTGAAGATCAACCATGACTACGTTCCAGAGCAGGTGATTGCTGAAGCCATCCGTAAGAAGACGCGTAGCATGCTGCTCTCCCAGGAGCAGTTAAAGATGTGTGTACAGGAGTATCAGGGAAAGTACATTCTCAAAGTCTGTGGCTGTGACGAGTACTTGCTGGAGAAATACCCTCTCAGTCAGTACAAGGTAATTTAATTTAATCTTACGCCTACTGCATCCGATGCTATTGTAATAAGAGGCGGAGAGATCCACTTCACATCAAATAATCATCCAACACAAATGTGCTTGGCATTCATTACATGAAATGAAATGTATGAGAAAATGTGCTGCCTGTAAAATGTGCTGATTCAAGAATAGACTGTATACATCACAGGATATAAGGACAAAGTACTGAATGTTTCAGTTCCTGCTGAGTTGTACTTCCAATAATGTACATGTTGATAAACCTAGAAATTGTATGAATTGCTTCAAAAATGTCAAACAGTATGAACAGCTTTAAAATGTCACAATCATGGCTACTTCAACATGTCACTTTGTGTGTCCTTGACAGTATGTGCGCAGCTGTATCATGCTGGGACGGATGCCTAACTTGATGCTAATGGCAAAAGACAGCCTGTATTCCCAGCTGCCCATGGACAACTTCACCATGCCGTCATATGCAAGGCGAATATCCACAGCAACACCCTACATGAATGGGGAAACAGCCACCAAGTCTCTCTGGACTATCAACGGAACGCTGAGGATCAGGATACTGTGCGCTACTTACGTCAATGTAAACATTAGAGACATTGACAAGGTACACCGGTGTGGTGCTATCACTACTTCATCTTGTTTTATTTATAGCTTCTCTGCTTTGTTCTGGTTTGACAAAAATAAATTCTGACTGTAATTTCACATCTCCAGTACCTTGGAGGTTATTAGAAGATGGTGCACAGTGTTCTTCACTTCATACAGTCAGAAATGCAGTGAAAGATATCTTTATCCCTTGATGGATTAGTATATAAACAGTTGTTCTTGTGGCTGCTCTAGATCTACGTCAGGACCGGAATATACCACGGTGGAGAGCAGTTGTGTGACAATGTCAACACCCAGCGTGTGCCCTGCTCGAACCCCAGGTAGTTCGCAGTAAAGAACAATGTTCTGTACTCTGAGATTTCGCTCTGCTTTGCAACAGTAATGTGATGATTATGATTATGTCAATGGTACCTCCCCTGTTTATTCCAGGTGGAACGAGTGGCTGAATTACGACATGTACATTCCAGACATCCCCTGTGCTGCCCGACTCTGCCTCTCCATCTGCTCTGTTAAAGGAAGGAAGGGAGCTAAAGAGGTTAGCAGTGAAATGCTACATTACAGTTATAATGCTTAAGATTTCAGCTTTGGTTGATTTGAAAACAATGTGGTCACTGGACTGGTGGTAACTACAAATGTGTGTTAATATTACGACAAACACTCCTTGAGCAGCGTCTTCCTAAAAGATATATCAAAAAGCAACTGCTGTATCTGCTTGCAGTGCAGCCAAACAAACTAGCATTGTTTTAATAAAGTAGTCAGTCAGTAATTGGCCTTTTTCCATCATGTCATGAGCAACTGCAATCTTATTTCATAATGCGCATGGTGCAATACGTTTTCCACAACAGCAGGGCAAAGTGAAAAAAAGTTGATTACTTAGCTGATGAGTTGAAGTTATGCGACCTGTCATATGCAGCTCTTCATCTAACGGGTCATTGTGGCTTCAGTCTCATTACTCTGCAATAGATACAACTGATCTGCTGTCTAAAAGTACCAAAAATGGCCATGTCATGTTTGGTAGACGCATCTTTCATGAACAATAACCTCAGGGACAAATACATTGTGTTCCTGTGTCCATGTGCTTCACAATAAAAGCCAGAGTTTCACCAGTTGAACACTTTTATGTGAAGCAGCAGGAGTCAGAAATATTGGGTTTGCATTAGCAGTAACTTAATACAGCTGAGCTCTGACACGGGAGAGTGAACAGTAAACAGCGAGGCTGATATTAAAGTGCTCATATTATGCTTTTGGGCTTTTCCCCTTTCCTTTATTGTGTTATATATCTTTCTGTGCACGTTGTAGGTTTACAAAGTGAAAAAGCCCAAAGTCCACCCCAAAGGGACTTACCATCTTCCAGAGAAAACACTGTTCACAAACTGCTCCAAACAGCTCTATTGTAGTCCAGTCTTTACTTCCGTGACAAACGTGCATCACTTTGTAACGCACCTTATAATGCTCGCCTAGCTGCTAGCATGGCACTCCCTCATACTCTGCTTCTGACTGGCTTGTAGTACTTACTGCGCATGTGCGACTCCAGGGCATGAAATTAACACCCGCCCACCCGCCAAATGCGGGTGAATTTTGCAATTGGCGGGTAACACTGTCAATCTACCTGCCACATTGGCAGGTAGCCAATGAGAATTGAGTGATTCAGACGCGCAACTATTGGTAAACAGGGTACGCGGTTGCTTACGGGCCCAGACCAATCAGGGGCCTGCATCACTTGAAGACATTGATTGACAGCCGGGGCCCCCTATCGCATTTGCATTACTCGCGACAATCCCAGCAGTCCCACGTGCAGCCACTGACCAAGCGGTAGTGAGAACGGGTCAAATTCATTTCCTTGTTTCTGATAACGAAGGCAAGACGTGTGTGACTCGAACATTTCACATTTACCAACAAAACGTACAGCGACAGACCGTGCAGAACATGTCAGACTGTCCTGCCAACCGGTACAAATTTTAACGTCAATGTACGCTGTAGCGATGTTTCACTCTGAAAGCTGCTGCCGTTTCAATCCTGTCTTGGGCTGTTGCTCGATTTCCCCCGCGACGCGCGCGCACACACACACACACACACACACACACACACACACACACACACACACACACACACACACACACATGGACACACGGACACAATCACACGGTGAATGCAGGAAAAAACGGAGATGAGACGTACATAATAACCTAAATTGAGGACAGCTACGCTCATTATTGTAAGTGCAATAAGTTAAAGTCCAATAAGTAGCTACTCAAACCGTATGAATGTGTGTCCCAGACCAGGATAGAAAATTAACTAACGATGTAAAGATCAACAAGCCACTGACACATTGGCCTAGCTGTATGTTCAAATTTGATTAGTTCAATAAATTATTATGTTTTGCCTTAATACACAGGCTACGATGAATAGGACAGGATAGGATCAGAGAGACACAGTAATTCCTGTTTTTCACCTTAATGAGGCAAAAAAAAAATCTGGCTGGTAAAAAGTCATTGTGGCGGGTGGATTTTTAAATCCACCCGCCACAATGGCGGGTGGTCAAAAAAGTTAACTTCATGCCCTGTGCGACTCCCAACAAAGATGGAACAGAAGTGAGATGCCTCATTCTGTAGCTAAAACAGAGAGCTCAACACACAGGGTGAAAAGAGGAGCTGCAGCAATGTGCAGTAAAACAAATATATGGTGTTTTCTGAAAATTACACCATATAAACCTATTCTGGTACAACCTCTAAATACATTTATGAACCTGAAAATGAGCATAATATGAGCACTTTAATGACATATGCAGTGGTGGACACTGCCACTTACAATGAAAACAACTGTATAGAGAGGCAATTACAGAATCCAAATACATTGAATGGCTATTGCATACAAATAAAATCAGAAAATGGGTTTGATTTTATGAAAACCTTAGGGTTAAATGTTTGGTTCAAATTTTTATTTCAATCTATTCTTGTATGATTTTTATTCAAATCAAAGCAGTTAATGTAGGCATGGGAAATAAACAACGTCCCTGTGTTTTGCACTGCACCTGTCCTGTTCCATAGCCCTGAGCTGTTGACTCTCTTAATCATTTTGATATGCATCATCTTACTGGTATTTTTCTGTAGGAGCACTGTCCTCTTGCCTGGGGCAACATCAACCTGTTTGACTACACCCACACACTAGTAGCAGGGAAGATGGCTCTCAACCTATGGCCTGTCCCACATGGCTTAGAAGACCTGCTCAACCCTATTGGCGTCACAGGCTCCAACCCCAACAAGGTAAACAGCAAATGTCAACATTCTGAACATAATGCTCACTCACTGTTGTACTTCCAGTAGTGTCTCATCTTTTTCTTACAGGGCAAATAGTGGTTTGATGGACAGATTTAAAATGTAAACAGACATTGCTCTCCTTTGGATGTTTTTTTTTTTTTGTAGTTGTAGTTTTTTTTGCAAACGCAATACAAACGTGTATATGCCAAAAATATTAGAATTATAATATGATTTAAAGTAGTTGTCAATGAAAATTTCTTTCAGTTACATGGACCAAAATCTTGAAACACTAAGAAGATAGAATATCATTGCACAAAACATAATATTACCAAAGCTTTTCAAATATTATTCTTGTGTCTGCGACTGACCTCTTAGACCTACATTTTGTCATTTTTTTTTTTTAATTCATTCTTAGCAAAAAACCCTTTGTTCTTTCACGAATATATGCTCATTCATGTGTAATTACTTCCACCAACTAATCAAAGTATTCTCGTAAGCGTAGAATCTGCCATGTAGAATCATTCAGAATACATGAGAGCGAGTCGCCCGAATGACGGCAGCCATGTAGCGCCTCCATCTTTAAAATACATTAGCCAAAGAGGGACATGCCTCCGCATTTCGCCCTCCTACACCTAGTGGCACTGTGACGAATGCAAGGGGGAGATTACTCGCCAGGGAAGCGAAAAAGAGAATTAAAACGACAACGCGACAGGCAAAGCAACAAGACCTAAGTTAATATTGGAGTGGCTAGAACAGCTGCGTGTAAACGATGGAGAGAGCTAATTTCGGGTTCGGCCATCGTAGGAGTTAAAATGCGCTCGGAATGGGAAGGGCTAGAAAGTAATATTCAGTTGGTTGTCATATACAATTTCACCGCTAGATGGGAGAAATTCTTACACAATGTAGCTTTAAGCCTCATGAGCCAGTTTTAATCAAGTTGGTGACGACCTGTAGGGTTCAGAGCCAGATTTAAGCCGCCTCAATTTAATCAACCCCACCTCTTATCCCACTTAATTAAATAATTATTAACACAGTAAACACCTGTCCCCTTTCACCACTTTCTAAACCTGCAGGAAACCCCATGTCTGGAGCTGGAGTTTGACCATTTCAGTTGCCCTGTCAAGTACCCTGATATGACAATCATTGAGGAACACGCAAACTGGAATATATCCAGAGAGCTTGGCTTTAATTACTGCCACACCGGTTTGGTAAGATAACAAGCATTTGTTTTTTAATATGTATTTTGTTGCCCCTTATCAGACTCATCATAAGATCTGATTTTCATTCCGAGCCGCCGCCACATTGTAGTTCACTCACACCACATACAGTAACTTAATATCACCTTTTCAATTCAGTTTTATGGGAGAGAACATAGTGCTGACATTGTTGTTCAGTTTTTTTTTTTATTACACTATGTGTTACATGTGTGATATATGGTGTCATAGAGTAACAGACTGGCACGTGACAACCCCCTGACCGACGCCGACAATGAGCAGCTACGCCAGGTGTGTAATAGAGACCCGCTGTCTGAAATCACTGAGCAGGAGAAAGACTTTCTATGGAGACACAGGTAATGTGTGTGCGCTTGCATACCATTATTGGGGGTTTCTGAGGGGTCAAAACCATTACATTTTACACAAAAGTCATTGTCTACTGTCATGTTGGGCTGATCTAGATGTCATTGAAGTTATAACTAATTTATTCTCTCCCCTAACCTTTTTTAGACAACACTGCGTAAACATGCCAGAGATCCTTCCCAAGATCCTCCTGGCTGTGAAGTGGAACTCCAGAGATGAGATTGCACAGGTAAGCTCAGGTTTTCTACTGCTGACACACCACAGCGGCCGTCATTTGGACAGCGCTTTGTGTTCATTTTGCACTAAAGTTCTTAATAAAATGAGAAAATACTTTTCATTTGTCAAGTATTTAATTCACACAGGAATATTAAAATACTGTATGTGGTTATTTCATAAAGACTATTTGTCAAATTACCAGGAAACATGTTATATTATGATATATATTGTTAGCGAGATATCAAATGTGTGTTTTTATATATATATATATATATATATATATATATATATATATAAAAAGATCTTGGCCATATCCCTCAGCCCTAATAGTGCACACTAACACACTGTCTCATGTATTTTAGGGTTTTTAAACTTGCAAGAATGCTAAATATATATATATATATATATATATATATATATATATATATATATATATATATATATATATATATATATATATATATATATATATATATATATATATATATTTATATATATATTTATTAAGTGTATGAATTAAGTGTATGTTTTATTTCAGATGTATTGCCTCCTGAAGGACTGGCCTGCTATCAAGCCAGAACAAGCCATGGAGTTGCTGGATTGCAACTTCCCTGATCCAATGATCAGAGAGTTTGCCGTAAAGTGCCTTGAGAAATACTTAACTGATGACAAACTCTCACAGTACCTCATTCAACTGGTTCAGGTGTGTTGTATCCTCATCTCATTTTAAATTCAATTCAAATAATGTAAATGCCATGTTATTCTAGTTGGAGGTTGATGTTTGCGTTAAAGGACAAATCCAGCGCAAAATGAACCTCAGGGTTAATAACACTTGTGTACAGAGTTAAGTAAAAAGATATTGCTATTTCTATACCACTAACAAGGCTCAAAATAGCACCACACTTCCACGGTAGCATAATGAGGGTCCCTACATGTTAAGGGTGCTCCGATCAGGATTTTTGGGGCCGATGACCGATTGCTAGAAGACGTATCGGCTGATACCGATCGCTTTTATGAACTGAAAATTACGCCATTACCTAACAGTTGCACGTTTAGAGAATGTATCAGTAATTGTTTGGCTTTTTGTCCTAGCTCAAAATCTAAAAAATGTCCTTTCAATCACTGCAGACATTTCTTCAGCGCACACACACACACACACACACACACACACACACACACACACACACACACACAGACACACACGGGGAAATAGCTGTTTGAGTGGCGCCGGAGCTGCTAGCTACACGACTCCGCTCTGCCTTAGCGTTAGCTAACTTTGAAAACTCCTCATACTCCTTTCTGTGACTAACCGTCAAATGTCTGATGATGTTGGTGGTGTTGAAATGTCTTTGGAGCTTTCCGCCTCGTGGTATTTCCTTGGCACACACGTTGCAAATCGCTAATGTATTGTCTTTTTCCCAGATAGCAATGAGTCGGCGCACCACCGGCGGTGCTCCAGAGGCAGAAGCGTCAGAATGGCATAATCGCAAACACGTTTGCTGGCGCACCACCGGTGGCAGCCGCCTTCCTACCGCCTTCGTTCTGCGGCCGGCCCGCGGGCCCGACCGCTGTTCTGCCGCCGTTCAGACACCTTGTAGAACTGCCAGACCGGTGAATGTAGGGAGGCCGCCATTTTAGCTCCATGTAGAAAATGTTCTCACGAGTAGTGCGCTCTTAATACATCCGTGGTAGTGCGTCATCTGGATCGGCCTATCAAATCGGCATTTATGGAGACCACCGATCAAACTATTTAAAGCCATTATCGGCCGATACCGATCGGTGACCGATCAATCGGAGCACCCTTACTACATGTAAACCAAAGCATAGAGAACTTTGTAAGTGTACAGACAGTTTATTAAAAAGATAGTTCACCTATACAGGCGGGTGCCATCTTGGGAAAACACGACCAGTCGAACGACGAACGCCGTGCTTGAGCTATGTTACTGGTTACATGGCGTTCGTTGTTCGACTGGTCGTGACTGTTTTCCCAAGATGGCACCCGCCTGTATACGTGAACGGTACTGTCTTTATAAAATGTCTTTTTAATAAACTGTCTGAACACTTACAACGTTCACAATGCTTTGGTTTACATGTAGGGACCCTCATTATGCTACTGTGGGAGTGTGGTGCTATTTTGAGCCTTGTCAGTGCCCTGACGACTAACGTTATAAGCTAATTAGCGGTTTGTGATAAAACTGGTCACATTCTATTAGCATGACAACATATCCCAGAGAACGGTTGACTCGGTACACACGTGTTATTAACCCCTAGGTTCATTTTGTGCCGGATTTGTCCTTTAAATATACTGTAGTCATATTTTTTTTAGGCAAATGATGTTTTTCATTGTATTTTCTATGTTTTCTGTGCCTGTGACCAGGTTCTAAAGTATGAGCAGTACCTTGACAACCCACTTGCACGCTTCCTGCTGAAAAGAGCATTAACCAATCAGAGGATAGGACATTTCTTCTTCTGGCATTTAAAGTGAGTTCATTTAAAAAGGTCTTCTTCCAAGAATTTTGAGCTGTATGTGACTTGAAAGGTTAAACTGATGTTTGAATGTCACTCAACTGTCTGGTCTCCAATTACATTGAATTAAAAAAAGTCCTTTTGAAACAGCTGGTGTGTGTGTGTGTGTGTGTGTGTGTGTGTGTGTGTGTGTGTGTGTGTGTGTGTGTGTGTGTGTGTGTGTGTGCGCGCGCGCATTTCCCATTAGGACACAAATAAAACTCTTAATGTTTTTTTTTCCTGCCTACCTGTGTGCAGGTCAGAGATGCACAACAAGACAGTGAGTCAGCGGTTTGGCCTGCTGCTAGAGTCGTACTGCCGGGCCTGTGGCATGTATCTGAAGCACCTCAGCAGACAGGTGGAGGCCATGGAGAAACTCATCAATCTCACTGACCTCCTCAAACAGGAGAAAAAAGATGAGGCACAGAAGGTAATCTGACAGCCGGCGGCTGTTAATTGTGATCCACTGAATCATTGAGTTCAACATCTGGACCAATCAGGCCACAGAGATGCCACAATACAGTAGAGTGATGGAGTTTGAACAGTTGCTTTTTTCAGTTTGCTTGCTGCTAAATATATTTCACCCACCCATTTAAAAAACAACAACAACTGAGTGACCCATAAAGTAATAGCCAGAAATGAATATGGAATATTCTTAAATTAAAGCTGTTACTTAAATAAGGTATGACCTGTGATAATGTTGGCATGGTACTTTTAGCGTAATCTATATTTCTACAGTATTATTTCCATCAGTATCTGTTGCTCTAGATTTTCTTTTTTTACAAAAATATTGTTCTGTTTAATTCTGTTTGACTGTATTTTGCTGAGCTTTCTTGATGTTGAGCTGCTGTCAATGAAGGTCAACACTTGTAGTTGTTTCACAATAAAAGCCTTCTAGGGAAGTGAAAAGAGCAGCTATAGCAAATGAATGCAGATCTGAGCACAGGGATGCTCATCATTAGAATATGATTGAATTACTTATAAAAGAGGGTACATTAGATAAAGTTCTATCTCCTATAATTGTGCTAAAATAAAGTAAATAAAGGTCTTACCTTAGAAAATATAGGCCGTTGATTTGAATAGGCCACTATTATATTATAATGACAATATTCAAATAATTTGTCATGTGATATAGTAAACATTCTTATTTGTAGTAATCCAAAACTGTGTTCACTGGGTCACAAATATTGTTAAGTTTAATATTTAAGTGCTTGCTACAAGAAGGAGCTGGGAGTTATAGCCAGTAGCGCATGTGTCAGTCATAGTGTTGATGTGTCTTGGTAAATGCATTGGTTAGCTAGCTAACTAGCAAACTGACTTAATATCTAAATACAACATTATATTTTGTTACCTCAGAGCGCTTAAGCGCAAGCTTCTCTGTCCTCTCTGCATCTTTCACAGAGAGCGGGGCTCTGCTCCGACACACGCACACACTCACGCACGCACGCGCGCGCAGAGGTGCGGTGCAGACGGCGCAAACGTTACATTGCCTCTGCTGCTTGTTAAAGTCACAGTGAGACATGGCACTTGTGTCCGGTAAAGCGGACAATATAATATATATATATATATATATATATATATATATATATATATATATATATATATATATATATATATATATATATATATATATATATATGTGTATATATATATATATATATATATATATATATATATGTGTATATATATATATATATATATATGTGTATATATATATATAATATGCAATATAATATAATAATATGCAATATAATATAATAATATGCAATATAATATAAAAGCGAGATCACCGTGCAGTTAATGTTAGGTCTGAGGAGGTTAGTTATACAGGAGAAAAGCTGTTTGACTTTGTGGCAAAACCTTTCACAGTGCTCATTTTTCATTTTGTGACTTTTGATTGAATAAAACACTATTTTTTCATTCATTTCATTTTCATTTCAGTTTTCTTTAAAATAGTGTTGAAATCTCATCTCGTTCTCGTGAAATCAATCTCGTGTCTCGTCTCGTAAGCAGAGTCTCTCGTCACACCTCTAGTAATCACCTTTTCCCGTGATGACATAACCAGGGCCCAGCAGCACAGCACAAAACCGGTGCTCTGTGAAGCTGCATTCAGCTCATTGTGAAAGGTTAATCATTTTGCTGAGGAAAAGAAGCACCAAGGAGACTGTCCTTACTCCATATTTACCAGGCTGAGTGACTTGCCAGCTGTCTGAAACTAGTGTTTTATTAACTCCTACATTGGTTTCTCTCTTTTAAGGTTCAAATGAAGTTTCTGGTGGAGCAGATGAGAAGGCCTGATTACATGGATGCCCTGCAGAGCTTTACCTCCCCACTGAATCCTGCACATCAGCTGGGAAACCTCCGGTAAATCAGCACTCTCTAATCTAACTCTCTCCTCTAATATGGCTGGCATTTAATATTTATTTCCACTGCAGGTATTGCTTTTGCCTTTTCATCTTCAAGCCTTAACATATTTGTAATATTGTCTCGCATTGACAGACCTATCCCCACAGCGCTGTGTAAGCAGTGCAGTATGGTCTGGCTACACCGCCTATCTATTCGAGGATAGGGTAAAAAAACACTCTGGCTTGTTTGTATTTCTTTAAACCAATCACAACCATCCTGTACGGCACTAACCCCCAATAGCGGCAATTGCGAGAGGGGAGGAACATCTGGCACGTCAGGCTTTAACCCAGCAACATACATCCGTTGTGCCGGACTATATGTAATAAAATGTCACTGTTTTGTGTATGGATAAAGTATATTTAGGGACATCATGAACTCAGTGCTCTTAGAGCACAGCCTCATTTTACAGTAAATCCAGTCCACGGGAATCAGTTAAGATGAAATACTAAATATATCAGAATCAGCTTTATTAACTGTGTACACATAACTCTGTTTTTTGTTACTCAATGTACTATACTTGCACAGAAATGTACATAATAGTTAAACAAGGTCAACAAAGCTGAAAAAGGTAAACATGAATATTGACTACTATGTACAGATATAAATATATATCATAAGTGTGTGTGTATGTATGTATGTATGTGTGTGTGTATATATATATATATATATATATATATATATATATATATATATATATATATATATATATATATATTATATAAAGTAATTTAGTATGAAGTCTATCACTGCTCCACTTTTCCATGTTGATAAGAGCATTAAAATGAGAAAATATAATGGGACAAAAAGAAATCAAGGGACATTTAGAATAGATAAAAATGTGCAATTAATTGCAATTAATCGTGAGTTACCTATGACAATGCGATTAATCGCGATTAAATATTTTTATCGTTTGACAGCACTAAAATATATATATATATATATATATATATATATATATATATATATTGCTGTCAAACGATAAAAATATTTACACACAACACACAACAACAACACAAAAAAATGTGTATGTAATGATGTAAGACAATGATGCAGAGTGCAAATGGTGTTGGAATACATATTGGATAATTAATGTAACAGGTTGTTTTATGTACATGAGGTAGTTTAATTTGGCAGTATATACAGCGTGCCTATATTCATATTGACAGGGACGATATTGATCAGATCAGAATATATTGTTTTGAGCCAGGACTCATTAGCACAGTAACATTTCCTCTTTGAACATATCCCTGTCTCTGTTTCAGCCTGGAGGAATGCAGGATGATGTCATCAGCCAAGCGACCTCTATGGCTTAACTGGGAAAACCCAGATATGATGTCAGAGCTGCTCTTTCAGAACAACGAAATCATCTTCAAAAATGGAGATGGTTAGTTTTGTCTCTGTTTTCCATATAGAAATAGAATGAGAGTAGAACGGACCTTGAACCTTTTGCTGTGATCAAAAGAAAATGAAGTTCAAAAGAAAATTACACTCAGCACTGTGTTTTGACCATAGACACCAAATGATCGATCACGGTTCTTTGCAATGGCGATGGTACACATAAAAATGGCTGCCGCTTTGACCATCCTGCTGTGTTGACTGAATAGGAATGTCCATTCTACTATTCTATTTCTGTTATCCCCTTTTGTATCTCTCTTGCTGCCTCTATCTCTATTTGCCCATCTGTGCCTCTGTGTACTTGTACACTCATAGACTTGAAAAAGCTCTTGCTGAGCATGTAGCATAATTAAGTGTAAGTGCCTGTAGGGCACAACATGGCACACAAACACAACCTCATCCATGTTCTTTACACGGAATTCAGAAAGAACAAGTCCCATTATTGGAATCACACTTTAGCGCAGCAACTTGAGCATTTTGTTGCACGATCTGTGACAAAACTGACATTGACAGCTCTGCTCCATAATGCATGATGGAGTTCATCAAAGAGCAGCTAAGCAGCTAATATTCACCTTACTGTCACCCAACTTCTTGTCTCTCTCTGCCTCCGCAGATCTGAGGCAGGACATGCTGACGCTGCAGATCATTAGGATAATGGAGAACATCTGGCAGAACCAAGGCCTTGATCTCAGGTAGGCTCCTCACTTCACCATGACAGCAAGGATGCAGGTGCACTTTAACAGGCACTGGATACTTTCATGTTCTGCACTCCATATCGGAATGTGGATTAGTGGCAACCCCTACCAGCCACCTCAAGTAATTTAGTATGAAGTCCATCACTGCTGCCCTAATTATTTCTGCCTCTCTTTATGTTTCTTGTCCTTCCTCTCCCAGGATGCTGCCATATGGTTGTCTGTCAATCGGTGACTGTGTGGGTTTGATTGAGGTGGTGAGGAACTCTCACACCATCATGCAGATTCAGTGTAAAGGAGGCCTAAAGGGGGCACTGCAGTTCAACAGCCACACTCTGCATCAGTGGCTTAAGGATAAGAACAAGGGAGAGATGTGAGTGGCAAAAATAGAGATTTATACAGCTTTTCTAGTCTTCTGTAGGGTATATACATTAGGGGTGGTACGGTTCAGAAAACCGGTTCGGTTCGTATCCCAGTTTTAGGGTCACGGTTTTCCATTCTGTACGGTTCTTGTTATTTATTTTTTTAATCTTTAAAACTCTAGAAATATACTTCAGCATATTATATATAGCTTAATTATCCACAATGTAGGATACTGTATTACAAAATAGTTATATTGTGTAATCATGGACAAACTGAATTTGACTTGACTTTAAGCACATTATTGGGCCCATCTTGGAGGAAAGCTAGGTGAGATTTTGATATGGCAAAAGGGAAGACGATTTCAATAAGCTTTTCATTTATTTGGGAAAAAGTAGAATGTGTATTGCCATCTACAGGAACTTATGTACCTTTTTAGCACACAAATATTGAAATATTACAGAATATCAATTGAAGTAACTTGCATTTATCAAACTGCCAACTTCAGTGTAGCTCTTACAAAAATTGAATTTAAAACAAAAAGAGAGGAACTCTTAAAGCTCCGCTGAATAAGATGAGTCAGATCAGTCAGTTTTAGGGAGAATAAAGTTACTCTGGGTTGAGTTTTCCCAGTAACCTTACCAAAAAGGCCCATGATGCTGCAAATGTTGGTATAATATGAAAATGGTTGGTGGATTTAAGGCAAAAAATAATGATTTATTGAATAAATCAAATTTGAACATGTCTGTCAGTGGCTGGTTGATCTTTAGCCTACAGTGTTTAGTTAATTTCTTTTCCTGGGCTGGGACACATTATACGGTTTGATAAAGTACTTACTGGACTTTAACTCATTGCACTTACAATAACGAGCATAGATTTTCTCAATTTAGTTCATCCTGTACGTCTCATCTCCAGTTTTTCCTGCATGCATTCACTGTGTGTGTGTGTGTGTGTGTGTGTGTGTGTGTGTGTGTGTGTGTGTGTGTGTGTGCGTGCGTGTGCGCACACTTCAGTCGCGGGGGGAACTGAGCAGCCCCGCCTGCTGCAGAGCCAACAGGATTGAAACAGCAGGTCTCTGCGTTAGAGTGAAAAAACGTTACAGCGTACATTGATGTTACAATGAATACAGTTTGGCAGGGCGGTCTGAAATGTTTTGCACGGTCTTTTGCCGTACGTTTTGTTGGTAACTTGTCCACACCTCTTCTTTCGCGCGGAAGGGAAGTGCACTGTCGTACGGGCACGAGGCTACATTGTGCATGCGTCTAACCGTGCGACACACATGCGTACCGAACCAAGACAAGCGGACCGTGCGGTTCGGATGTTTTTTCTTGAACCGTACCACCCTTAATATATATGGGGTGTTAGTGATAATATAAAGACTAATGTTAAGACGTAGTGTCTACAAACCTCACAATCCTCTCTGAGACTAAAGTATTTTCCGTTTGTTTGATTCCTTAGGTACGACCAGGCCATCGATCTGTTCACGCGGTCGTGTGCAGGCTACTGTGTAGCCACATTTATCCTGGGCATAGGGGACAGACACAATAGCAACATTATGGTCAAAGATGATGGACAGGTAAATATTACATTTTAATATTCTTTCAATGTTTTATATGTGTACTTTCTGTTTCTCTCTTAAATAATTATTTAATTTGTTACTTGTGTTTTCTCAGCTGTTCCACATAGACTTTGGCCATTTCCTCGACCACAAAAAGAAGAAGTTTGGGTACAAGAGAGAACGCGTGCCCTTTGTGCTCACACAGGACTTCTTGATCGTTATTAGCAAAGGAACTCAAGAGTGCACCAAAACAAGGGAGTTTGAAAGGTAACACCAGCAATACCCATGAGTTTGTTATACTGTCTACCAAAGCCATATCAAAATGGGAGATTAAGTTTAGGGATGCTAATTTAGATTTTATCTCCTCTGACCCTTGTTAACCGATTATTAACCATTATTCAACAAACAGGCTACTGAGTCCCAGTTCACCTGTCCAGGAGGTTCGGACACAGGCCTACATTCCGCGTTCAACACCCACGGACAGCTGCAGACTAATGCCGTTTTTCCATTACGTGGTAACTGGTCGACTCTACTCGCCTCGACTCAACACACTGTGCGTCCGTTTTCCATTGCAGATTTTAGTACCGCCTCAGCGTGGCTGGTCGTCATAGCGGCGCTGCAGTAAACTGCCGTGACCTAATGCGACACACACACAGAACGTCGAAGGTGTGTTGTTGTTGCCACAGCCAGAAGACACATTTTGTTTAAAATGAAGCTGGAGGCAGCAAAAACAAACACAGCTGGCTAAACTATTTAAAAATGCGGGTTTGTTCAGGACACCGCCGTCTGTCGCTTTCACGTCACCTTTTGGGATCGCCTCAGCTCGCTTGGAACCTCGACTGATCGGTCGCGTAGCCACGATGTTGCACGCATTGTCATGGACACATGTAGCCATTTTCCCAGAATGGAACCGTACGTGTCATCGGTACAAGTCTGCGGAACGTAAGGCTGCAAGGTTGTCAGCTGTGTGTCTGCCTGGCATACTCTGTGTAGGACGGTCGATTCAACCCGCCAGTCCTCATCGATATAGTGGCATGTGTCCTTCTCCCCCCTCAGGTTCCAGGAGATGTGTTACAAGGCGTACCTGGCAATCCGGCAGCATGCCAACCTCTTCATCAACCTCTTCTCCATGATGCTGGGCTCAGGGATGCCCGAGCTGCAGTCATTTGACGACATCGCTTACATCAGAAAGACCCTAGCCTTGGACAAGACGGAGCAGGAGGCCCTGGACTACTTCATGAAGCAGATGAACGACGCTCACCATGGCGGCTGGACTACCAAGATGGACTGGATCTTCCACACAATCCGTCAGCATGCCATGAACTAAAATGACGACTAATACATAAAGAAAGGAGTAAAGGACTGTTGCATTAACAGCACACTAAGAATCAAAAGAATAGTGAGAAGTGAACTAGGTATTTTCCCAAACCCACTAAGGCCTGGTTAATACTTCTGCCAGCATGTGACTCTGAAACCTGCTAGCGCACCACAAAATAAGTGTGCTCAGAAGGGCCTAATTCAGGGACATAATACCTAAATGCTCCTGTTTCTACCGGTTTCTGAATTTCTTATCCCTGCACTATGAACTTCAGAAGGCAGGGTGGAGTTATATGTCATCAGTCTTCATAGGAACTAAACAAGTGTAATGGACCTTGACACCGTTGGCCTTGTGTAAACAAACTGGGCAAATTTAATTTTGTTTTTCTTTTTTTTAATTCCTTTACGTACATCTACAACCATCAGCATTAAGAAAGGAACATCATGAAGTTGTGTACCATGAGCACAGTTCGCTTTTTCTAATGATGAACTGACAAGAGTGTAACTGCTTTATTTCCACTACCTATTTTAAACTGATGAAGACGGGGGAGATATTGGCACACACAGCCAGACCAGCTGACAGAATGAAAGGGACAATGACAAGCCTGCTGTGTGCCTATTAAGTCATGATTACACCTTAGGCCGGCGACAGACTGGATGCGTGGCGTAAGCGTGACGTTTCTGTTGCGTGGCGGCTGCGTGGATTTTTCTGTCTTACACACCAGAAACGTGTCTGACGCTGCCCTGCTGCTGCTGTACATGTATGTTTCCCATTGATTTACTGCACTCAAGCAGTAGTATACTTCATGTTAAACATACTGATTTGATTACAGCAAAGACAACGTCGGCAGTATTGACGGCAAAATAGGCTACAGTATTGACAGGTGCAAATCAATATTTTTTATTTTTTTATTTTACATTTATATCTGCATTTATGTCAAAACCTAGAGACTTTCAAATATCAAAATGTCATTTATTAATATGTACTTGTGTATTGTGCTTCCAACACGCTTGCGTGTTGCATGAAAAATAGGCGTTGATTCTATTTCTAGCAGGCACGCGTTTTACGTGCGTGTCACGCAGGCAGTTTGCAAGCTCTAACCTGTTGACATGGGAGCCGAAATAAAAACAGACACGCCACGCAGCTGACACGCTCACGCAATGCAGCCAGTCTGTGGCCGGCCTTACAATCATAAAAAAAAAATCACCAACACTCTTACTACAGGACTGACAGAGGACGTGTTGTCGTATTGTTAACGTTGAACGCTTTTAAAGCAACTGAAATAACAACTTACTTGTAGCCTACAGATGACGTGTACTCAGTTTAGAAATCATGCCAGATAACTGACTTTTTTACAGCAGTATATCCATAGACTTGTATGCATTCGGTGCACATATTCCTTTTTGAGTCTATTTTCTACTGAGCCAAAGCACTAGATGTTTAACCCCACTACTCAGCAGTCTTATTGTAACAAAAAAAAAAGTCACTACTATTCCAAGTCTCTAATGTGTACTCGTAGCACTGAGCTCTGCAGTATTTGTTTTTGTTTTGTTTCGTCTATCAGTATTATCCTGTGTCCGATGTTGAGGCACAAATGTCCGTCATCCACCCCACACTGTCGGAACACAGACGGACTAGAGAAAACCTTTCTGACGGTCAGCTGTATGAGATGTTATGAATTGGTCGGTTATTCAGCTGATAAAGGCAAGAATTGAAGGGGAAAATGATGTGCAGTGTTCCTTTTGTGTGTTGTGCTGTTACACTATGCAAGTTGTGATTCGGATATATATTGTATACTGCAGCAACAACAACAAAAAGTTGATGTCAGAGTAAGGCAGAGAGAAAAATGCATCTCCCCTGACATGCTCACACAGCCAAGTGTGCAGTGAACAGAAAAATGCTGCACTGTAACAGGATCGTCTACTTCTTCCCAACAAAAAGAACTGTGAGAAATGCCTTTGGACCCTACCTTTTGCTTCTCCTTACCAGGTTTATATTTGGAGCTTCAATTTAAGCCATCTGTAAAATGTTTGATCTGTTGAGTTTTGCTCCTGTTCTCTAACACTAATACTAAGATAATTTAAGAGACTCTCCTCACATATGCCATATGGTCCCAGATCATGACATCCAGGTAAAGAAAAGTAACAGAAGTTAATTGTTTTTCAACCTTTCAAGTGTCTTCTTCCCTCCTCTTTCCTATGATTGTCACCCTTATGTGTGGAAAAATAGTCTTTGCAGGTTTGCTCATTGCACCGACACATACATAAGATGTCAGTAAATTTTCCAGCTTTACCAAATGATACACAACAGGGCGGTTTCCTGGACACTCAAGTCCGTCTGAAAGTCCAATTTTTGTTTTCTGTGCATTGGTATGGACTTAAAAATGCTCAGGAAACCGATCCTGCTGAGATGCATGTGCTTCTGTACAGGCTACAGAGCAGTGGGCTGGACCCAGAAAACTAGACCTCATATACTTTATGGAAGAACTCCCTAAATGATGCTATTTCCCTTTGTACTTAATTGTTTTCTGTTTGTCACACTGCATTATGCATGAGGTCCTTGAATATCTACTTTTTTTGTTTTGTTTGACCTGATGTCGTTTACTTGAATTTGATGTATAGAAAGGACCTTGTTACTTGTGTAAGGTACAACAAAGTCACAATGAAGGTAACAGATACTGATAACTGCTACTACATGTGCAAATGCTTTCCTTGAATAACTACAGAGGTAATATATTTTTGTATTTTTAAATGTAAGCAAACATATATGTAACTGCTAACCAAAAAAACAAAAAGGCGGAATCATGCATAACGTGCACCATCCTCATACAAAACCCAGTAGACAGCTTCTAGTTGTTGAAACGATATGAATGACAAAGCAGAGGAGGATTGTTGAATGAAGGACAGCGACTTAATGCTGTTATTCAGTCTTCGCATCAAGTGGAGATCTTTTGCCCTAAGTGGAAGTCGAAGCACAATGAGGAAGTAGCTACCCTGCATGATTAAAAAAAAACCAGACTTAGTTATATCCATCTGTGTAAATGTATATATATCATAATTATCAAATCAAGTACTTGTTTTAGTCATCCTCATATGACCATGTCTGATAAGAAACTGTATGCATTCATTTATTGTACTGTTAAATAAAAACATTTCTCCCTATCTAAATAGATTACTAAGTATTAAGTGTAATTGTTAAGCATTGACTGCAGCAGCTCCTGAGTGTTGTAAACCCAAAATGCCCACCCTCATGCACCGAATCAGCTAATAGCCGTTTCGTACACACCTTGTCAAGCATACCCATCATACATTGCATCCAACATCATATAGCCCATGCAATAGTTATTTTGACAACATCAGATCCTTTATTGCAGAATTCTTCAGCGTTTATTAAGCCAAGGACCGCTTATATGTGAGAGTGACGGAGTCAGTGACACCCTACTACATATATTGTGTAACATTAAGTTGCAAATTAAACTGAGCCTGCACTACTTGTGCGCTGCCTAAAGTCTTTATACATACCTTTTTAGTGCATATAATTCTAAGCTATTACAATAATAATTGTTGGCATGATTTTAAAAATCGTGTTTTAGTGTTAAACATACAACATGACGTGGCACATTGAATCCTTAGGATTAACTATCTGTGGATGGCTATCTTAGGAATAACCTATCATCAATGTTTCTTTTAACAAATAAGCTGATTTATATTTGCTAATATTTTGGATTCATGTTAAGACATTTAATTTCTTTTACATTTTTTTTAACTTTCAAAGAATTAACAATAATTTGGTGGCCCCCCTGCATTAACTCTGAGGACCCCCCTAGGTGTCCAAAACCCCCCGTTGAAGATCTCTGCTCTATTGTATCTTTTCAACTAGCTTATTTTTAACTTTCACATCTTTTTTTACAGTGTTGAAAGTTGTGCCTCTGTGCATGTATCTCAGCCATCTGCTGGTCAGTCCTAACTTGGTTCAGAAACCTCTGGAGCTCTCTTAAATAATTTAGGAGCTGAGACCAATTATCTACACTTAGGAAGGTATCTGCATGGTACAAGAGAATAGGCTAAAATGTCGTCTTTCTTGGATTTTTTACACACTGAAGTTAACATTTTTTACATTGTGTACAAGTTACATATTAATTCACAATTTCTGGCATGTTGCAGCACAAACACTACAAACATCATGAAGGAGACTGCATGCTGGACCTCTGGAGGATTCTGTAAAGTTTGCCCTGCCTTGATGTCAGCCTGCCCACTGCAGCCTCACCGCACATCTCAGGGCATAGATGGGCTAAGCACTGTGTCAGCTTCACAAGGCCCACCAGCAGAGCCCCACCACCCAGCATCAGACAGGGCCACAGCAATGCAAACAGGGCCTTCTTAAAGGTGTACTTCCTGCCCAAGATGACGTCCCTGGGGTGCCTTGCGCGGTCAGTGAAGCACGATGAGGTGCTCCCCAGCTGAGTGTCCAAGCTGTTTTTTACTTTCAGGACTTCATCCTGAAGTTCTGTTCTTTCCATGTGACATTTGGGTATGTAGAAACACTGGGGGGGGGGGAGATATGATTCAAGTGTAATTTTTTATCAAGTGACCTTTTTGATTCAGTCTTTTTGTCTGTTTAAAAAAGGAACAGCCCTTCCAGATTCTGTGTGCCGCACTAGTACTAAAAATGTTTCTAACAATTACACTGAATAGAGCAGAAGTGCAGCATGAAAGCATCTCCTAATACAGTAATATCTAAGACACGGATGACTTTGAGCAAGCAATCTACTACACCGATTGGTCCTACATGTCAGTTGGAGTACATAGATATAATGTATAATAATCTATGTAATGTAATAATGTAATAATCTTAATGCTCAAATCCACTCCTCAAGGGCCTTAAGTATCATGCAGGTGTTCCTCCCTTACAGTCAACAAGCCACAGCGGGTGTGAAGCAGATCCAAACCTGAGGTTCATAAATCTATAAGTAAGACCTAAAACCTGGAATTTACTGCCATAAAAACCTACCTCAGAAGCTAGGAGGACCGACTCCTCGTCGAAGTGGAGAAAAGCCCTCTCATTGGAGTCTGTGAGGTTAACCGTCACCCTGAGACAAGGCACAGTGCTCACACCTCTACAGTCCACCCACTCCTCCAGGGTGACGGCCTGCAGCAGCACACAGCTGGCCTCATTCTCCCAGTTGCTGGAAAACAAGGAACATTTTGTCGTACCTAAGCCAGGGCTTCCAACCCTTCTACCTCAACCACACATAAACACACTCACACTAGAAAGGCAAGAATTGTTCCTTCTTAGATCTCTGATGTGTACGGAAGCCGATAACGGCCATGCTTGCAACTTTTTTTAATGCTGTTATCTTGAGATAACATATATATATATATATATATATATATATATATATATCCTTTGTTAACACCTTATTTTAAAACTGTACGTTGTCACAGGTGTATACTTCTGTTTAACCAAGTCCGTTACCGTTAGCTTGATCTGGGCCGTTTGAACTTCTGATCTCTGATAAACATAAGTCTTAATAGGGGAAACAATCTTGTTTTCTCAAGATAAGAAAGGACATCTGTTCTCAGCTTCCCTAGGTGTGATGGGTGTTCTTACAGTATTTGTGTTCATATTGTAGCCCATCTTATGGAAGCAGATCCTATGCTAACATGCTAAACCAAGATGGTTAAGCTTAGTGAACATTGTACCTGCTAAACATCGGCATGTTAGCATTGTTATTTTGAGCATGTTAGCATGCCGGCATTACCACTGTGCATAAATACAGCCTCACAGAGCATGGCTAGTATGGCAAGTATAGAGCTCTGATAATTGATTTTAATTTTCACAAAAATGTTATATCTTTTGGATTTGGACAGTTTGGCAGCTATTTTTAACCAAACAATTCTTTAATTAATCAAAAATATAATCATGAGTTAAATTAATAACGAAAACAATTGTTAGTTGCAGCTCTAATTGTATTGTTAAAAGTCAAATGATAAGCCATAGTACTGTCATATGACATCCCTTCTAGCATCAGCAGACAAACCACACCTGTTAACATAAGGTTTGACCATAGTAATGCCGACCACAAAGGACATGAGCACAGAGAAGGCCATCATGGTGAAGCCCAGCAGGATGGCTCTGTCCTCCCCAACACTCGTCACTGGCATCTGGGTCCGAGCTCGCTGCTCTCCGCGCCCATCCAGCCTTCTACTCCGCTCCTGCTCCTGTGCTGTTGCTGTGTGAAGGAGCTCTCTGTGACACACACACACAAAAAGACAAAAACAAATATAGTTAACTTGTGTCTTGCTAACATGCATGAGCTACTAATTTAATAAGTTAGCTAGGTTAAGCTAAGGCATCATGGCCATGCAGGCTAATGTACTTAAAGGAGACACTACAGGTGAATACAGTAAACATTTGTGTCTAATAACGTCATCACAATCACCACATTGATATGCAAATTAGACATTAACTAATTAAAATGCGCTAATTTGCATACATTGGCAGGTGAATAGGATAAACAAAATAACTAAAACATATCAGCACAGAACTTACCCAGTTAATGACTTACATCAAGAGTCTTTTCCCCTGAAATGTTATGTTTAAATATGCAGAGAGAAAAAATCTACATATGCAAACAGACGGAGGGTAGTAGGCCTAAAACAAACAACATCTAAATGTGTATTTTGGAAGTTTTCTTTCCGTTAGAGTAAAAGAAGACACAGAAGCAAAATAGACATATCATTTTAAAATTGACCACTACATGAAAAAAGTAACTTCATAATTTTGATCGTGGGTTCCTCATCTAATAATTAAAGTGTTTTTTCCCCCTGTAAAATTAACAAAATCACAGCAATAGGCTTTTTCAGTTCAGCGTGAAGATTTTAGTTGATTTTGACATGTTATTTATTTCAATAACACCAAAACAATTAAAATGATGTATTGCCGTGTGCAAAATAAGCAAATTACTAGTCAAATACAGTGTGTCCCTCTCCTTGGTGCAGTCAGTTATTCTAAATACATTCTTGAAACTAGTAGCATAGAAAACATGCACGTTGTGGCATAGTTTCCTTTGCTGTTGCCTGCTCTTGTGATAAACCTGGTGAATACTAAAGAAGGCCATGGCTTGTGTGTCAACTGATTATTTTGTAGAAATATGTTGAGTTTGAAACAATTGCGTGAGTGTGAGGAAAATTTACATAAATTAGAAGGAGGGAAGTCAGAGTTGTGTTAATATATTTAACATTTTGTTTATTTTATTTTTAAATAAATAATATTTTTTTAATTATTTGCTCTTTTTCACTTGAGCCCCTGCCCTCCAATCTGTCTTTGCACATCCCTGATAGCCGTACAGTAGCTAGTACATTTGACATGTAAACTGAAATGAACAGTGGTGGAATAAGAATTCAGATCCTTTAGTACTAATACCACACTGTAAAAATACTCTGTTACAAGTAAAAGTTCTGCATTAAAAATGTTACTTAAGTAAAAGTATGTGAGTATCATTAGAAAAATATACTTAAAGTATTAAAAGTAAAAGTTCTCAATGCAAAGAGATTCCTCACATTTTAAAAAGTGGAAACGACCAAAACAGTTAATCGACCAAGTGTTGGCTAATCATTTCAGCTGTACTTGTAGGCCTATACATTGTTGTAGTTTAATTTATAATTAAACATTGTATTTTATAAACTACATGTGTGTTGTGAGCAAAAATCTCAATTTGTAAAGTAACTAAATCTGCCAGATTAATGTAGTGGAGTAAAAAATACAATATTTCTCTCTAAAATGTAGTGGAGTAGAAGTAGAAAATAGCATGAAAAGAAAAGACTCAAGTAAAGTACAAGTACCTCAAATTTATACTGAAGTACAGTACTTAATTTAACTTAGTTACATTTACTAACTGGAACTTAGTATGCTAAATCTGTGGAGTGTCCCTTTAATGCAATATGAATCGATTTTAGTCACTTCAAATCTTTCAGATCGATGCATCTGGCTTTTCAGACACATCAGTGTGTTTAATCATTCTTGGTCATACTGTATGTACCCAAGAGTTAGACGTCTGAATGTGAAGCTTTGTTTAAACTTAATTAACTCCCAACAGTGTTTTCAAAGCCTTGCTGTCCGACCCAGTAGATTGTCCTCTCTTACCGTGTCTGCCGCCTACGAGCACCCTGCAGGTTGATCTTAATCGGGATGGTGAATGACCTCCGGGGAGAAGCTGTGTTCAAGAACATGCCCAACCTTATCTCTGTCCCAGCCACCTCCCAGCCCCCAAGTATGTATATCCACCTAACAAGCTCCTCTCTATCTGAAAGTCAAATGTCCTTCTGTCAACAGCTGATCATGTCTCAGACAGGCTCCAATGAAGCGCGCTGACTGACTGAGTGGACCAGATTGCAGTTTATTCACCAGGGGACTTCCTGTTGTTTACCAAGGCTCAAAGGTGAGTCCAACAACAACCTTCTACCCTCATGTGTGTTTCTATAGAAACCACCACAGGTACAGTGAGGCAGGTAGGATGCTAATGGCCTCACAGTAGACCTGTGAGGCCCAGCTGCAGGTGCAGGCAGCAGTTTGTCATGGAAAAACTGAATGAATCCCTTCTTGTTTATTAACTTTTCACACGGAATGAAACAGCACAATGTTAGTCAGAAGTAAAAGACATAAAGTTGGGATAATATGCCAAATCAACCATCTTTACACACATTTACGCACATTTACACACACACACATACACACACGCAGGCACACACACACACACATGCACACACACACACACACACACACACACACACATACACACACAGAAGAGATACTGACCCAAACACATGTGTCCTGCGACATTTCATTATCCTGGCGGCCTGTTGAGCTCGAAGCCTCTCAGATTGTCCCGACACTGTGTGACATGAGTGCAAGTTGCTGAGCCAGTTTATATGTGTGATTCAAACAATCAAAACTCCTTGTATTATTCATGGTTGCTGGAAAAACATATGGAGGTATTAACTTGGTGACAGTTCTGTTTAATAAAACAAGCCTGGGGCTAGGAACAACACAGCAGCTTGAGAATAGAGCCAACCATTAAATATAACAATATGACAACGATGTAATACCTAATTTATTCAGTATTGGATACAATAGAGCATTTTTTTGGGAATATTTACTTCACCTTTTATTACACGTCCTGGTGTAAGCCTTCATATTTGGGGAAATGTAATCACAGTTTATCTTATTTTGTGTGTGATAATTTTGTATTTGTGAACTGCCAAGTGGAGTCTGTTTTGTAAAACAGCAAAGTGATTTATATCTGTAGCCTACAAGAAGGCAGATAGGTCTGGCACATTTCCTCACTGGTCTATTGGAGAATCCAGTGCTTTGATGAAACTGAAGAAAACAAGATTAAAAATGTATAATGTTCAGTGTACTTTACCTCACCTGGTAACCCGAGACATTGCCTTGACCGTGAGGCTCAAAGCTTGCTGCTGTGGACGTGACTCAAACAGAATTTCTTCTTTAACATAAATGCCTAATTGGACCGGACTGATCAGACTGGTCTGTGTTGTTTTCATGCTGATTTGATGTTTATTCCACCCTGTGTTTTCAGGTCTCACCCCTGCTGAGCCTCTTTTATGGGAGAAACCCTGTATGATCTCAGTTTTCTATCTTTAAGAAGCTCTAAAATGAACTTGCACAATAGTGCGACAAATGCTTCGGAGCAGTTGTAATTGGACACACAGTGTTTCCTGTTATCTGGAGCCACTGAACAACATTTTTGAACAACGTGTGCAGTCAGAGGTTGGCTTGTAAAAGGCAGCAAGTCACTGAGCAAATGGATAATCACCAAAAGAGGAATCTAACTTTTTACACCATTGGACTGATATTTATGCTGAGCGGCATTGAGTATGGTAAGTTCATTATGACAGCTTTATGGATTTGAAGACATGAGATAATTGTCTCAGAGCAGAATCTGCATGGTGTTTTGGCTCTAAGCACACATCACAGAGGATATTGTATTTAGATATATTTTGTTGTGGGTAAACAAGGCTTGTTATTTACACATCTCTCCTCCTTTTCCTCCACACTCATCCTCCTTCATCCTTCTCTGGTGGTCTCAGCCGTCATTTTGCCCACAATATGGAGGTATCTACAGATTTTGGAGGCCCCCCCTTACTTCCTGGGTCTGGGTCTGTCTGCCTTCAGTCTGAGCGGACTGCTCACAGGTCCCCTTTTTGGGCTCTGGTCAGACCGGAGCAAAACTACAAAGTCCATCATCCTTTTCTCCAATCTTTTTGAGATTGCCGGTGAGTAACCAAACCACAAGACAAATCATATAACTCAGAGAGTCAGGCTTTTAGAAGCCGCTGGCTCATATTTGGGCTTTGTCAGAAATACTCACTCATTCATTATTCATTACACATTGCATAGGGAATTGTAGGTCCATGGGTGTGACCAGGTGATAATTAATAATAATTAACCCAGAATAAACTGGAGAAAAAGACTGTTATACCAAAAATGTAGATTCTATTAACAAGAAAATGAACAAAGGAAAAGACTTGTCTCCTTTCAACTGGGTGAAAGCAAAGTAGTTTCAATAAAAGGGCCTAAATGAAGGACGTAAGCAAGGAGGGGTGGAGTAAATTGAACAGTTACATAAATAATTAGGAATAAACCACTACACTCAAATCAAAACTGTTCTACTGAGCCAGCTTGTACTAAACCCAACCGTTCTTCTTTTACTAAACCCAACCGTCCCGTTCTTCTTTTCCTAAACCCAACCGTTCTTATTTTCCTAAACCCAACCGTCCCGTTCTTCTTTTCCTTAACCCAACCGTCCCGTTCTTCTTTTCCTAAACCCAACCGTCCCATTCTTTTCCTAAACCCAACCGTCCCGTTGTTGTCCCGCGTGTCATGGAAACGTAAGCCCACCCACGACCTTTTCTTTAACTTAAGGGGCCGTGTTCATTTTACGGAATTCTGTGAGATCAGGTTGTGCAGTTAGTGACTGTGAATTGTACACTGCTTTTTACAACAAATTGTTGTGGTAATTTAAGCAACCCTGCTAGATACTACAACCCCAAATCAGAAAAAGTTGGGACAGTATGAAAAACACAAATAAAAAAAGAAAGTAGTGATTTCTAAATGTACTTTGACTTGTACAGACAATGTGAACACAAAATATTTCATGTTTTGTCTGGTCAACTTAATTTCATTTGTAAATATACATCCTTTCCTGTCATTCCGACCTGCAACACATTCCAAAAAAGGTTGGGACAGGAGCAATTTAGGGCTAGTAATCAGGTAAATTGGTTAAATAATGATGTGATTTGAAACAGGTGATGTCACAGGTGATCGTAATTATGATTTGGTACAAAAGCAGCATCCAAGAAAGGTCTAGTCTTTTAGGAGCAAAGATGGGCCGAGGATCGCCAGTTTGCCAACAAATACGTGAGAAAATTATTGAAATGTTTAAAAACAATGTTCCTCAAAGAAAGATAGGAAGACATTTGCTTATTTCACCTTCAACAGTGCATAACATAATTAAAAAATTCAAGGAATGAGGAGGAATTTCAGTGCGTAAAGGACAAGGGCGCAAGCCTAAGCTGAACAACCGTGATCTCCGATCGCTCAGGCGGCACTGCATCAAGAATCGTCATTCATCTATAAGCGATATCACTACATGGGCTCAGGACTACTTTGGCACACCTTTGTCAAGTACCACAATACATAGTTACAGCCACAAATGCCAGTTAAAACTGTACTGTGCCAAAAGGAAGCCCTATGTTAACAGTGTCCAGAAGCACCGTCAACTTCTCTGGGCTCGGAGGCATCTGGGATGGATCATCACACAGTGGAAACGTGTACTGTGGTCAGATGAATCAGTATTTCAGGTATTTTTTGGGAGAAATGGACGCCGTGTGCTCCGGACCAAAGAAGAAAAGGATCATCCAGACTGTTACCAGCAACAAGTCCAAAAGCCAGGGTCTGTCATGGTATGGGGTTGTGTCAGTGCCCTTGGCAAAGGTAACTTGCACTTCTGTGATGGCACCATTAATGCTGCAAAGTACATAGAGATTTTGGAGCACAATATGCTGCCTTCAAGAAGACATCTTTTCCAGGGACGTCCATGCATATTTCAACAAGATAATGCAAAACCACATTCTGCACACATTACAAAGTCCTGGCTGCGGAGGAAGAGGATATGGGTACCTGACTGGCCTGCCTGCAGTCCCGACCTGTCTCATTTTGAAGCGCAAAATGCGACAACGAAGACCCTGTACTGTTGCCCACCTTAAGACTTGTTTGCAGCAAGAATGGGACAAAATTACACCTGAAACACTTCATCACTTGGTGTCTTCAGTCCCTAAACGTCTTTTAAGTGTTGTGAAAAGGAATGGCAACATTACAAAGTGGTAAATGCTTTACTGTTCCAACATTTTTTGAAATGTGTTGCAAGAACCAAAATAGGAATTTTGTTTATTTGAAAAAGAAAACAATAAAAATCATGAGGAACACATTAAATTATGTGCTGTTGCATTGTCTGCAATGAAATACAAGTCAAAGTACATTTAGAAATCACTACTTTCTTTTTTTATTTGTGTTTTCCATACTGTCCCAACTTTTTCTGATTTGGGGTTGTACTACATATTAATTATTTAAAAAAAATATATTTTTATATCTTTGTTTTCATGTTTATTTGTATTTCAGGTAACTTCATGTATTTTATTGGATATTCAAAGTGGGTGTTGTTATGCAGTCGGCTTGTAGCAGGTGAAACACACACACACACACACACACACACACACACACACACACACACACACACACACACACATCAGCATGTTGTGAAGGTGTAACAGAAGGATGCTGTTTTCCTCTCAGGTGTCGGTGCAGGAGCGGGCTCCTCCATCTTTGGTTTCCTGACTCAAAGCACTCGGCCAGAGGAGCGCGCTGGCGTCTTTGCAGCCATCATGGCCTGTCGACAAGCTGGCCTCCTTGTGGGTCAGTCTCCCCCCCCCCCCCCCCCCTTCATCTAACCACAGAAAGACGTGTCATTTCACCTTTCTCCAGCTCCTCTGTCTTCTAAAAAGTATCTGACACCAGGCAGGATGTGATGTCTTCTTTGATGTTCAGTTTCTGGGAAAAGGAGACATTCTATAAAATCACTTAGGGGAGGCTACTATCTCCACACATGCTCTGTTTTATTACATCTCTTTATAGTTCTTCTTCCTGTCTCTTCAGGGCCGGCGTTCAACCTGTTCCTGCGGCTGTGTGATTTCAAACTGGGGCCCTTTGTTGTGAACAAATATACGTCTCCTGGGGTAACAGCATCCAAATAATCAGTAATCTAAGGTTCTCTGAAAGTCTCATGAATTCAGAAACAACCTTCAGAAATAGTGGAACTACATTCTGCATTCCTCCTGACTCACTTGTTTTTGTCTTTGTTCTTCTCTGAGTAAGGAGAATACAAAAACGCCTGCAGCGATACTCAGGCCCGTAACAACCAGAATCGATTCCATCTCATGAGTATCCAAATAAAACACCTGTAGAATGGATGTAGCTTAAATGAGATATAACAAAGCTCCTACACCTACTTCAATTTCCCCACATAACTGAATGCTGCACGTGTCTTTATTTCACTATGCCAGGTTACTGTATGTCTTGAACACCCTCCTCCATATATAAGATAGTTTGTCTCTCCTAATAGTTTTCTAGGATTTTGATCTCAAGTTAATTTCAAAAATATTTTAGCACAACTAAAAAAAAAATCTTATTCCTCCTTTTACTCTCAGATTTTCATGTGCTTGTTGTGGGTGCTGCTCCAGTTTGTGGTCCTGGCTCTGTACTGGGATGTACCACCCATCAGCTCAGAGGGGGGCGTAGTGATGGAGGAGATGAAACAAGCGCAGGATGATGAGGAGGAAGTGCTGCTGATGGGGTCCGACGAGGAGTCCGTGCACACCTACAGAGCTGTCAATTCTGACCAATTGGAGACCTCCGCATCGTCTGAGCTGCAGCTTGTCCATGGTGCCTCGTCAGTCTCAGATCCCCACAAAACCTTCAGTGCCAGCAGAGGTGAGCGAGCAGGTTTGACTGCCTGTCCCGAGCAATGATTGTCAGATTTCCTCTGCCTCATTTGTGGGGTTCAGGTAGGAAGAGATGTCACTGCCAATGCACATGCTTTGTATCAGCTCTATTGATTTTCTTGCATGCACACAAACACTCATACTTACACACACTTTACATTCTCCAGGTCTCTCTGAGGAATTCTGTGTGGCATGTCAGATTAGATTCCCAGTGCATTGATTGGACTTGTGTGTATGTGTCTGGTTTATGTCAGAGTGTGCATGTATATGTATGATGTCAGGTCTCCTATTGGATTAGTGTCATAGTAAGTTTGTATGGGATGCAAGCAGTGATTGTGTGCCATTATTGATTAACTTTTTCTGCACTTTGTGTGTGTGTGTGTGTGTGTGTGTGTGTGTGTGTGTGTGTGTGTGTGTGTGTGTGTGTGTGCGCGCGCGTGTATGTCAAACCTTCAAATCGATTCTCTCCCTCTTTGAAGATGTGTCAAAGGGATGGGTTGGATAGCAGACTTCCTTTTTTATTGACTGGATTGCTGTGGTTGACTTGTGGATGAAATGGAGACAGAATTGGTAATGTGGCCAACATTCTTCGTATTGATTCCCCTTTCGATTTGAAGAAAATCTACAACACCAGAAACTCAGGAGCTGAACTGGAGGATGTCTGCAGCACTTGCAAATACTGTAGAAGTGTCTGATTGCCATTACATTGTCTCGTATTCACTCGCTTGCATTATTGATCTTCCCTAACTTCTTGTGTATGAGTGAAGAATCTTTGAAACGACAGGCAGCTTTCATTTTACTTTCTTTTATCAAGTCTTTTTATTTCTGGTTGGGGTCGTGTATCACAAACAACACTAAACTAAATCCTGTGTGAATATTTGCTTTTGGAACAAGGGAAATATTTAGCACTATAATAATAATAGCAGAATATAAACAGTTAAAATGGTTTAGAGGAAGGGTTAAATATTTTGTGAAATACGCTTTGTGGGGGAGAGTTAGATGAGAAGATTGATACCACCCTAACTCTCAGCAAGAATATGAATAACGAAATGTCTTTAAATGCTACTGGTGAATCATTTGTGAATGTTACAGTTAATAAATGCTTTATGCTTCAGTTTTTAAGTTTTAAGGGTCACTCTAGGGTCACACTGACAATTATACAAGTGCAGATTAGTTTACTTTTCATAAGGAGTACTACTCTGCTCTGCAGGAGAAGTCTGAGGAAAATAACCCTGATGATGTCATCAAAGTAATCTTGGCTTGAACTTGAAGACTTACAAATTCATAACAGTAGTTTTGTGTCACAAAATGGGGACGTGAAGTTGGAGTGAAGGGTGTTTACCGGCAGGGAGGGTCTAAGAAAGACGTTAACAAGTTGCATCATGGAAGTTGTAGGATCCGAGCTCAACTCACACCAGAGAGTAAAAAAAACTGAATATCTCTGCCTCTGCTGTATTGATTTATCAACATCTCTCTCTTACAAGCACCTCAACTTTATAACTTTATAGACATGCAATAATAAATCACTTGAGAGCCCATTTAAACCCATATATGATATGTCCCACCCAATATTAACCTACCTTCATAGAACGTGTAAATACACACACACAAACATTAAAATACATACATACTTTAAATATGTACACTACACATACAGTATAGCAGTAGTTAACAAAAATAAAATAATAAATACAAGTAAAAACCCGGATGAGAGAGAACTGAACCACAGTAGATCACACACTGTAATATCAAGCCATTCTTCCAGCCATCTGGCACGTACTTCCAAATTTAGCAGCAAGCCCAGCTCATTTTTCCTCCTCTCCAAGTCCATAAGGGAGTTTTTGTTCCAGGAAAAGCAAAATTTAGAATTTATTAAAATATTTTTTTTCTTGTGTTATCATTTGAGCATAAGAAAAAAAAAAGCAGAACTCTCACTTATTACTTGAAAAAAGACTATTTATTGGCTGGAGGATCAACATGACCAACCAGCCAGGATTTATGACGCCTGACTCTTTGAGTCTTAAAATTAATTTCAGATGATAAATGGCGTACAAATAGTTTATCTCAACCTAACTTGCCAGTTCAAACTTTCAATTCAATGGCACCACTTTTTTTTTTTTAAGCTTATTGTTTGGGAGTTTTTCCTTTATTGGACAGTGACAGAGGATAGACAGGAAAGGGGGAGAGAGATGGGGGATGACACACAGCAAAGGGCAGCAGGTTGGATTCAAACCCGCACCGCTGTAGGACTCAGCCAACATGGGGCGAACGCTCTTACTGGGTGAGCTAGAGGCCACTCCAAGCACCACTTGAATTTGTTTGATGTTTTTTTTTCTCTCTCTCTCTCTCTCTCTCTCTCTCTCTCTCTCTCTCTCTCTCTCTCTCTCTCTCTCTCTCTCTCTCACACTGCAGAGTTACTGAGAGAAGAGGTGGTTGTTCTCCTCACAGCGCAGTTCATCACTCTCTTCAATCAGACAGCGCTGGAGGTGAGAGCAACTAGCGTTGAGATCCGTCACCCAGGGTTTCCAAGCATTTCACACAGTGTCACACTATTTTAACCCCGAGTTTCATCCAAACTGCATCAATCTGAGGCTTACGTGGAAAGATGAAGGAGTTAAAGGGTGTTTCAGCTCTTATAAGAATCTCCTCTACCTCTGGTTGAGTCACTTTGGCTAACCTCGTGAACATCTTTCTTAAAATCCCCCAGACCATGGTGACTCCTCTGACGCAGCGCCACTTCAGCTTTGGCGAGCTGGGCAACAGCCTGATGTACAGCCTGTGCGGGGTGGAGGTCATCCTGGGCTTCTTCTTTGTGCGCTGGCTGAGCAGCAAGGTGGCGGACCGCGCCGTGCTGGCCGTGGGCCTGGTCATCTGCTGCACCGCTTGTATCTGGTGCCTGATCTTCCTCTGCAACCCCCGAGGTGCTAACCTGTCCGGGTAAACACACAAACACAAATGCAAAAGGCCCACACAGCTTTAAAAAAATGCCTCGCTGTTTTGTGCCAAATCCTTGTTGTTGGTGTGTAGAGCGCAGCTGAGCCATATTGGGTTACTCACTGGCTGAGTTGAATATTCTCTGTAAATGATATCATTCAGACTGGCAGGCCAGCAGGAGATCACACAGGCAAACTGGATCCTGTATGTTCATGTTGGCCTGCGTCTGTTGCAGCTCGTCACGTTTATCGCTCTGATTACAACTGACAGGTGCTGGAGCTGGGGAGTGCCTGAGTACATATAAAAGGATTACAGTAATCTAATTAGACAAAAATGCTATTTGTTAAAGCATATCCTACTTTTGTTTTCTATTTGTTACAGTCACAGTTAAAACAACCAAACAAAGAAATGAAACCTTAAAGGCAGATACCTGAAGAAAAATACATTTGACCACTAAGATGTTTGATTGCATTTTGATTATACGCTTGCAGACTTTCAGCTTATGCAGGAACATCGAACAGTTTGAGTGGGAACACATTCACACAAACATGTGCATGGTGCAAAGCAGCAGAGAACAAATATCTAGTGGCTGCCAGCTTGGCAGTGGTTTAGTTTTCAGATAGAGCTATCTCTGGTGCTGCCAACCCGTTTGTGGAAGGAACTTAAAAACCGAGATGAAGAAGGGATGGATAACTGAAATATGATCTGACATGCAGTTTGAATCCTTATCACCACATATCAGAGATAAAAAGAAACAACATATTATAATTTAATAGCTAAGAAATCTACTAATATATTGAATGTATGTATGTGTTAGATTACAGTCTGTAAATGTAATTGTTTAATGATATGTTCCTTATAATATGGCGGCAAACTAGAAGGTCGATAATTCAGTAATACCAGGGTATTATCTTTCCATCCCTGGAGGTGGATATGGATGGGAGCTGTCGGCCTTCATCATCGGAGTCTTTCTGCAGCTGCTGGGGCTTCCCTTTGTGGCCGTGTCTCAGGTGTCTCTCTTCTCCAAAATCACTGCAGAGAAAACACAAGGTTGGCTTGTTTTACCGTTGTTTGCACGATTCAACATATTGAAACAACAGATTGCAGCTCAGCATATGTGATGCACAGAACAGTTATACATGCTTTTCTTTCAAGACATATTTCAATGTTTATACTTAACCTTTAATTCATTCTTTTGTGACACCTCACCAAAAGGATTCAGCCAAGGTGTCAGACGCTCAGTTGGGGGCCTGGCCACCATCTTGGGTCCTTTATGGGCCGGAGGACTGACTGAAAACTTGTACATCATGCTGGGCATGATGTTAGCCCTCCTCATAATGATCACTGTAAGTAGAACACAGCTCATTTGAGTGTTCGATAGCATCAAAAAAAGTGTCATGAGAGGATTGATACCACTCCCAACTCAAGTCAATAGTTACAGGGTTTAGTTTTGTCAAGCTTGTTTTGTGGCGTTTTCAGATCACACTTTACCGCATTATTTTTCAATGTGTGTTCAAATGGAACAGCGACAGGTTTATTTTCCAACCCACATCATCACACGCAGTGCGCTCTCTAAAATTGCTCTTATGGAGCAGCACATATTCATCTGCTGATACAGCAGCCTCAGCAGAAGTGATGTCTTTTTTCTCATTAATGTACGTGGATACGTGACTATGAAGCACATTTTTAAACTGCTCCAAAACAGCCAACTCACAGAGTTTATAAAAAAGTAGTAATCTCAAGTGCAGCCAACCAGCGTTTAACGTGAAGGGTTAGGTCTTAATGCAAGTCAGCAACCCACCTGGAATCCACGGATGTGCTCCCAAGCAAATGCTTCAACCGCTTTGGCCACAACACTACACCAATCTCCCCTTGACGAATCCAAAGGGAAACGCTGCTACAGCCTAGGGAAAATCTGCACCACTTTATCAGAGTTATGCACACAAAAACAACAGACTTCTTGCTTACCTGTTCCCAGCCGAAACAGCAAAAGGGTTGTTGACTGTTGTAGAAAGAAGTGGCTGATCTTTAATGCAATATCTACGTTGCCCATTATCAGCAACCATTCATCCAGTGTTCCAAAGGCACATTCTGTTTACTAATCTGATTTTAAAAGGCTAACTGAGAAAACATTGGAGAATCCTTTTGCAATTATGTAAGCACAAAATGTAATCTGAAAACTGCTGCCCTGGTTTAAAAAACAATGCAACTGATCTCAGCTGGTATTCTGTCTATAAAGGAGTGGAATGGAAATTTCAGAGTGACCCCAAACTTTTGACCGGTAGTATATATATATATATATATATATATATATATATATATATATATATATATATATATATATATATATATATATTTCAACTCAAATCATCAAAAATCTGACAACTTACTGGGTGCAAATTTTCTTCTCCTATCCCAGAATGTATCTGTGGTGTAGCCAGACCTTACTCCATAGTGCTGTGGAGATAGGTCTGGCAATGCGAGACTAGAGCATCTTTGGCCAGGCTATCTGTTTTTCTCTATTTCTAGTCTTTAAGCAGGAAATAGAGGGCCGGCTGTAGCTTCTTATTTAAAATCCATCTACCAGCACCTCTAATACTCACTTATTACCATGTTATAGTTTGTTTAATCCATACAAATACCAAAGTGTAAGAAATTATGATTTGTGGTTCTACAGGATGTTACGCGCCTTGGCCGGGCGCAGTCACTTCACATAAAAGTGGTATCAATCGTCACATCTACTGTAACTCTTGGCAAGATGGCAAATCAGTGTATTGCCCCAAATGTTAATTGCTTCTTTAATTTTCATACTCTCAATGAGCCAGAATTGACATAGTAACCCAGCGCTTCTTCTTTTCAACCCCACCTATTTTTTCTATTAAAAGCCTTTTTCACATACCCAAACTGAGAAACAGTAGCTACTTGCCAGTAAAATCCTTACCTCAACATGTCTTTTATAGCCTCTACTTATTACTTGGTGCTCTCTATTCTCCAAAGCCATATCACGCTGTACATTTTTGCAGATTATGACAGTGCTGTCCTACGACCGGCTGACTGAGCCCAGGGCAGTGCAGTGCGCCCAGAGCTCTGACAGCGGAGACTAGAGCCGCAGTCTGTCTGAAGAGCCCGAGAGGTTGAAGACGGACAGAGGGAGTGCCCTTCACTTCTGAGAGAATCAATAAAAGTTTACTGCAGAGGAAACTGTTTGACCGTGGAATAAAAATGTTCAAACACATACTGTACCTCAGAACCTGCCATAGAAGTGATCACACAGGTAAAAAGACTATGTTTTTAAGCTTTGCACAATCTCTCCGTTATCAGATTTTATTAGAATCTACCTTGCATGTAGTCTGGCTATCACCAGACTAAGCTCAATAGTAGGGTTTACCCAGTCTACCTTGCATGCGTATCACTATCAGACTATTAATTATACTTTGCACAAGGGGGCACCATTGCTCTCATATTGAATATTCAGAGGTGTAAATGAAGATGAAAGCCATTATTTTTAAACTGAACTATTTATATTCCCAGGAGGTGATGAAAAGATAAGAGAGCAGTTTTTTTTCCGATGTGACCCATGTACCAAATGTTTCATTTCTTGTCCCTCTTGAAAATGAAACAGTTGACATAATGGGTGCAGAAGTGGAGTTGTCAACATCTTAGCAGCTCCATTTCAGGGGAAGAATAGGGTCAAATAAAGTGAAGTTTTAGAGATATCTTGATATTTATTTGTAGTGTTGGAGTAAAACTGCGGTTCTCTTCAGTGTTAATACAGAGATGTGACTAAAGCAGATAGTTGTTATCTGAAACTATTCCTCTATATCTTATGTGCAAATGAGAAGCTCCTGAATTAAAACCAAATTTAAGTACTTGTTAATTAGCCATCTCTATCATTTTACTATGGGGGGGGGATTTAAAGTTTAATTGGCTGTATTTATAATTCAAAACATGACACGGTGTGACTTTTGTACAGTCAGCTGTTCTTGCCTGTATTTTCCTCTAGGATGTGCTGTATGCTACACATCTGCCTCTGAGAGGAGAACGCTGTAAGCAACATCATGGCATCGTAGATTCCCTTTGTACCAATGAACATTGGTTTGGCCAATCTTTATTTTTTTGCATAATTGCAGATAAGGCTCAGTAACCTTTTCAGCATGTGATGTTTGGCTTTCCAGAGGCTTTTCGCCTGAAATGGAAATTTTAATATTTTCGACTCAAGGACATAATACATATAAGTACTTTCATGCCCTGATCAGCGTATTCAGGTACTTGACATTTTGAGGGAGATATCAGGGTGCAATAAATTAGGTCCAACCTGATTTTGCTCTTTGAAAAAGCTTGCTTTTTCAGCATTATTCCTGGTGTCTTTGTGTTCTTAAAGAAACTCCTATACAACAACCTAAATAGCCACAATCATTTCAAAGCCCCTTAAAACTTGCATTTAATTCTTAAGTTCTCTTCTATATAACGTTAAATATTTGTATTTAAGTTTAAAAGATACATATTCAAGGTGTCATAATTATTAATATAATAAATAAACACTAATAATGACACATTCCTCCTGAATGAAAAGTTCAATTCATAAACATATGCCCCCTTTCTCATTTCAATGAACTGCTTCTGCTATATTGCTGCTGCAGTCTTACTTGGTCTAGTATGACCCGTAGTGTATGGGGGCTAATGTTAGCTAGCTTTTAGTAAGCACGCTTTGGATTGATATTGCTGCTGTGGAAATTAAATTACTGAAACTGGTTGTTGACTTTATGTCACGCTACATTTTAGCATCAAAAATATCAATATTTCAATGGTTCTATTACAGAACTAGAACAAGAAGTGAACTCATGGTATCTTACCAAGTGACGAAACAAACATGCCTAATAATGTTTTATTTTTGCCTTTTTACAATCCATAAAGAGTAAAGGCAATGCACCAAAGGTTCCTGAATGGACTCGAACCAGTGACATTGTGATTACATGGATGGTGTCATCGATACAAAAAAATACAGAAATCTCTGATTTGAAATTAACACACTGACAGAAAATGTTGTGTTCATGTGGGACCCCATCGCTCACAGTAAAAAGCTGATTGAGAAACAATTATTTAGGGCCTTTAATGAGATTGCATTAACTTTATCATTATGTAATCCATGAAAATGTTTTTCTACATGGTACAAGGCATCCACTTCATCTTCTACATCGTGATGATCCTGCTTTCATACACAAGATTGTCTGTATCGGTGCAGTCAACCATGCTTCGACTCAGCTTCTATAACTATAGAGGCAGCACACAACCCCCCAAGGACATAAATAGAAAAGTCAGAGGCCTTGGGCTTTTATGTTAAATATACCAAAGGTAGGCTCAGATGCATAAGTTATGAAATTTTAAAGATACACAGAAGAACCATTTGATGCAGGAGCCAACAATTATTTCTGTGGAGCATAGATGGGCTGTCGCTATGGAGATAGAGTTTTTTTAAGAAGGGGGGGCGGGGGGGGGGGGGGGGGGGGGACAAAAACTGTAATTGTAAAAGTAATTAAAAGAGTGGAAACACTGGTTACTCTGGTGGGGCTGCTTGTGGAATAGATAAAGGTGTAGTAGAGCTTTAATGTAAGCATATGCATTTTGTACTAATACCTTACTATGAATGGCTCAGTCTTCTTTCTACTAACTGTTTTTATGCAATGTTGAGGAAGAGCAACTCAGCTATGTGCAGGTATTTTAGCTATTCAGTAGAGTGTAAAAATATCTTGGTAGCTTTAACTGTTATTCAGTGTTGAGTGCTTATTTTAGTGTGTTTGCTGCTGTACACTAAACTGAACTGTGAACACTGAACTTAAATGTTTTATCCAAGTCTTATCCTCGACTGCTCTTAGGTACAGATTACACCGAGCCAGAGTGGTTTATCTCTCTGCATATTACAGGTAACAACAACACAAGTATTTGTCCCTAACACCTTCCCATTACTTGCCACCATGCAACCATGTGCACAAATCTTTTTTTTAAAGACATTTTTTGGGGAATTTTAGGCCTTTATTTATAGGACAGCTGAAGACATGAAAGGGGTGAGAGAGGGGGATTGACATGCAGCAAAGAACCACAGGTTGGATTCAAACCCGCGGCCGCTGCGTCAAGGAGCAAACCTCTGTGTTTCTAATCCAGGTTTCTCCTTTTGTTGCTCTTAGGCCTATTATTAGGAAAATAAGTGGTCAATGTTATTTCTATTTTCTGATGCATACCGTCAATAATGTATATTGTATGATGTAAAAGGGCGAGAGGAACCTGACCTAGTCGGCTCAGTTTTGTGGGTTTCACCAAGCTAGAAAAAACACAAACTACACATTCTTGTTTCTTTTGGTGTTACATATTCATCAAACCAAGAATGATCCATATTTACCATTTATGATAGTAAAAACAGCATGTTTGCAAAGTGTAGGTTGGAGTGAGGTGGATTAACGGAAAGGAGAGAATAACATGTAACCCTACAAATATGCAGTATTTCTTATGAAGAGTGCAGAAAACATGAGCCCAGTCTCTGTGTCATGTATGAAAGCAATTCAAAGGTAATAAAGAGGGGGGATCATGTATAAAAATGTACAATTTTTATATAGAAATCAGATTGTTCTTGTTTTTATTCCCATATGATACACTGTTGACCTAAGGGAAAAAGATATCCGGGCGGGGGATGGGAGTGATACATTTATTGACTGACACACATGACCTGAATCTTTAAAAAAACGAGGCTTGTTTTCACTTTTTTTGCGTTTAGCTGCTATGAAAGCTAATCGCCACCGTTGTCTAACAAAGATAAAGGTAATTGGTCACAAAGAGGAAAACAGCATTTGACTGGAACAAGTGTGTAACAGTTATGCTAGCGTCAGGAGAGGGGCAGAGAGTGGCTCTCCTCTTCCTGATGGCATTACTGAAGCCAGACTGAGGATGGTTGTTAATGGGTCGTAGATGATAGATGAGTTATCGTCCGGTGAAAAAAAAGGAAGGGGGGGTCAGCCATATTCAGTCCATGATTCACTTTTCTTTTTCTTCCTGCTGCCATCCATTCTTTGTGCAGAAAGATGTATCCCTACAAATCATTTATTAAAATGTTTAATTTTACAGGAATATATTTATTAGGAATGTCATTTTGTTTTTGTGGTGAAGGCAATTCATTAAAAAAATCCTTTAAATAGATGTCAGCAGTTGATCTCCTGCCAGCTTGGTCAAAGATTTACTGTTCCACCGTTGTTGTTGCTGACTTAAGAACTTGACTTCTGGATGTCATTGCCAGGGTGTGGCTCAAGTCCAATACTGTGTGTGTGTGTGTGTGTGTGTGTGTGTGTGTGTGTGTGTGTGTGTGTGTGTGTGTGTGTGTGTGTGTGTGTGTGTGTGTGTGTGTGTGTGTGTGTGTGTGTGTGTGTGTGTGTGTGTGTGTGTGTGTGTGTGTGTGTGTGTGCATGTGTGTGTGCAGACACAAAGGGAGGACATTTGCTGCCAATTATGTAATTATTTTCTTCATTTAATTTGCAGTATTATGTGTGGAGCTACCATAAAGCTGTGTTTGAATCCACTCTTAGAAATATAGCAATATTGCAATATCGAGATGGCCGATTAATGAGCTCACAGGAGTGGGAAAAGAGAAAAAAAGGACAGCGTGCTCGTGGCTCGGCATCGATGAATCACAGTTTTTCATGTCCTCTTTCACATAAGCAGCTTTAGATTTAAAACGTAGGACTAGCTGGCTGGAAGGCAAATGATTTGATTTTTTACATGTGCCGGCTTTGCTCGGGGGTATGCATATGCGTACAGTCACTCAGGTAGCCCCCTCTGCATTTGTTATAGCTCCCATCACTGTGTGTTTGTATTCTGCATACCTGGCATCGCCTCAGATACATTGAATCAATTGCCTCCACCCACACCAATTATCCACCCCCATACTCATATGTGAGCCTTAGTGAAATTAATGCCGTTGGGACATACACAAGCACTGAGTTTAAAGCAGCCTCGCTCATTGATTGCAGCCCATTGTAATAGCTATGGAAATATATTCAGATACTCATCAAGCTCATTTAGGTATGTTTCTTGCTTATGAACGTGACGTTGCTTTGCGAAGGAAGAGAGAGTTTTTTTTTTTCTTTCTTTGCAGCAGCACCAGAGAGCCTCAGAGCAGACAGTAAATTTGCTCATCATCCGGTTTCGTTCCAGTGTGAGGTAAAATTATCCAATATTTCATGGTCTGGCCCTTTGAAGGTGGCGTTACTCAGCAAAGCTCAATGTGCCATGGAGACAAAAATGTAATGGTGTTCAAACTGACGCCTTATTTGTATTGGTGGAGGGCCTGTCTAACCTGCTGCATGAAAAAATTACAAATAAGACACTCTTCTGTCTTCTTACTGTCTGTTGTCTACAGTATAACTGACTGCGGTAAACAAATCAGTAAACAGCCAATCCTCATGTTTGATCTCACCCTCCTTTATCCTCCTGTGGCGGTAAAAAAAAAAAGCCTGGTCATGCTTGTTGTCTGACAGTGATAAGGTCAAGGTTTATCTGCCCATGGACATGTGGGAGTCCATTGATCCCATTAACAGCATGTGTGAAGAATATTATAAAATGATGAGAACTTCATAGGAGGTCAGGCGAGGATCAATATTAAATCCTATCTCGTTTATAATCCTGCTGAGCAGAGAGGCTCCGTGGAGCTTAGCTGCTTAAAGAAGGCAGCGTTTGACAATTTTCTCTAATGCTCGTACGAATAAATGTAATGACACACAAATGCTTTGAGATGAAATGTTTTTATTGTCTGTTTGCAGGCACTTTAGTGCTGTTTCGTTGTCAACAATTGGGTTATAAATATACTGATGGATGATGGAGAGGCTTGACCAAAAAAGCACTCGCACGCACATGATCAAGGAAAGTAATGACATTCAAATCAATTGATCAAATGTTTGTTGCATCTCCTGGCAGATTGCTGTTGTGTCCTCTGCTATTTTTAAGGAGATTTGCCTGCTCTTATCTGCTATCTCCACCCTCTTCAACACAGCATCTTCAGATCAAGGATTAAGTTTCTCATTATACATATCACTCAGAGGATTAACCCGTTCGCACACTCTCATCTCCCTAAATTATGAATCTGACCGCTGATGGATGTAAAATTTGATGAGGGGGTTTCATGAAATTGATTTTGAAACAAATTCCAGCTGCGGAGAAACTTAAAAAATGTAGGAATCTAACCTCTGATTTTGTATGTTCCAGCCAATAAAGCTGTGAGATTTGTTTGAAGTCGTAGATTGCAGGTTTCGGGCCCAAACAGTGAAGGGAGACCACAGGGGTCCAGGTTCCCAGAGCCTCCATGTGTAATCCAGTCTAACATGCATGCAAATCTCATCTGTGCCCGCACACAATGGCCTGTCTGTGTGAAGGAGGGAGGAAGGGAGAGAGAGGAAAAGCTGGAAGAGTGTGTCCACTGTGCCAAAGCATATGCCATGATAGGTCTTGGGAGACAGCGCATAGACACACTAAGGTTCACAGACTAGTAAGAGTCTTTTATCAGGGTTGATATTCAAACATCTGCATAATTAATCCAATATCTGTTGAGCTCTCTGTGGAGAAAAAAATCACAGCATCGCCCGTGGAAAAGAGAATATTGTTAATTCCTGGCATTGCTCTGAGTGCAGTTCTTCTTTTCTGCAGTGCAAAAGCAAAAGTTAGCAACCCAGATCTCAGGGGAAATTAAAAATCTTTGTCTTATCCAGCCAATTAAATGATATACACCTTTTTGTACATGGCTGGAGCGGGCCCCTGGAATTTATTTATGAGCGTGTTGTGGTTACCACTTCTACTACTCACCGCAGAGTTTCACTTCACTTCATTCCACTTTGAGGCTGGAAATCAGGGGTGTGGGGTGAGGGTGACTTTTTTTTCCCAGACGCTGAGACACAGAGAACTTACTTTCCATCTGTCTCTATCATATAGATTTATAGGATTAAGACAAATGCTGTTTTAGTCCTCAGCAGAAACTCTTTCATGTGAAACATTGGATTAGATAGTCAGGGAGCCTTTGTGTGTGTCGTCTCTAGTCTCCCAATGCCTCCTTTCTCTGGCATTATATTATTGTGTGTGAACGTGTTTCTGTATGCAAGCCACGCCTCGAATTTTATTACATTTCGATAACTTCATACATGTGTGTGCCGCTTTTATTCTCCCGAGCTAGCACCTCTGCTCTATTGGGACCCCAGTGGGCAGACCATAGCTCAGCAGGGGGCCTTCACTCCAATTTGCCATCGTTTGTCACCATTTGTTCGTCCTGACAAACAAAATGTTGGCCCTCTGTCCCCTCCCGTTTGGCCACAGTCACACATGACATCAGCTGCTCTCCTCTTCTCAAGGCTCTATTTTTCCCTTTCTTTTTAACAGAATAACTTGGCCCCACATGCTAGCCGGGTTGGACATGTGCTTAAAATAGTTCCCCCTTCTAAGTAACTCAATTCATCTGACATCAATATTGTAGCATGTTACTGTTGCATTATTGATGGTGTGTTTGTCTTGGTGTATGAGATGTTAATTAAAAGATAAACTGGAGCTGCGGCTGTGTGACAGGTTCTTTATCCGGGAGTCAGCTGAGTTCGAGAGATTTCTTTTCTTTGACCCTGTCTTCTTGTCTATTGCTGATGCAGTTAGATGTCTCTACCAGCCTCCAGCTTCATTGTGTACTGAAATATCTCTATTACATGCTCTTAGTTTTTAAGGTAATTGCATAATGGGCTTTAAAACCAGTTAATGATGAACTCTAGCTGGACAGAGACATCCATGAGGCCAGCTGGGTTGTGCACTGACGAATGGGGTCAAGATGTTTCAGGCAGATATGGCAGGCATGGCAACCTTCTCCGTGGTCAGATAGCTGATGCTGATTTCCTGCCTCATATCACTTTCTTGCATCTTAGCTGGTGTAGCAGAGCAACTGAAACATGTTAAATTGCTCCCCGGCGCCATAAAAACACAGGAAGGTCAGGCAGTTAAAGAGCTTTCTGAGGCTTCCTGGGAGAGTAAAGCCTCTCTTTGGATTGCTTGCAAATGGACAAGCAATAAACTTTAGGTGACTTTACGGTGTTAACAGCGAGAAGTGAATCCAGTCAGGGATTTGGTTTCACTCCCCTCTTTCTTCCTCCTCCTCCACTTCTCTCTGATGTCCTGTGTGATAAGGTTTTTGCTGCAAGTTGTGAGATAAACCGACAGATGACCGTACTATTGGGCTGAGTGGCTGGCTGTTTCTCTGGTCAATGAGACCACAGTGACAAATAAGTTGGCAGAGATTTAGACAAGAGGCTCCTTGGCACCGAGGCCCAGGCTGCTTCCTTTCAGCCCCAGTGAGGGACGAAGAACAGATGTCTGGTTTGGAGCCACAGAGTTTCTCTTGAGCTGTAATTTTTGTCTTGTTTGAAGTGAGCCCCCAGGCATATCTCATTTTCAGCCCTTGTACCAAATCATATGCATACCTTTATTCACATCTTGAAGACTCTCATTATGTGAAATGAAGAGTGTCAGATATGGGGGAAGCTATTAAGGAAGAGCAGCGAGCCCAGTGGTCTGTTGTAATTGGAGACACTAGTGCTGAGATGAGCTTTATATTACCAATGCCAAAGTAAATACTGACCCTGCTGTTTTCATGTTTGTGGCCCTGAGGGTGTTTTCGGTCTCTGGTTCATAGGAAAGTAATGGCGAAACATAAATTCAGAAAAGTTTGCAAATATGTTGGCTTTCGCACACAAAGAAGATACTTTAATCATTAAAAGAATGTATGCATACAAAACTCAACAAGCTTTAAGGATAAGTTAAAGGTGATATTCTACATTTTTGTTATTGTCAACAAATCCCACGAAAAGACCAACACCAACAGGGAATTCATCCTACTCACAATTTAAGCCTATTCCGCTGTGCCATAAACCTCCATTCTTATTAAAAAATGATTCAACTATTAAATTATGATGAACATGAGCATTGTAGTTTGTTTTAAATAAATCCAACATACTGTCTTGCTGCTGTAAATACTCACTGGAGCACCAACTGTTTGTTAATCCATTGCTGAAAATAATCCTTTATTTACTCCTTCTTAACTAACAGTGCCCAGCTGTTTAAAGGTCCCATGACATGGTGCTCTTTGGATGCTTTTATATAGACCTTAGTGGTCCCCTAATACTATATCTGATGTCTCTTTTATATAGACCTTAGTGGTCCCCTAATACTGTATCTGAAGTCTCTTTCCCGAACCAGTATGTCCGCTGTTCTCCGTTAATATTTCAGTTAACAGTTTTTCAGTTGTTTTCAGTCAATGTTTTCAGGGGTTGCTAGGCTACAGGAGCACTGAGCAGCATAGAGCGCCCACTCGCGGCTGTAGACGGTAATGTTTTCTCTTGGTTAATTTCTCATGGTTCATGTCAAATTAATTTTGATAAATAAATCGCACCTGACTATAAGTCGCAGGACCAGCCAAACTATGAAAAAAAGTGCGACTTATAGTCCGGAAAATACGGTACTTGTCTACTGGCAATTGGAAAGGAGTCTATCATATACATCATATATCATATATATGCTAATTTTGTTGGAAAAAGGGTAGTAGAGAGAGAAGCTCAAATCCGGGCTCCTTACTTACCTTCATGCAGCTGACCAAACACGACACAAAGGGGGCGTGAATGTCAAATTGCCAATTCTGACGTTGGAAAGGTGTAGTTAGAGGGGCTCTCCAAACATCAGACAAGTACTTCTGATGAAGCTTACTGGTGGCCTAAGTCTTCAGCCATGCTGGCTTCTCTGTGAGGCTATACTTATAGCACAGCGATACTTCTAAATGCTAACATCAGCATGCTAACATGCTCACTATGACATAGCTAACATGCTGATGTTAATTTGGTGTAATGTTCACCATCTTAGTTTTGCATGTTAACATGCTAATATTTGTCAATTAGCACTAAACACAACGTATACAGCTGAGGCTGATGGGGATGTCATTCATTTTATGTCTAAAGTATTTAGTCATAAATCAAAATATTGGACAAATGAAAATGTTAACCTGATAATGTCACTAGATGAAAAGTTAAGGGATCACCAAAGGTATCACAATTCATCCCTGGTGGAACATAAATGTGTGTACCAAATTTCATGGAAATCCAAACCAGGGGATCAAAGTCAGTAGGATCCACCCCTGGGGACCATGACTGTCTGCACACAATGTCACGGCAATCCCCAATAGATGATGGAATATTTTTGTCTGGAGTGGTGGACCAACCGATAGACCAGCGCTGCCATCCATAGAGCTGGCATGACAAAAAAATGTAACTACGTATTTGTAAAAGAACCTTTAGAAAGATTCAGCCATCGGCCTGGAGCTGAGTGCTCCAGACAGTGTTGGGAGGGACGGACTAATGCGTTGTTGGTTTCGATCTTTTCATTGGATTTGTTGACAACAAAATTGAAGAATATCACCAGATTTATCCTTCATAATAATATCATGAGACATTTATCTTTTCATGTGTCTTGTAGATAAAACTGAAGAAAGTCTTTAATGCGTCCAAAACCAGGATGGATTCAGGGTTTTGCTTTCCAAAAGGCTCCTCTGGTTGAAGGTCCCTCTTTTTACACCACAATGCTGCCACAATGTCCATGTGTCGTCAATCTGATATAAGGCGATGCAATATTGGTAAAAGTGACAATTGCTAAAACATCAGCACTCAAATTCACACTCAAAGTACATTTTTGTTATAACCAAAATCATGTTTAGGTTGTAAATGTACTAGTAATGTGAATAATACCATACTATCTGTTGGTGTCAGTATTAAAAGGTGTTTTTAGGAGAAGTGCAATCAGTGACTATCATATGAAAAGATATTCCGAGTTGAATTAACTGAGGTATTCTAGCCTTCATTTCATAACCATCCACCACTTTCTAATCAAATAGCCTTCATCAAGAGCTCATCTAGTTGTTGCAAACTACTGTATGTTAATGTTTTAAAATGAGCAGAGGATCCACCAATGTGGATGCAATCAGCACAGACTTTCATTACTATATGTTAGAAAATAATGGGAAGACACAGCAGAGGAAAAACAAGGCAATTGTGAGTCAGAAGAAAATCTTTCTTCTAATTAAATCAAGTGTGCCCTTCACTTCACCAAACGTCCATATCGTGTTTTGATCGCATAGCGGCTGCTGGTAACCTGAATGGGAAATTTTGAAAAATCAAGTCTACAATTTAAACTCTCAGCATATGATTAAACTCTGGTCCTTGCTGAATTTAATCGGCATCCTTAAATGGAAATCACTCGAGAAAAAGGTGTGCTTCATGCAGACAGGAGGTTGACTCATCTTGGACCCCTGACCAGCAGCTGCAGCTATAAGACAGACTTCAAATAGAAGCTTAACCACCACATTTGAAACAGGCTTAAAAATAAGCTCATTAATCTTGTTTTGACGCATTTTGTATTCAGGAAAGAAAATACTGGATTGGTGTACATTCTGTTCTAGGTATATAATACATCACATTATAAAATATTATTAAAGGGAAGTGTTCAAATATAATCTAAGGACATTTGATCAAAGTTAGGTGCTCCAGCAGGCGGCATGTCTGGCTATTCATCTATAATGAAGCATGCAAGAAAAAAAGAGACCAAAGTAGATTTCTAATGCTTTATAGATCAGTCATAAGCCATTAATAAGAACAACAGGTGGGTCGCCAGTTTGTGAAAAAAACTTTCTTGCAAGTGTTTAGCCTTTTTTATTAGGTAATAACGCAGTTATAACTGTTGGTAATTAGTTAATAAATACTATGTGTTTCTCATTTCATAATAAGGCAGGCGTTAAGTCATAAATGGTAATACGTCATTAATAAAGGGTTTTATTTTTAATAAATGGATTGTGGTCAAAAGGGTTCTTTCACAACCTGGCAACTCAAAAGTTGTAACTGAGATATAAAGCATTTTTAAAGTTTTCATTACCCAGTACCCAAATGTTTCAGGTTGTTGGTGTATCTCCAAGCCCAATTTGTGATAACCCCAGCGACATCACGATGACATCATCAGGGTTATTTTGTTGAACTTGACAAAAGCTCCTTCAGAGCCATAGAAGACATTATACAACATTACACAAGGCTGAGTTGTGCTCACCATGACTATCAAATTGACTTTGACGTTTAAAATACTGGACTGCCCCTTTAAGCTGACTTACAAGGATCAATTATTAGATATACACCATTTTGTTTCGTTTTGTTTATTTCACACGTCATTATTGTATCATTAAACACAGTTTCAGAAGGTACAATGATCATATATAAGGCGCGTGAAATGGGGAACCCCAAATAAGCTACTAAAAGCTTTTTTGGGGGCCATTAAATGTTGATTATCTCCATGTTTATTTACTCTGTCACATATCCTGTCAGCCACTGTTTCTCAGTCTGATTGTTTATACTAGAAACAGCAGGAAAGTCTTCTTCTTCTTCTTCTTCTTCTTCTTCTTCTTCTTCTTCTTTTTCTTCTTCTTCTTCTTCCTAAAATCAGATTAGCCTACAGGGAGTTTGAATTCCTGCCAGCCCTTTGATGACCAGGACACAATGGAGACATGAAAACTCACAAGAGAACATATAGAGTTTATGGAAACAGAAAAGGTTTTTAACTACACTGAGTCAGCCTTGGTGGAAAAAATGTCTGTGTTCTTGCCAAGAGAAGCTTGCAGGCTATCAACGGTCACCATCAAGATAACTGACCATCACTCATACATTTAGTACAGTAAGGAGGAAGGATGAACAACAACCATCTGTGAGTGTAACATTAATAACATACTGATTGAAAATAATTTATCTTCAACAGTTAAATTAGTTTGATTATGTTCTGGCATAATGCTAATTTGAATTTCCTCTTATATATTTGATGCAATATTCAAACTTATTCTTGACCTCCAACGTATGCCATAATAAATGTATTGTTTGATCGATAAATTGTGTTAATTTGGTCTCAAGGGACACATGATGCTACATACTGCATGATCCTGCCAGACAGATGACTGAAAACCATCAAATGTGACTCAAATGCAATGACTGTAACTATTATGATCGTTCTGTGTGACATGTGACAGCATCTGCGTGTGACGACAACATGAACATATCTGTCAGTTTACAATCTATAACACAAGAAAAGGTGTGACGTGAAAATAAACATGAGTGAAACCTGCAGATACAACAAAGCAGACTGACTTGATTTGTGTAAAAAAAACATGCAGCCTCCCTGTGCACACAACAAGACAACATCATTGGATTTAACAGGTTTTACTTTGCCTTCTGGCTGTGTAGGTAATATTTTTGTGGAAATTTACATTTTCATTAGCATAGGAAAAGGTCCATTTACATGTTTTAGTAAAGTCCGCTTTCAAGTTGGTTGTGTTTATTCATTTAGCTGCAGCTGCTGAGTCAGTCTGGCTGAGATCCTGAAATCACATATACAGCTCAACACTCCCTCGCTAAACAAAATGTGCAAATGATGCCGCAAAACAATCGCTGTGTATTATGAAATTAACAGTGCAATGCCATATCTCGATTTTAACATAAGATTTATAAAACATATATTACTGATCCTGAAACATTGTTTTTTTAGTGCTACAACACTTGCACAACATGTTCAGCAAAGAACAAGTCCTGAAATCCCTCGTCCTCATGCTGAATCTCCCATCTTCTACTGACTTTTCGTTATCCTTACAAATCTCCCAGTGTGCTAAGAAGCCGCTATGCTCAGTGAGTGAACCGACAGAGCTCAGGGGGGAGAAGAGGATCAGAGAGACTTGGAGCTCTTGGGTTGGTGTGTGCTTAGAGATTCACTTTTTTTCCACTCCACATACAGCTGGGGCTCAATTAGTGTCCATTTTTACTAATTAAGTACAAGCTGCCTGAATCAGTGGTGCAAAAACACGTTGTTTGTGAAATCATATGCTGTATCCGGCGTGCTGCCCCTGAGGCAGGCTGGAGGCCCTTCTCCTGTACATTGCTTTTCCTCTTCCTCCTTTTCTCTCTATTCATGTGCTCAGAGACGAAGAGAGAAAATAAAGCATTCCCAGTGGTTTTCTATAGCTAGTAAGTCCTTTTTTCCAAGTCTTGTTTACACAAAATCCTATATACAAGAAGAGCAGTTTTTAACAAATTAGGGAACAGTGTCGATATTTAATTTGACACCTTGCTTGATCCCGTCCTTTTTAAACTGGAGCCGTTAAATGTCTATTTCTACATCCGTTACTGTACAGTAGCACCGTGCTAAAGCCCAGCTACAGGCATGGTAGTGGAGTTTTGCGCATATTTCCCTAACAATGTGTAGCAGAGTAAGCTTGGCACAGCAGATAAATCCTAAAGGACTTGAAGAAGAGACCCAGTCACAGACATTTACAGTGTGAAAATACCCTCAATAGTGTCTGAAGTTAACACTTTGTAGTATGATATGTGTTAAATTGCTACCGCAGAGAGACTTGGGTCCGAGACTGTCAATCTCCACACACCATCTGCGTATGGTATTAATTTCCCAGACAAGACGACGGTCCTTCTGCAGAAGGGTCAGACTTCTCCAAAATGATCTGTCAACCCCTTCATCCCCTGCCGCACTCTTATCAATGCCGCACACTTCCCTCTCCACTGTTGCCATGGTTACGGTTTGGCAGGGATGAGCGGTATCAAAAGCGTTCTGGAGTTTAGCGAAGTCTCCTCTCCACACTTACCTCTGTTATGTTGCTCTAATCCCTTCCTTTTGATCTTCTTTTGATGGAGACATTAAACCTGGAGGAATTCAGGATGTACCTTACAAAACCTTATGCTACTGTTTGGCTGGATGAGACGCTGATTCTCCACAGACTGATGCTCTGGTCCGGCCGGGCTGCTCTCTTCCAGCTAACAGATACTACCACCTCATTATCTGCAGTTCACAGATTGCAAACCGCTTGCAGTCGGGAGCACAGCTTTCTTCTACTCCACTCTTTGAATCTGAAGCAATAACAATGAACTGCAATACTTCAGCTTGACGAACACTTTAAGAAGTAGCACTCTTTGTGCTGAATTATGACTTTAATGTACTTTGTAGGCTGTGGACAAAAAAGGCTGACATCTAGCTTTAAACAAGACTAAGAGTCCACAGCCATGTTGGTGACTCTTTGAGGCTGAACTTAATAGGCACAGCTAATGACTGCATGCTAACATGCTCACAATGATAATGCAAGCATGCTAATGTTCAGCAGGTTCATAACTGTGTCCGTAATCACTGTCTATTTAGTGCACTATAATGCACAACATGTGTATGAATTCTGAGTGTGTTTATGAGTCCACTAGGGATTCATATTTTTCACGAAAATTAAACATTTTCTGCACTGGGAGCAGAAGCACACTATCCTGGGAATCCTGGGAAAATTACTTGTTTTTAAGGTATAACTCCAGTTAAAATGCATTGATCATATTACAAGCAACACTAAATGCAACAAGGAGAAATATATAATAATATATACTATAGTGTATTATATGGTGGTATTAATAATTATTAAGGCAAAATAATTAGAATGAACATAATCTTTTCGTGCAGCTTGAATTTTGCTGCGAGGTATATGAAATTAGAACTGACAACAGCCTCATGGAACTGATATTTGACAGATTTTCATTTTATAAACAAACAGCAAGTCATTTGGTATTTTCAAAATCATTCTATTAGGCTGAGACAAATTCTATGTTCTGTTAGCGTTCAGAGGCTGCTGGTACAAGCCAAACTCAAATCCACCGAGCGCAGCTACGTCATGTTCCGGCCTGAGCCGATTGCAGCCACTCTAGTCTAAATCGACGACGGAAATTCCGCCGTATGTCCCTCATTTCGGCCGTATGTCCGTCACCTTCCGTTTTCTTTGTGTTAACATTTTAAACTCTGGTCGATTTATGAGGACTATGATTAACAGCTCCTCAGATCTCTGCAGGGTAAATCCAGACAGCTAGCTAGACTATCTGTCCAACTGAGTTTTCTGTTGCACGACTAAAACAACCTTTGAACGTACACATGTTCCACCAGAACAAGTTCCTTGCCGAGGCTATTTTGCAAAGGCAGCGTTGCTCCGTCCGGCACTCAGTGCCGCCCAAGACCATTGTGATTGGTTTAAAGAAATGCCAATAAATCAAAGCACGTTTTTCTCCCATCCCGGAATGCTACATGGACTAGACCCTCCTCCGCAGCGCTGTGGGAGGAAGGTCTGGCAAAGCGAGGCTACGGCCACTCTAAAGGACTTACTTAAAGGACTTCATATTCGTGATATGTACGTATCAGCCTATTTGGTTTATGCCTAGAACATAACTATTTTTCCCGTTATTATATTTCTTAAAAAAACAGGAAATAGTTTGGATGAGTATGGGACTACATACATGAATGCATGTAGCATGGCAAACACGTCATTAAATGTTAATTACATATACTCAAGTACTATACTTAAATACAATTTCGAAGTAGGCCACTTGTACTTGACTTGAGGGAAATATTATACCGTGTATACTTAACTATGAGCATTGCAACTGTTAATTGTAACTGAGCATTTTTCGTTCATCTATCGTTCTATTGCTGTTGATACTTGTTATTAAGTAAAAGATCTGATCACTTCTTTCACCACCAACTAAAATTGATTGCAGCCCAGCGTCAAGATAAAACCTGGGTCTCTATATGTGCCCCCACACTCAGTGTGAAGGAGTGATGAGAAGATGTGTATGACTACATCCCACAAATATTTCAGATAGTTGGACAGATAGTTGAAACGCAGCGAGAGTGAGGAATAAAAAACAACAGCTACACACAGTAGGTCTATTTCTATCTAGTTTCATTTAAAGCCAAATCATTTCCATTTCTGCTTGTGTTAATGCTTAATGACGCTCGGATTCCTGAATATTCATCTACTAATGCTGCACACTCGACTGGCTGGTATAAACTACAGCAACACTGTAGAGTCACTGCCATCTTAACAAATTCACTTTCACCTGTCATATTAACTCTAACGACTGACAATTAATGGCAATGGAAGTGCATGATGCAATGTGAGAGTCACACACACACACACACACACACACACACACACACACACACACACACACACACACACACACACACACACACACACACACACACACACACAACACACACATACACATACAGACGTGCAGCTAAAGGGATTTGATTTAGAACGTATCGTCATGCACAGACATGTTGTTTGTGTGGCTATTTGTCAGCAGCGAATATGAAAAGTTGACTATGTTTTGTGTTGTTGTGAATATGCTGGAGTTTATATGGGCTGCATGATGAATAGCTGGTGTCAGGTGTTACCATGGGGATGATTACTTGAAAGCAGCCAAGGCACTATAAGCATTTGGGATTTCTAGCCAACCCATCAAATGCTTGGCAGGCCATTTATTTCAAATATACAGGTAGTTTCAGGCGATAAGAATGTGTGTGTGTGTGTGTGTGTGTGTGTGTGTGTGTGTGTGTGTGTGTGTGTGTGTGTGTGTGTGTGTGTGTGTGTGTGTGTGTGTGTGTGTTTGTGTCTGTTTAGTGTCTTTTTGTGATATTTAGAGATCACGCTGCATTTCAGTCAAACAACCTTCTTCCCATTTAATTACAAACCTGCAGAGACACGTATCACTGTCAACATCAGCGGTGTTGACCCCGGTAACAGGACGAGATGGAGCGACATACTGGCTTGTCGCTGCTCTCAGCTCGGACGTGTTTTTGTTCCTTGTCTCTCCTCATCTTTCCAGCGAACTGTAAAGCCCTCCACATGTAGAGGAGAGTCCCTGAAGCCAGCCAGCCAGCCAGCCTTCACACTCACAGCCTTGTTGCTAACACGCTCCACAGGCCACAACAAAAAGGGCTCTGAAAACAACCTCTCAAAACTTTGACTGGCAGCCTTGCGGTGCGATCCGCCCCGATGCTCCACACAGATACTTTGCAGATTTAGAAAGATAGGAGTTAAGCTCAGGATCCACAGATCCCTTTGGTCTTCTTTTCTTTTCTTTTCCCCATTTTGGGACATCTGCTCTGAGACCACAGCATCACACACCCCCACTACGTTTACTCAAAAGACTAAAGTCTGTCTCTTCCTGCTCTTCTTTATCCACTGGCCTTTCCCCTCCCCTGGTGAGGATTTGTCATTCAAACTGGATTGCGGGACCTAAACTCCTCTATCTCATCAGCAAACATACAAATGCATAATCTGTTCATTCTTTCGAACCCATTCACATCACATGCATGCTAATAATCTCTGTTGGTCCCTCTTTTCATCAAGAGCTCACTGCTTTGGTGCTTTGAAAGACACCCTGGCAGTCAGATGTGGTCCTTTAGATGCTGCGTCAGGCTGTATTTTGTTATATTTTTTACAGTGTACAATGATGAATCTCACACACACACACACACACGCGCGCGCGCGCATGCACACATGTACGCGCGCACACTCACGCACACACGTAGTTACCGGTTACTTTGCAAATCCAGATCATTAATACAAATTTAATAAACAAATCAATTCTGATTTATTGTCAAAGATTAAGGCCCTATCCACACAGAAACGTATTCCGATGCAAACGCACATCTTTTGCATCGTTTGGGCCGACTGTCCACACGAATCCTGTAAACGCCTGCCCGTAAACGCACTTTTTTGAAACCTGGTCCCAGGGTGAATAAAAAAAAAGCCGGCTCACGTTTGGCTTCGTGTGTACGGCGAAACCGCTTACGTGCGTATCGATGATGTCATCACCACACACCTCGGCCTCACAGCCCAGCTGACGACTCAGGGACGCAATCCTGTTTATAAAGTGGAAGTAGAGAATTTATCAACTAGCTCGCTAATCTGTCTGCTCATCAACTCTTTGAACGGATTATAGTAACTTTTAGCACGGCTTATTGTAGAAAGGCTACTGCAAGAAAAACGTGTAGCTAGATTATCAAAAAGACATCGGATCATTGATGTTTGTTTGACTGCCGATGTTAGCTAGCAGAGCTAGCGTTAGCGCGCTAGCTAGCTAACGCTAGCTCTGCTAGCTGCAATAATGTCCGATAGAGTAAACAAAGTTTACATTATTTTTCTAGGTGGCCTTTATATAACGAGCAGTGGTGTAAGTTATTAAAGTCTAGTCCATGGATGTGTTAAGCTAAGAGAACTAGCTAACAGTCATGTTATGAAAGGAAGTCACTGAAGGCTGCTCTTCTTCTTCGTTTCATTAATTTCTGTAGCAATAACAGCGCCGCCTACAGGCCTGGCATATGAAGTACCGTGTTGAGTCATTTACAGATGGATTCATGTGGACGTGAATTTTCTTGAACCGAATCCAGGGAAGACGGATGCGTTTTCATCCTAACGTCTTCGTCTGGATGGGGCCTACAGGTGCTCTAAGCAATGTCACACGTTTTTTAGGCTACAACATTTTTTGTCACATACAGCAAACATCACCTCGCTATCCGCTAGCTGCCTGTCCCCTGAACACACTGTAAAAAAAAATGCAGTTTCTGTAGACAGCCCAGGCTCCACAAACGCCAACAAAAATAAACTGTGCCAACCTGCACCACGAAACATAACAAACAGTGTTCCAGCCAATAACCGACAAGAAGGATTTGGGGGTGGGGGTTGGGGGGTTAGTGCGCGCAAGGGAGGGGGAGGGGACGGGATAAGGAGGGAGGGTGCGAGCTAGCCTCCGTTTTGTTTGACAATACTTCGAATATCAACAAGAAGTGACATCACCCACATTGCTTAGAGCACCTTTAAGATACCCAGCAGTACATAAAATAGTTCCAGTTACCCCCACTTTTACTAGCTGCAACACTAAAATGATAAACACATAAATCCAGCAATAATCATACAATATGACATTCTGAAATGGAACATTTGCATAATGCAGGATTTTTACTTTTTTGAAAATTATCACCATCCATATATGAATATATGAACTACTCTGTTGATAAGTGCTGTGTGCCAAGGCTGGATTTTTAGCTAGTGTTGCTACAACAGGATTTTGACTGAGGTTTTGTTACTTCAGAATCAGTATCTGGAAGTTCCGGTTTCACTTTGGCTCTGTATTTCTTGGCCGACTCCAAGAAGTTGAGGTCCTGGCCAAGAAATAGTCTGGCACATAATGAGAAATTGTAATTTTTACACTCCTGCTTTTGTACGAAAGTGTAAAAATGATTAGAATCAAGCTGTTTCCCTGTGTCCAGTCTTTGTGTTAAGCCAATTGCTAACAGACACTTTTCTGATGTACGTTATCCCGTCCTTCAAACTGACTGTACTGACTGACTGTACTGACACTCATTAATCAATGTCTGGAGCTTTAAAGGCCATTTAATGGATCACACACTGCAGAGATTGAGCCACAGACAGGCAGAGGTGGGGAAGCCTCTCTAAACACAAAGTGCACTGTCATGCTAATTATCAGTCCCTGCAACACTGAAGGCTTTCACAAGGAAAGTGCTGGGAGGTAAAGGTGAAATTGGGAGGCATTATTTACCATCACAGACCTGTGGGTACGTGTATGTGTGTGCGGGTGTTTCTGTATTGGTTTCTCTTTTAATTAAATGTGAACAAATCATTTGAGGGTACATTGAGTATTTCTGTAATTAGATGTTTTGCAGCTCCCCATTTATACTTTTCATTAGACGTGATGCTGCAGCAAAGATTACAGTTGCATTTAGTGCCAACTGCTTCGTTGAAATGTCCAGATATAATACTTAAAGACCAGGGTTAGGGAGTAACGGATTATCTTTAACAAGATTACAATAATCTGGTAATAAGAAATAGTAGCTAACTGTAATCCATTAATTTGGATTAAAAAAGAATGTCTCATAATTTGTGGCTTTATTCTGATTTATAGATTTACTGTAAAATCATGGAAAAATGGGAAATTACACACCATTTTCCTAAGGTTCTTAATGAGTGACTGTAATTAGGACAGATTTAATTAAGTGGGTGTAAGTGAGAAAGATATTACATATTTGAGTTAATGTTTTAGTTGTCAGAGTACAGTGCAAGAGCAGTAGTTAATTTATTGCCAAACCATGTGAAGTGATGAAAGTAGCCCTGCAGTTTCATGGAGATACTTATTCTACACAGTATGTCTCTAATTCTGCTGCATAGTATCAATATAAAAATGAATTAATAAAATCTGCCACTTTGGGATTTATGCATACAAATCTTTAGAGATAATATACTGCAAAGATAGAGTAACTCAAAACCGCATGACCATTAAAGTCAAATCAAAGCTGATTTGAGTAAAAAAAAGAACATATTGGAGATATAAGAAAGTTTTCCCATGACTGTCGTATATATTTAATGCATCACATCACATTATGTTTCAGTATTACTGCTGCTATCTTGTCTGTGTGCTTGGTTTCCTTCATTTGCACCATCACACTCTGCAGGGTAAGATCTTAGAATATTCAATTAAAATACAGCCCATTTTACATAAAAATGATTGCTGAAAAGACTTTGATTTCCATTTGTGCTTGCGGTGCAGAGATGCAGAAATTCCTCCACACTGAGTGTGGAGAGGAGCCGCTACCGAGTCGTTAAAAAGCTTGATATTTTTGTGTCTCTCCTCACAGTTTCGGCTTAGTGCTGCATGTGCTTCACCATAAAGAGGGTAGTTTTCCATTGATGAGCCGGCACAGGCAGCTTCAGCACCAGCAGCAGCAAATCACTACTCTGTTAAAAGGCCCTGATGCGTAGCAAACTCTCCTGCCAAGCCTCCCCGCTCCAAATCTGCCTGCTTGCAGACCCCCTGTAATTGGAGGCATTAAACTTGCTTTGGACAGGATGGCAAATGAGTGCTTTGAGCTTGGAAGAAAACTGACTGGTGTATTCAGAAGGCCTACACAAGTAGATGCAGCTAAATCTGACAAATCACTGCCAATCCAGCAGATCTGTGTGTGAGAGGGGGGTGTGCAAATGTGTATAGCTATGCATTTGAAAGTGTGTTTGTAGCGTGCCTACGTGTCTTTTTTTCTCTGCCTGGTCTTGGCTGGGGTTCGTGCGTGATTATGTACATATAACGGCTGAACCGCTGTTAATCTCGCAGTAATCGTGGGGATCACTCTGGTGATGTAGGGATTTGACGTTGAACCACAGATTGTCTGGTCACTGACGAGCAACCAGCAACCACCAAATAAAAACGGTCTGTCATCCTGCCATCACTTCCTCAGTTTTCCCTCCACCAAGCACGCTCATTAAAACCTCTGTGAGATCCTGTCGCAGCTGATTTTTCATCACTTAATTGTCTGTAATACGATAATGAGATATTTCCTTTAGGTTCGCTGCCATTTTGCACCATCTTTAAGATGCAGCGGTGAAAAACATTCCATCCAGCTCTACTGAGATGGAGGCCTACAAGTGTTTTCTCTGGTGAGCAGCGAGCCAGAACGGCCTGTGAAGCTGAAGACGCTTCAAATGTTTAATGGTAAACAGGATGCAAAATCTCACTTTCGACATTGTGTCAGATCTCAGACGCAATGGGAAATACCATGCAAACACGTTCTCTCTCGTGTTTTAGAGCTTCATTAAAAGCTGGGACCACTTTAAAATAGAAAAAAACAGCTTTTCACTGGAAGACGTTCTCAGCAGGCTTGTGTGCATAATATTCTCCTCTAAAGTCAATCATTTTTCTACACATCTTCTGTCTTGCATCGAAGGAAAGAGCAGCTGTACCACTGTGAAGCATATCAACCTACAAAGCTTTGACACACATTATAAATGCCATGCTACGTGGGTAGCCCAGTGGAATTGCACCCAGCGGCTCAGTGTCTGCATATATTGCACATTTTGATTTGTGTGCTTCACAAGACCTTTGTGTTGACCGCGTGTATGTACATCCCGTGAGAGCAGCAGAGAGGATTAGAGAACATGTAGAGAACACAACATCACCAGTCCTCCCTGCGCGGCTGCTGTCTGAGCAATGAGTCACTAATGGGTAACTGTGGACACACGGAGCCCCCCGACAGAAGAGCTCCCTTTAAGTCAATAAAAACAGAAGGTGACAGCTTCCCTCATCTGCACTGGTTGGAAAGAGACCCGGTTTGTGTCCTGGCTGACAGATTAAAGCCAAACAACACTGATATTGGGTGTGAAGCCAGATTAACTTTGCCTCCTTAAAGCCTCTCCAGCAGCAACAGAGACTGTAATCCCCAGAATAGTCCTATGGTCTCACTAATAGGCAAGCTGCGTGGACCGGCCTTTGATTAATCTTCCATCTTAATGAGTCCATCCAAAGCTGCTGTGATATTCCGACTGAGGAGGTAAAACAAACTTGCAGAATAGCAAGTTTGTTTTTTCATCCTTCAGCCAGATAGGAGACCCCGGAACTTCAGCCCATGTGAACCCGCCGAGAAATCAAAGAGAATACCAAAGATCCGTTTAATAATTTATTTGCATATGATTATCGTAAAAATACTGAAAGAGAAATGCTTATTTTTGTTCTAGTTTTCTGGCGTTTTTTCTTCTTTTTTTTTTTTTTTTACAATCTAATACACCTTTAATTGCACAAGAAAAAGTCTGCCCTAACAGACACACATTTTCTTCTTTCATTGTGACATATAGTTTCAGATATGTAATGACCATTTAAACTGCAATTTCTCCATTTGTTTGCTCCTCAACAATAAACAAACAAGCATATAAATGAGGGTCATAGAAAGGCCAGAATCAGCTCAGATGGATGTAATGCTGAGCTGACTGGTCTAATAGAAATATAGTTATATACAGGCAGTTGTTTTAGATAGGAACTGCGCTGACAGCCGGCGTGGTGAAGAAAACACGTCAAGACAAATAAACCAATGAGTGATTTGTTCTACATTAGTATTTGTAGGTCTGGTCAATATTAAGGTCACAATGCTATCATCTGGATATTTACCTTTTTAATTCTCACTGATCTGCAACACATTCGCCAAAGTAGAATGTACAACACAGCACTACCACTGGCGCTTTTCATTTATAATTATTCTGTCTGAGCAGAACATTTCACTTCTTAATTCATTCATTCATGTCTGTCTGGTTTGTTAATGTGTGAAAAAAAACAAGCATTGCAATAAAAAAGTTAAGCCCTAGTGCTTGTAAAAAAAAAACACCTCTTTGCAATAATAGATAATAACTTAGCATTCAAAACAATGCGTATATGAATCAAACAAGATTAAGAAAACATGGACATTAAAGTCCATACAGCAAAATGCCACCAAAGCAACAGTTAATGTGGAACTTATTTGTACTTTTCTCATGAAGAAGTTTCCACTTTGGCATGCACATGACGTGTCCCGCACAGTGTCAGTTACGTCTCTCCTTAGACAGAGAGACGGTGTGAAGACTCGGATGCTTTGTACATATTTGTAACACGTATATCTCCCAGTACATGTGGAAGACAGTATTTAGGAGGAAGCGGATGAAAAGTTTTTTTTTTCTCTCTTGTTTCCCCCCAAAAAAAGCTAAATAAAAGAACAGGTTGGGTTTGGAGAAAAAAAAGGGTTGATTGGATTGAAGGTCTACAGATGTCGAGCTGTCTTAAGAGTCAGTTTTAAGCAAACGTTTGCTTTATTTTGGCACTAATGTATCATCTATACACTGAATCCTATTATCTGTGTGAGCCCTCCGGTCCTCAGTCAGAGGGGGAAGAGAAGGAAAGACTGATTCCTAACCAGCAAGAACACATGCAGACATGCAAACACAACCTGAGAGGGGGCAACAGGAAGTTTGACTTTATGTCAATAGTCACAAATCCACAAGTGTCAAGTAATGAACACTCACACACACACACACACACACACACACACACACACACACACACACACACACACACACACACACACACACACACACACACACACACACACACACACACACACTGCAATGGACAGTTCTCTTTAAATGGACATCCCCAGTCGGAAAGAAATCTCCAAAACGGTCCTCTTTCTCTCTCTGTAGCTTCTTCTTTGTATTTTACATTAGGCTCTTCACGTCAGAGTTTCTAGGTAGTTTTTATTCGTTCTGTATCCTCCTGGCCGCAGCAGCTCACACTCTGATGGGGAGAGTTTGGCTCATTTGTTGCCGAACGATTTCCTGACTGCTGTCCGGACTCTTCCTGTTGTGTCCCGGCAGCGTCCCTCCGAGCCGAAGCAGGTCCCTGCCAACACAAAGCAGCACAGGTCAGCAGCAGGTTCACAGCCACTTTAAACAAAAGGTACATCTCATTATTACTCCGCTAAGTGCCCTCGTTGAAGGTAGATAAAGGTTGAATCCATCTTAGAGTTGGTTTAGCTAAATTCTGCATAGTATACATTCACCTAAGACCTAATGGTTATAAAACAATAAAAATACAGCATCCGGAATACACTCAAATCTGCTGATCTCAAGCTTCATCTGCTATAAACAAAGTCCAACTCAAATGCCGCGCCAAATCTACTCATCACACTTCCAGTTTTAATAAAAGTTCAACATATTCCTTCGCTATCTTGGAAAAAGCGATGCAGCCTCCGTGTGTCCTTTGTTGCTCGACCAGTGTCCTTTAAGGACCTCATGGTTGAAGATACTCTACAGATAGCGCTGCATCTCATATCCTCTCTCTCCCTCCGTTATCTGCCACAACATCATTGAGCAGCCAATGGCAGGTGAGCAGGAGCGAGCGTACAGACGCACCCACAAACACCGGAGACGCTCTCTAAATCATGCTCTGACAACATGATCCTTTCTCCCTCCTCCTCTTCCTCCCCCTCCCCCCTCTATCTCTCTTGCTGTTGCATACAGATGAGGCCATAAATTAATCATTGGCATGTCATCTGCACACAGCGGCACGTAGCATAACATGCACACACGCACAAGCATCGCACACACACGCAACTTACACACGCATATCCCTTTACTATTTTCCCATCACAGCATTGGGCGTGCCCTCCCCTGATGCATTAAAAAGCTCATTAGCAACCTAATTAAACACATTCCTCTCTTTTAGCTTCTCCTCAATCTCCCTTATTACTCACACTTCATCACGTCCTGCTTTTCCACATCAGCAGCTCTGGCTGCTGTCTGTCCTATCACCTACATTCCAGCATCCAGCCAAGTATAGGGGGAATTAAACCGAGGTCAGCCATTACATTTCCACACACAATTAGCTTCACGGAGCCAAAATCCTGGCATAGGAATTGTCCTTGGGGCTCTGTGTTAGAGTGAAACTGTGAGCCAAGGAGCTGGCACAAGACCTGGATACTGTATGTATGAATTCTGCCTTTTGTGTGGGTAACAAGAAACTATTGCATAGTCAGAGGCACAGAGTTGAGGATGTGCGCTTGATTCATTATACATCACTCAGAGCTGAGGATCTAGCATCTAAAGCAGCACTAATCATACTGTTGACAGGATGCCAGGCTAACGCATCTCAGAACAAACCCGTCAGTAAAAATGGCTGGAACATTTGGAGCCACTGTGCTGAAAACAGAGTTGAAAAACAACTATGAATAAGTCAACTTCTACACTTCCAAGGGAAGTGTCAGAGAGAAGAAGGCAGACATCTGTCTGGCAGTAAAAGCCTTCAGCTCAAAGAAATATCCTCCCAAATCAACAGAAAGCATAAAACAAACCACACCCAACAAGCATGAACCTTGGTGTGCCTCTCTCATTTTTTCTTTTACTGTAACATCTTACTCCAACAACCCAGAGGCACAGCGCCGGTCAGCTCTGCACCAGGAGGAATCTTCATCCTGCACTTCACAGCCGTCATACACAATACAGGGCACAATTTCACACAAGGTGAAAGAGAGAGAATTGCATCACCCCTTTTTGTGTTTGCACTATTCAGCTGTTAGTGTGGAAAAACCTAAAAAGCATAACGTGATTATATGGAAAACCCAGCAGTATGTTGCAGCTGAGCATCCATTTGGTCCAACCCTCTATACATAGCATATAAACCCAGTGAGTCTTTTTGCTGCAGCTATTTAGAAAGTAAATTCAGCAAGTTTGTCTGAAAGGTTACTAAATCTCACAGCAAACGTGCCAAGGTTGCAACAGTGAAGTGCTTTGCTCTTCCTAAAAACAGAAAACACATTTCTAAACGCAAAGACTTTCCATCCGCCTTAAAACTTCTCTCCCTTCACAAAGGCAGTATGAGAACAATGCTAAGGCATAAACTATGACATGAATCTTTCTTTATTGAAGAAAAGCTTGTTAAAAAGCTACTGCAGTCTTCCTCTGTTCCTGCAGCTGGACTCACCCTGAGTAGGTGCTGGTCACCACCTTGAGGCTGGCGGCGTTGCGGAGCAGCTTGTCCAGGGTACTGACGATGCGGGAGAACTTGGGCCTCAGGTTTCTCTCTTTCATCCAGCACTCGAGCATCAGCTGGTGCAGCACCATGGGACAATCCATGGGCGGGGGCAGCCGGTAGTCCTGCTCTACTGCCGTCATCACCTGAGGGACAGGAAGTCATTCTTAAAAAAGGCTCTGCGAGGCTGTACTAAAGCACAGCGGTGCTAACATGCTCACAATGACAACGTTAACACTTTGATGTTTACTGTGGTCATATTCTTAATATAGCCTGTTAGCATGCTAACATTTGCCAATTAGCACTGTACTGTACACAAAGTACAGCTGAGGCAGATAGGAATGTCATGAGTTTTGCAGGTATGTGGTTACAATCCACAAGTATTGGACAAATTTAAATTTAAGGAATTACCAACATTGTTACAATTTATCATCTGGGGACCTTGAATATCTGTACCTAATTTCACAGCATCCATCCAATGGTTGTCAACAATAGTTGGGGGACAATGAATATCAGTATAATATTTCACAGCAATCTATCCAATAACTGAAAGTTCACTTTAAACCAAAGTGGCTAACCTTCATTTCCATCCATAGAGCTACTAGCATGGGTGAAAGTGTTATTTAAAGTGTTATTAATTTAATTAAATTTCACATTTAAAGTGCAAAATATCAACCCAGAATATTTTCCATGGAAGGATTTAAAGAAATGTCATGTGGTGCTTCTAAAAAGTGTTAACATTTGTCTCTGACTCGTTTGTATTTTGCTCACTCTGTTTGGTCTTTGTTAGAGTGGTGGAAGAATAATCCCAAGTTACTGTATTATGTCCTTCATTAAACAGTTTCTCGGCTCATGCTGTCACACATTCCAACCTTCTTTTCATCATCTTTATAAAACTCTAAAAACAATATTCTCAAGTATTCTCAAAGTTGTCACTTCAAAACTGCCATGATTGATAGGAGAGATAATAAGTGAGGGATGAAAACGTTGGCTCATTGATTTGATTTTCGCCTAGCAACGGCATTTCCCTCCATAAGCTCTGTATGGGTTTTAACTCCCCACAACAATAAAAAATTGCCATTTGGGAACAATAAAACATTTCTGCTGCAACCCTCTTCTCCTGCTGCTTGTCCTTTGATTTTTATGTTGTGCTTCTAGCTGGCGAGTACCTCTGTTTATATCTCGCATTTGTTGACTCTGTTGCTTATTGAGCGATGACTGTGGCACAAATGCTATTGGGAACAATAGAAGACCTCCACTTTGTTGCTTTCATTACTGCATGTGGGTTTTGTTATGGAAGTTATACATACATTACTGGCATTTTTCATTTCGGCTCCTTTTTCTTTGTGCTTTATTGCTATCAACTCTCTTTTTGAAGCACAATACAGTGGGATATTCCTCAGAGAATAAAGTGGAGGTGTACACAGTGATCTGTTCAGGGAGGAGAACCAAGAGATTTCTTTTTCTTTCCTGAAAGCTCACTGCTGTAGTTACGATGTCTGTGTAGTGCAGATAGCCTACAGGTAACAACGCCTGTAAAAAAAAAAAGAAAGAAGCCTTTTCCTGAGTTTTCCTTTGTGTGTGTGTGTGTGTGAGGGAGGCTTTGCAGTATGGATTTGTAGAGGCTGGGCAGGATAGGGCTGTAAATAAGGTGGTAAAAACACATACAGACGCACAGCTGCACTAGCATCTGCAATGAGGAGATAAAGACAGCTGAACAGGCCCAGGTCCAACATGCCACGCTGGAAATCAAAGCTGCAACAGCTCAGTGAAACTCTCAGCCAGCCCTAAACTTAGACATAAAAGTCACTGAATGTGCATTTGGTCTATAGATATGTTTGTACCATGATACTTTCAGGCTAACTCACATCCTGGTTGCTCATGTCCCAGTATGGCCTCTCTCCATAGGACACCACCTCCCACATGACAATACCGTAACTCCAAACATCACTGGCAGAGGTGAACTTCCTGAAGGCGATGGCCTCTGGCGCTGTCCACCGGATGGGAATCTTCCCTCCCTACATGCATGCACACGCACACACACGCACACACACACACACACACACACACACACACACACACACACACACACACACACACACACACACACACACACACACACAGAGGAGCTGGTATCAAAACTCTGGGAGACACTACCATCTTATAACAACACACATGCTGAAGCGAATGCACATTCACAGACGGTCTCGCAGGCTAACGCAAATATTGGCACACATGAACAGTCACACATGCGTCCGTATGCACATGTGAAACAAGTGAAGAGAATCCAATTAACAAGCTCAATTAAACATGCACAGAGTGTGCAAACAGAGTGAGCACACATAATACTGACCAGCGAGCTTGTGTAAGTGGGGTCAGCGGAAGTGTCGTCCAGAAAGCGTGACAGGCCAAAGTCAGAGACCTTGCAGACCAAGTTGCTGTTGACCAGGATATTCCGGGCCGCGAGGTCTCGGTGAACATAGTTCATGTCTGACAGGTACTTCATCCCTGCAGCGATGCCACGCAGCATCCCGACCAGCTGTGTCATCGTGAAGCGCCCGTCATTCAGCTACAAAAACACAGCCGGAGATACAGCAAGAGAGGCAGTTAATGAACAAGGAGGAAAGTGAAGGAATGAAAAATGAGAACGAGAAACAAGGGTGTGTTGAAATGGGGAGAAACAGACGATAGGGAAGTATGGGAGATAAGGAGGAGGAGAAAGCACCAGAGAGAGCAAATCAGTCACTGAAGCCACATAAACATGACATCTGTCATAATGCTTCACGGCTGCTCCTGACAGTCAGTGAGAGCTGACCTTTTCACGCATGCTGTCCAATTAGCTGATTAATTAGACTCTTTACTGTCGTACTAAACCCATTAAGGCTCTATATTGACTCCACACAAAAACAAAATGGGAGCTGCAAAGCTGAAATCAAAACCAGACAACTGCAGGTATTTTTTTATTCTGCAGCTGACTGACAAACTAGTTGCCGGTAGAGGCAGTGCACATTTTTAACACAAAGCTTTGTTCGCTTTTTTGTTTTGCTTGCAAATCGTCCCATTGACTGAATTAGAATGGCATGTTGCTCAAAGCTTATTTTCCTCATTTGAAATTCCCTGATTTGCAGAATGTTTATGTTAACATTTGGGAGGCATGAAACAAATCTGAGATTAGGGCTTTCAGGGTTTAATTTACAATTCTCCACATCATATGAAGCGTGACACAGAGGGATAAACTCCTCATCGAAAAACATCAGCATTCCAACCTGTGAAGGCTCATGAAACCTGATGTGTGTGAATTGAAACTGATCAATCGAATGTCAGCACACACTTTCGTGATGTAAAAAATGAGAGGTTCTGCAAACCTGGATGAAGCTGAAACTATGCTGTGTTGTTTCTTTTCATGACCTGAATATTTAATTTAATATAAGTAGAAAGAAATATATATAATCAATCCCTTTGACTCCACAATGAGAAAGCACAGAACACAAGACGTGACATGACAAAACCATAAACATTCTGCTTTGTAGTCGGCACACTCCAATGAAGTCTGACAGCAAAACAAGCCAGAATGGATAGATGTGTAAACAGCCATGATTCATAGCAGGCGTTCAAAGCCACGGTGCTGTGTACATATGTGTGTGTGTGTGTGTGTGTGTGTGTGTGTTATTTCTGTATATCTGTAATGCTTCTTCATGTGCATATGTCGTGTGTGTGTAAGTGTGTTCATGTCTCCAGGGAGCTGCAGTACGTACGAAGTCTCATGTGTGTGACCCATATGGACAGTTTGTGCATGTGTGCGTGTGTGTGTGTGTGTGTGTGTGTGTGTGTGTGTGTGTGTGTGTGTGTGTGTGTGTGTGTGTGAGAGAGAGAGTTAACTCTATAGTCTCCTTGTTGGAGCAGAACTCAGAGTTCCTCTGAGTCACAGGCAGTGTGATAATGGCGGGAGCGGGGGCGAGGACAGCACAGGCCGTGGAGTTTCTTGTGTTATTTGTGGGACAGCTGACTGAGAGGAGTGGGTGAGAAGGAGGGAGGAGGCTTTTCAAGAAAAAAAGCCAAACATTTGTTCACACATTTTGGAAGTTGGTAGCAGCAAAAGCTAGCCCGGAAACCAGACGAAACTGCAAGCTCATGTTTTATTTGCTCGGGCAGATATGTCTGGTACCCGTCTCGTTCAAATAGATTTCCAGCCAACCAGATCCTGGCCAGGCCAATCACAACCGTTGACTAATATGGGGTGGGCTTCGCGCTTTACACAAAATACGTGATGACATCATTTTTGGCTTGCGTACCTCTGTCCCAAGGACATTACGGCAAGATAAACCTAGCTTAATGTGGAGCGCTGTTGAGGCACTTTTGAAAAGAACCAAGATGGCTGCAGCTGGTGTGGAAATTTCTGCTGAATTATTTAAAATTTCTGATGGCAACACTCGTTCAGACATTTTGATGCTCATCACTGTAGTCTATTTACATTTGTCTGTCGCTCAGTGCCACGTCATATGTTTCGTTGCTCCGATTGGTTGTAGGTCTATCCAATCGCGTCCAGAGGCATTTTGGTCCGTGGCCATGTGAAAGGCCTTTGGAAATTGAAAATAAACTGAGAGTTCCAATCTAACTTGTATTTGCGAACTTTTCTGCTTATACCTAGGCCATAATTATATATTCACAGATTTAAATCATTATTTCGCCAATTTTTGTATTTTGTTTAGTTAAAGTTCTTGTAGTCGGCTGCTTATGTTTTAACAACTTTCAATCATAAAGCTCTTGTATAGGCACTAGTATTGAAACATTTCAAACAATATCCAGCCCTGGTATTGTTTGATTTGTTTTGTTTTTTGGCATTTTGCCTTTTTGTGTCCATGCAGACAGGAAACAGGTACAATATATACAAGGCCCTTAGCCAGTATTGAACCACAGATGCGCGGTTTTATGGAATTAAGCCCACTTAAGAAATATCAAAACAAGCTGGTCAATGTCAAGACTCATCAATATCATTGATTCATCATCTATGCAAACAAGCAGCTGTATATCACTTAAAGACAACTGCTTTTAAGACCAGCAGCTTGGCGTCGATTCACCAGAAGCATTAAGTAGACTCATCCAGCCTAAGTAGACTTCTTCACAGTGCAGCCATGCAGGAAAACACATTTTATTGAATGTAAATGCCATGTAATAGGCCCCACGCAGCTGGAAATGTACTGTGTGACACCTCATTTCTCATCCTGCCTTTGTTCAGCATTTTGTGTAGGTGGCGGTGGTCTGAACCAAAAACTCTCATCAGTAATATATTCTGTAGACGTACAAAGATCGTCCAAAAAGGTCTGCTGTGTGACAGTTTTCCACCAGTAGTTTGTGCGTTGGAAACCCTGTCAGCATCAGTCAGTCACGTCAAGCAGAGACACTATGTCTGTCTCCAGGCGTTATATTGCACATTTAATCTCTATCACTCTGCAAGTGAGCGCCTCAGGGTGTTTCACAGAGAGTAAAACCGTTTGATAACCCAGAGGTTTCGTGAATGACTCCCTGTGTGTGTGTGTGTTTCTCTCAGCTTTGATACAAACAGAAAGTAATCTTCTCTGTGAGAGATGTTGCAGCATGAAACCTGCCGCCAAGCTTACCCTGAGGAAGGAATCGAGCGCCCCGTTCTCCATGAATTCTGTGATGATGAGGACGGGGCAACTCCGCGTCAGGACGCCCTCCAGCCGGATCACGTTGGGGTGGTCGAATTGGCCCATGATCGAGGCCTCGGCAAGGAAGTCCCGCCTCTGGCACTCAGTGTAGCCGGCTTTCAGTGTCTTAATCGCCACAACCATCTCCCTGCGACCGTGTTGCTTGAGACGGCCACGGCACACCTCGCCAAATTCACCTGGATTGAGAGAAGAAGGGGGGGTAAGGAGAGGAAGGGGGTGAGGGTGATGGGGGAGATGGGTTGAGTGAGCAGAGGAAATAAGAGGAGGGGTGGAGGGAAAGAGGAAGTTGGGGAAAGTGCAGGGAGAGGGAACGTTAACTGGTCGGACTCAGGAGTGAAGGAGCTGATTTGAAAGAGTTGAGGGTCGACTTCAACTGTGGGAGAGGATTAGAAAAGAGAAGAGGAAAGGACGGGAGGTCAAGGGTCAAAGATGTTGGGGAGAGAGGGAGTGACCCGTATCGATCGAGTGTGCAACCTGGGAGCAGTGGAGGGAGACAGAGGACGGGCAAGGAACTTGGGGGTTTTGCATTTGGTGCCTGAGAAGGAGTGTTTACAAGGAGGAGAAAAAGAGAAAGAAAGAAAGAAAAAAAGAAAGACAGAAGGGAGGAAGGTTGAACGAGCAGGAGCAGACTGTCATTTGAGGTGAAGTTGGGACACAACATGCCGCTGGAGAGAAGAAGAAAAAAAGACTAGAGAGGGAAGAGCTACAGAGAAGATTTTTTACTTCAATCCTTCCCACCAGCAGCTCTCATGCACACTCTGTGAATCCTAAACCTTTTCTCCCAAGGAGGACGTCTTACAGAACAGACCTCAGGGCTTGATGCCACACTCCAGCTCAAATAAATGATTAATAAACATGAATCCTTCTCTGTCCTCTTGGACAAAAACGACGGCGTTGTTTACCTGCACCAATGACTTCTTCTATTTTAACGCAGGAGATGTCTATCTCTTTGGCAAACTCGTGGATGGCGTCATTGGGATCCTCGTAGGTGAAAGGGTCGATGTACACTTTGACTCCTGGAGAAACTGAGAGGGAAAAGTGACAGAATTGTCATCTCGTCATATCTGCCTGGGTAATCCAGCTGGCATTAATGTCACAATGTTAATAATACATGTAATTATATTGATATCCAACACAAAATAGCAAATGTATAAAACAAATATATATATATAATGTAAAATAATCAAACTGATGTTCAATTTCATTATTATCATTAAATAAATAGTTTGAGATGTTTGTCCTGTGTCAAATGTGAAAATACACCATAAAAATACAGTAAAACAACATATAATATATATTATAAAGATCACATATAAAAAGGAGTATTGTTGTGACAAACATCAGGCAGACAACATGGTCAGGACTTCCTCTGAGCAAATAGGGAAATTAGATCCCTGACTCAATCAGGTGATTGGATAATTAATTGATTCAGTTGGTTAACTGTACTGGCATGACCAAAGGATCATAGAGGAGACAGTTCTCAAGCTGAACACATGAACTCACTGTATTGCTGCAGTTTCTCAGTGTACTCCAGCTCTGAGCCGCCGCGCTGCTTCCTGTAAACAAGTCACAAGCAGCAAATAAACAGAGTCACATTCACATTATCAGTCTTGACCCTTTCCAGGTTCAGCGAATGAAACTAAAAACCTAAAAACCAAAGACTGTCAAGGAAGAAACTCCCAGGCAGGTCTGTTTTTTCTATCTTGCAAAGCTCCTTTTTGAAGCTAAAGAGCATACACACCCTTTGAAAGCATGTTAACATTTAATGAGCCTCTTTGTTCAGAGTCTAACTAACAAAATGAAACATGTAGTTCGGGCTGTTAGTAATAAAAAATGAAACACTTACTTAAGGCAGACAACAGCGATAACCACCAAGGCAACAATGACCACCAGACCTGCGGAGGCCGAGCCGATGATGAGAGGCAGCTGGTCCTGCACCGACTTCTGAGGGTCTCCTGGAGCAAATACCACACACAGACACATATGAGTAAATAACAGCAGAAACACTTCTTAAGAGATTAAAGGGTGGCCTGTACTGCAAATGTAATGGCTACCAATTAAGGCAACCCTAAAAAACTACTAAGCTTGAACCCTTATTAAGAAAACTGTAGCAGCAGATCATCAACAACAGACTGTAAAGCAGGAGAGAGGTTGTACTTACTGTGGATGCTGGTGCTGAAGTCCATGGGGTTGCTGTAGCGTCCGTATCCAGCAACAGTGCGAGCTCTGACCTGCACCACGTAGGGCGTGGCGGCCTTTAGCCCCTCCACCTTGGCTGAACTGTGCTGGGATGTTACGGTGTGGGACATGGCCTGGCCCTGAAGTCAAACAAAGGACTATTAAAGCAACATAGTCAAGTGTTTCCTGATGGTTTGCAGGCGGCTTGTAGGTGAATAATCAATCTTTTGGTTCTCAGATAGCATTATGAATATGTCTTCTTGCACTACTGTTACACATACAACATAATGTATATCACGGTTCAATGCAACATGTTACTATCCAGTCAACGGTCAGTTCAACTTGGGGGTTTTGTGATTTAGAAGATTTATTTGTAGTATTGAACATATGAACCTCAATTTGAAAATGCATGGTTCTCCAGCAAAAAAGTAGAACTGGCTCAACTTTTGCTGCAATTCAATGTGAAGGCATCCAGCAAAGTGCTGAACTGGCTAATCAAATACATGCAAATCCATCTTACTGGCCTTCAAAGCCTTCAAACAAATGGACCTATTACTGAAACTGCCCTAACTGGAACCAACACAGACCCTACAATTATTTTGAATGCAGTGCTGTTTTCAGTCTGAATACCCTGTAAGGGTCTAAGGATTTTATCATCAAAGGTTATAAAATGGCCATATTATATCTGCAGGCTTTACTAGGGAATTTAATCTAACCAATGTTGCAGCATTTACATCACCAGTTGTTGAGTCTGACCAGCTCATAGGCCAACTCTCCAACAAAAGACATTTTTAGACTCTACCTATCCCCCCACACACATCATCTTTCAATATTACATTTTTCAGCATCCATAAAAATGCTTCTCTCTGCCCAGGGCTGAAAAAGCAGATTTTCAGAGTCAATATGGCGAGCACTGTGACCTACATTAAAGCAACGGCTAAAAACTTAGAGCTTACCCTCTCATGGTATTTAATCTCGTAGTCGAGGATGACCCCATTGGGTTTCTCAGGGGGCAGCCACGACAGACTCAGAGTTTCTGAGGTGGAGCGCATCAGATGGACGGTTGGCACTGCTGAAGGTGCTGCGGTTGGACATCAGAGAGGACACAGTTTACATTACACTTTAAGGTCCCGGACAGTTGCTTTACTTGTGAGCCACTTGAAGTTGCCAAGATTTTCTCTTTCGAAGTCACAAACCATCGCAGTAAGATAATTATTATTTGAAATACTTCAACCTGAACGGCTTAAGAAAAACGGTACATGTGTCACCTTCACTGTTTGGCAGTTTATTGATTTGTGAGGCCTGAAAGTGAACAGTTATTGTTCTGGGTCCATAAACTTCAGTAAGGTGGATTAAGTGCAGGTTAACTGGGAGAGTAATTACAGTCTGTGAAAAGGTGACATTGTCAGTGATGTAACGTGAGAGGCCTGGTTGACAGAATGCTGAGTGTGGAGATATAAACTATACTTAACATTTTATCTGCATTTCCTGTAACTCAGCAAAGCAGAGCTCCACCTGAGAGTTTTCCATGTGTCAGTGTCACTGAGCATGTTAAATAATGATAATTGTTGGCGTTACTACTCTGGTTACTAAAAGCTCATTAAGACACTCACTGAATGAACTTAGGATCCATCAAGGGTGGACTGGGGTAAAAAATCAGCCCTGGATTTTTGAGACCCAGACCAGTCCACCCCAATCAGCTGGACACCACTCGTCCTTGCACTCCCCTTCAACACTTGTACACACTGATACCAGCCCCTTATACTGCCACTTAGCTGAGTGGTAAGTAACATAGTATGATAGTGTACTCACTGATGCAGAAAGGCTGCCTGACTCCTGAAGGCAAAATGGCTAAAGGTTGAATATGTCTTGTATAGTAAACAAGTGATAAGTCTGTAAGTTAAGCTAAAGCTGCATTTGCAACTTGTGTTAGTGGAATGTGTATAAATCACAAAGCTATAGTATTATGTTTGCATAACTAAGATTAGCTTACTAACAGCTAACTTGTCTTCTCTGATAGACAAAGGGTGTTAAAATAATCATTTGACATGCTTAAATCTCATGTTTTTTCAGGTACTTTGTGGAATAGTTTTTTTCCCACTGGTTGGGGGCAGGACTTAAATGTCTCTATGGTAGGATGGAAGTCGGCCATAGTAGGATATGATTGGACAGTGTTTAGATGAGAGACAAACCAGTGGGCTAATCATGTGATCTCTCTCCTTTCTGTGAGCCGGTCAGCCAAAGACCAAGGATGTGAATACACCCTGCTACGTCCTGCTATGCCCTGCAGTGCCCTGCTACGCCATGCACTACTACAACTACTATTTCTAGTCATAGTTCCATTATCTTTATTGTGACTATAATTGCCACTGTTCATGACACCCCCAACCGGCACTGTCAGACACCGCCTACCAAGAGCCTGGGTCTGTCCAAGGTTTCTCCCTAAAAGGGAGTTTTTCCTCACCACTGTTGCACTAAATGCTTGCTCTTGGGGGAATTACTGGAATTGATGGGTCTTTGTAAATTATAGAATGTGATCTAGACCTATTCTATCTGTAAAGTGTCTTGAGATAACTCTTGTTATGATTCGATACTATAAATACAATTGAATTGAATTGAACTGAATTGAATTGAATGGCCATGCAGCCCACACAAATAGACCAGTTGACCAGGAACTCTCCCGGTACTCCCGATAGCCAATCCATGTCTGGGATCCACTAACCAGCCTGTTTCATCGTCATGTTAAGTGGTATTGATCGGAGTAGGTCTATGAATTAACTTGATTTGTGGACACATTGACAGATCTTCTTCTACTAACCAGCTTGGTTGGTGGTGATGTTGACTGTGGAGTAGCTGGGTGAGGTGGGGTTTTTCCCAGAAACCCCGTTGACAGCCTGCACCTCAAAGCTGTAGCGGGTGTGAGCCTGCAGATTCCTCACCACCACCTTCCTCTGCCTCAGCCCCAGCCTGCGAGGAGCGATGTCCACGTTGTCGTCGCAGCGTGTGCAGGGGCTCTGGTCCCGCAGGCATTTCTTACACACCACGTTATAGACGAGGTCGCTCCTCCCGCCTGTGTCCTCGGGTTCCTCCCACTCCAAGGACAGCGAGGTCTCGTTCACGCTGGATATAACGTTGCGAGGCGCCAAGGGGATCGCTGTACAAACACAAACGTAGGTGTTTAAAAAGGTGGGCAGGCAGAATGGAAAAACACACAACTGAGGCTTTAGTCATATTCCCTATGCAGTGCTAACATTATCCTCCCAATGGTGAAATAAATGTTTTAATATCTCTATAAGAAAGCAACAAAATGAAGTATATCGTGTACAGAAATAGGAAAAGAGTGTAATCCTATTATTTTCATAAAATCACTTTACATGCCCCAAACAAATCCTCAGGATGGAGCAAAGGACATGGGAAACATGTAAAAACATAACAACCAGGAAAAATCCTTACTGGTGCAAATGAATACATTAACATATTCAGAAACAGGAGGATAAATACAACTTGTCATGCACAAGCAGAACACCACTGTTCATCACTAAGTAATGCTCCTTTATGAAAAGCACAATCCTATTCTGCTTTACACTGTAACTCCTATGCATAAACTCTCTTGGTGCTCGTGAAACTTGGCTAATCCACTCTTGATAGAAATTCATGTTCTTGTATCAGTTTAACCCAAGGCCACCACGGTTCAATAAGAAGTGTTTCAAACCTGGATGAAGCACAATAACCGCAAAGGGAGGCAAAAAAGATTTGTTTGCCGAACATGCTTTTCATCTTTTTACAGGAAAGGAAGAGAGGGGCTCTCCCTCTTAGCTTCCACCGGGAGAAAGTCTAACCTGTCTCAAAGCAGCGAGAGAAAGGGGGAAGAGGAGGGGAGGCTCTCAGGCCATCAGCTCTCTTGTCGGCTATAAGACTCTCCTCTGAGTTCAGCTCCTCAGCCGGCTTGCCTTGAGCCGTGTTTCACTCGCCCCGTCCTTTCTAATTAGGCACACACAGTTCAGAGTGGAGGCTCTTCTAATTGGACACCCATCTAAAACACACGCCGAGTCCAAGCTGCCGGCCATTGACTGGGTGAGCCTCTCTTCCAACACAAAGCACAGGCTGCTTGGCACAAGCTCTGACAGCCTGCAGGGACAGAACTGTCAGGCCTGTGTGTGTGTGTGTGTGTTTGCGTGTTTAGTCGGAGGTGGTGCTTGAGTCCCTGCCCGCCTGTCTGTGTGCGCTGGTCAATGTCAGAGTCCACAGTGTTCCTGTGACGAGAATCCGGGCAAGACAGTTGCGAGCCCTGTGTATCATTTAACACGGCGAAAGGCCCCTGGGGGGTGATTTTGCACGGTCAAGGCTCTCCATCAGTACCACTGCTGGGAAACTTCTCTCACAGGCCTGTCCATGCAGAACACAGCACCAGACCAGACTGGTTATCACCAAACAGACAATTTCCATTTGAAATATGGACTAACACCTGAGGGAAATGTCTGTCTCTTTAGCTACTAAATACTCCACAACAGTATGTGCACTAGCTAGTCGCTGGTCTGTTGTTTGGTGCTGAGCAGATAGTGTAAAGTTTTTAGAGCTTTTTCATTGAAAACTATTATATTATTTTTGTTAATTACAATTTCAACCAAATAAATACAGTATTCTATTATATTATTGGTTGCTTTCAGGAGCTAGCAGAAAATAATTTCACAACACATTGTACTGTGCATGACTGTGTATGTGACAAACAAACGTGATTCATTTGACAAACAAACAGAGGATATGTATGCTGATTTTTTAGCAAAAAAATAAATTAAAATTGTAGTTGGACTTTAAACACAATGATAGATGCCACCTGGCATTGATGATTCAACAAATGTTACTTCTACTCTGATTTTTTTGCAGCATAATAACATTTGAGGATTTTAGCCTGTGCAGTGGAGGATGACTTACTGGTGCAGGCAGTGTCAGGAGGGTCGCTGTCAGCGCGGTAGAAACCATTCTGGCAGGCACAAATATTGGCTCCTCGTGCACTGGTGCGACTGTTGGCTGGGCAGGGAACACAGGATCCCTCCCCAAATTTGGATTTAAAGGTCCCAGCGATGCAAGCTGGATGGGCGGGAGAGAAAAGAAAAAGGACAATAAGAACAAAACAAAACCACTCTGTGTGCTTGTCACTAAAAGACAAGCGGCTGTCACATCTGTCACAGAACAATAACTGTTCCTCTGAAGTATCTGCAAAGCTCAATATTTATGCAGAAAATGTTGATAGGTACGTGAGAGATGGCAAACATTTAAGCATAAGGTCTTATCTATATATTTGCATGTGCTCTTTCATTTTCATTCTCTCCGCAGGTGACATTAATCTACCCAAAAAGAGAGTCGGGATGATAGCTAAGTTTCATGTTGAAGAGGAGGAAAAGGAGGATGAAGATAGACTGCTGACAGGAGATAGCTGTTATCAAACAAACAGGGATGGAGAATGCTTCTGAGAAAAGGGATACACCCTAAACCCATCAATCAGTGTCAGTAGCATCCTCAGATCTCCAAACCACACAGTTAATACAAACAAGGCCTCCACATGCATGCAAAACAGCTTCATTATAAGCCAATAAATCAATTCAAATGAAGGGGACATCAAATCAGACGTAAATTAGCTGAGGAGGGTTATCAGAAAAATTTACAAAATGCGGTAATCTTAGACGATGTGTCCAAGCGATTAATTTGAATTCCAAAATGTCACGCTAAAGGTTCCCTGATATCGAGTCTTAAGGATAAACCAGCATAAACCCACACTAAAGAAGGATTCAGATAAAGGGGATTAGCAGCAAAAGGTCTGGATATATCAGCCTCCAGAGCCCCACATTTTACTGTTTGCCACATTCCTAACTGGTGGTATAAAAGTGGGGTCTCTGGCAAACATCTGTCCCGTCAGCGTGAGGGCTCATAAAACCCAGCCAGTGAGACAGAGAGTGTGATTAACTAGGTAGGCTAAGTGGTATTTCAGTTTGAACTCAAGTTCCACCCTAATTCCCAACAATGGCACTTTTAGGAAAATCAGCACAGCTAATGGCCCCGGCATTGTAGCCATAACACTGTGCAATAAAAAGCCAAAGACGATAAGACGAAAATGTACTTTTTTTCTCTCATAATTCACAGAGACCTTTAGGCTCTACACTCTCTGATTTATTTTTCTTCTATTACACAGTGCATCATCATTTTCTTTTATTTGTTTGTTTTCCTCGCCTCTTTTCAAGAGGGCGCTGAATCACCCCACTGTCTTGCTTCAATCCATTAACCTCTTTGGAGGGCACAATGATTCTCCTGTTTTCGATACAATAATGTTTTCCTCTCCCCATCTATTGTCTCTCCTCTTCTTTGATCCTCTTTCCTTTTTCGCCTTCTCTCCATCTGCAGTGTTTGGCTGCGAGCGTGCGGCCAGACTGAGGTAAGAAATGAAATGTCTCAGTGATTAATGTTAGCATGGCAGTGTTGGCTCACGTTGGTCTGAATGGTGTTAATGAGCGTGGCCGCCTGTAGATTAACTAACGGAAGGCTGCGGAGGAAATTACACTTCCTCAACGCAACCACTGGCTGAAGCCCTGGAGAACTTTTCATCAAGCATTGGCGGCAAGCTTTTAACCTTGAGCTGCCAAATGGCAACGAATGAGCTCTCCAGCGCATGTTAGACACTATTTCTCACACCCAGGTGAGAGGAAGCTTCGCTTGTCTGTCTTTGACTTCCTGCAGCCCCCCTCCCTTTTCCTTCTTCTCTTTTTGGCTGCCATCCCATCGTTGGCAATTCACACCTTTTAACTCACACTATCTCTCTTTCTCTTTTAATATCTCTTTTCTCTGGACTCCAGACGGCTTTCTCTTCTACTATCTGCATTTTCCTTGCACAAATCTATTGGCTCTCTATTCTGTACCTTCCCGCTATCTTTCTCTCCCGTCCTGCTCTCGCAATATTTGTATGCTGCTCCTCTCTGCAACACCTCATTAATTCATACTCTCCTCCACCCTCCTTCACCCCCTTTCAGGAGCCACACAATAAATGCAGAGAAGAGGGCACAGACTGAGGTGACTTGCGCTGAGCATATAAAAGAGGTTTGTTTAAATAAAAGTCCAAATGTCTGATAAAAACACATACCCTGGCACTGGGTGCCGTCCGCAGAAGGTTCAAAGCCAGCAACGCAGGTGCACGAGCCCACGGGAACCATCCACTCGCCGTCCCCGTTGCAGTACAGCTTCAGAGGGACGGACACCTCCATAGCGTTGGTCACACATGCCCCAGGAGCGATCACTAAGGAAGTGGCTTCTGCCCCTGTAGCAGTCTCAGGGAAGACAGCGAAATTTGCAATAGTGGTGGAGCACTTCTTGAAGAAAACCCTGACTGAGATGAGAGACATGCAGGCGCCCAGATCCTGGAACGCCAAGTAGAAGCCGGCCTTGGAGAGAGGGCCAAAGCTGCGCACTTTGGTGTTGATCCTGCCCGCCTCCAGCAGAGAGAAACTCTCATCTGGGGCAATAGTATCCACCTTCACATAGGGGTTCTCCCTCCACAGAGGGCTGGTGTCTGTAGCTGTGTCCCCCTCTGACTCGTAGTAAAACAGATTAAAGGTCTCTTTGCAAGAGCCGGGGATGTTGGGGATGCTGGCACAGTCACGGACAGAGAACTTGAGCTCCACGTAGACGCGCAGCACGCCCTTGCGGTGGATAAAGTCCGTCCTGAGCCAGTTGTTCTGGTTGGGCTGTCGGACATTACACACCTGGTAGGTTCTGATTGGGCTCATGGAGTCGTCATAGCCGCTTACCTCCTCCCACTGTGGAAACACCAGAGAGACACTGTGACAAAGGAAGAGATGACAGCAGTGAAACTGGAACAACGACGTACTGTAAGCACTGTGGACAATTGGTAAAGACAAAGCAGAGAAGAGAGTAGATTTAAGAGTACAATGAGGCTAAATTAAATTGATTATTTAATGCTTTTTATTTATGCAACAACAGTTCTATTTGTCATTCAGACAACTTAGCTACAGCACAACCTCGCTCGTCCAATATGTTGTTAATTAAAATAGAGTAATGTTAAACGCAGTGCATCCTAATGCAAACCATTCAAGCATAGAGGGCATCCAAAGCAGCAAAGTGACGTCTGCTATAAACAGAATATAAAAATGCAACACATGCACACACACGTTCCCACAGTGTGGTTGTGTACATGTGGCCTGTGAGGAATAATTTGCAGCTAAAATGCTTCTAATTACATGAATCATTCAGAAAATCCCAATCATTACAGGCTATTAATAGAAAACTTTTTCCCATTAAAATACATTTCGCGCATTATGCCTGTTTGATTACGTGTTGGAGGTTTGGAATAAGAAGGATGTTTTGCAACTAATATCATCACAGATGTGTTGGTTAGACCTTTATCAATAGATATGCACACACCTATGCTAGGCAGTGCTCATACTGCTGCAGTGCAATCGAAACAGCCTCAAGAGGAGATTTGGTTTCTATATCATATAAATGTGTGCTGAGAGAGATAGGGAGAATAAAACTGTACACCTTAAATGGAAACTTTCCCTCATATATCTATAATGCAAACACTGAGTTACTTATTAAAATGGCCATTTAAATGCAATGCTGTCAGTGTGATTGCACTGTGGCAGCACTCCTGAGCACTTCAGGTTATGCAATATATATCGTATATATACATATATATTTTCCCATGCCTACACATAAAGCCTGAGAAAAGATGCTTGCATATGTTGTGGTTAAAAAAACAGGTAGACTGATGTATTTCTACATAATGTAGCTTTGAAAATAATCACTTAAGGACTAACGTGACATGGACATGACTTCTGTTATGTGTGTCAATATAGAAAAGCATCTGAACCATGTCAATGTATAGCTTTGTATGTTGTTGGAACTGGTCTTTATATATGGTAACTAACATTATAGGCTATGATAAATGGCTTCATTGGTCAATAAATTTAGTCCATTAGGAAATAACCTTGTGAGAAGTCAATCTTTTTAGATTTTTCTTTCCTAATTCCCTATTGGACAGAATGCTTCATTTCCATAAGAAATGAGCTTCCCAGAAATTGATTATTTCAACTGGAAGAAAATAATGCATAACTCATCTCACGTCTCTGAGCTCCTGTGCAATTTATTCCCAAATGATGAGCCCAAGAGTCAGCATTAGATGTCGTAAATCACCAGCAACACGTTGATGCACTACCTGACAAATATGATAATTGCCGGCTCCCAAACGTATGGGATTGTCAGGCGTGAGGAGAGGGGCTGCCTCGCCAGTCGTGACATATGACTTCATGGATGCTAGGACATTCAGAGCCGGCCCTTGTAGGGAAAGGGAGGAGGGCTGCCGAAGATCGTTTCCATGGAAACCTACCATTTCCATTGACTGACTTTGCGCTCATGTAGCGAAGACAAATTACACTGGCCAGGAGTGGGGGAGGTCTGTCAGGCTGTTAGCCCTGGGGTCAAATTCATGTTGTTTTATTTTCTCACCATTCCTATAGGGGGTATCAACTGAAAACCTTAATTTCTCCCTGTAATGCGCTCCTGGGCCCATACTATAAAAGACACAGACACATGCTTTCAATTATTAGGCTCTCTATCCTGGGGAGACATGCAAGGTAGAGCCTACCTAATAGTCCGTGCACACTGTGGGGACTTGCTCTGTGTGTCTGATCATTTGTTTGTTTAAAGTATGATATTCCTTCGTCAAGCTTTTTACATGTTCTAAATACTGAAAATCTTTTACTTTTTCCATGCAATGTCACACAGTGTGGGTCTCATTTGCGTTTTAGTATCTAGGAAAGCAAACACACACTGCAAAAACAAAGATATAAAACAGTAGGAGGTGTGCTGTTCAAGGCAGACTGGGCCCTATTAACAAGCAAATGGAACAAATGTTGTTAAATGAAAGAAAAAAAGGGAACACAAAACAAAACATGCACACACACAAACTTACCCCACTCTCTGGGAACGTGGTCCATGCCAGCTCTGTGGTTGCCCACCGACTGTCCATAAGGGTTTCTGCAAATTAAAAGTAAGAGAAAGTTGACAGACCTGAATTAAAAGGCATGAGGGGGTAAAAACAAATTTTGCATAGCATTAAGGAGCACACACAAGTTCCCTGTGTTTGACAAAGGTTGCAGGTAAAACTTCCTCTCCCATTCTGTCATATCCTCCACTCACATGCACTCAGTTTTTGAAAGCACTGACAATCATGGCATATCTGTGATGCTGCCTAATTAAGTCTTTCTCTGTCTCTGTGTTTGGCACCCGCAAATGCACTCCCTTCAATATTCATTTGTGGAACTAAGAACAAAGAATCCTCCAAGATGCCTTGGGATGGGAAATATTCCATTAACTAGCACTGTTTGAGAGAGTTCATATAAGCACAGAGAACTTTAATAGATCCCATTTGGGGAGGGTGGCGTGAGGGGTTCACCAGAAACACCATAAGTGTGCCGCCTCTTGACTCAGATTCTGAGTTAACAGTTGATCTAAGCAGTTGTTTTCTTTACCTAGTTGTTTACGACTTTGCGAGGAGGTGAGAGCTGCAGACAATCAGAAGAGATGCAGAGAATAAACAGCAGGATCAATGAGCATTGTTGTCAGGCTGTCAATCAGTCGTCACCTGATTGGTGGTCCAGCGAGTTCATTACACCTCAGAAGACTCAACCTTTCTCTCTGGGCTCTAAATATTCAGCTGTGGTCGAGACTCCCATTGTTCTGTTGTTGTTAGCACATAATTACTGAAACAATGACGCTTTCTTTATTGGAGACTCAATGAGACGACGCCTGCTGTGCTCCATTTGCTCACAAGTCGTTGTTAGCGGTGCTGGAGTAGGGTTTGAGAGGTTAAACAAATAGCATGACCTGTGTAGAACAACAGCATGGCTTTGTTCTGTTGGTAGAGGTTCTGCTAAAGTACAGTGTTGTCCTTGGCTTGTGTGTGTCAATAATAGAAGTTTTATTAAGTGGTTAGATCACTGGTCCATCTGTAGCTGCTGAGCTAGAGATAAGCTCAGTGTTTACAGTCTGCGCTGTGTGTTCATTAGAGAAACCACAATGGCTTTTCTTCTTTTTAGAGGACAGAGAACAGTGATCTGTACATCCAACAGGATAGATTATATCTGTGTTCAAATGGTGCTGGTCACGTTCACACTGCAGTTACAGACAAGATCAAAACCAAGTAAGAGCAAACTTCCTAGTTCCATGTTTCAATGCAAATTATCTTAGCTGTGTGTTAGTGGAAACAAGTTGACAAGAGATGATGACTGGTATTTGATGTGCAGTGCCAAACTACGTACAAAATGTTCTCAGAGCATTTAGTTCCCCTTTAAAATTATGTTAAGTCTGACAAGTCAAGGTCCACCTTGGGAAGGTCCACTGGGAACAGAGGGTAATAGCTAGCCTGGTCAGCTAGCTAACAAACAAAAGAAAAACCAAAGTAAAATCATATTCCCAAAATGTTGAACTTTTCCTTAAGCATGATTCATGATGATTTAAAGCATCAATTAATGCACCATGTATTATACATTTCTATTTTTTTTAATTATGTTTTTGGGGGCTTTTTTATTAGATAGTACAGAAAAGGGGGTGATGGAGAGGGGGGATGACACACAGCAAAGGGCCACAGGTTTGAAACTAGTCTTGCATTGCCAGACCTATCTCCACAGCGCTGCGGAGTAATGTCTGGCTCGACCACACATACATTCCAGGATAGGAGAAAAAAAATCACTCTTGGTTGTTTGCATTTCTTAAACCAATTACAATCGTCTTGGGCAGCGCTAAACTCTGGGCGCAGTGACGATGCCTCTGAAAAATGGTCTCGAGACGAAGCATGTTTTGGTGGAACATTTGCACCCCGCAAAAGAAAACGCCACATTGTGTCAACAGTTAACTTCATTTAATATTGTATGTGACATACAATATTAAATGAAGTTAACTGTTGACACAATACGCTATAGCTGGATACATGGTTAAACGTACTTTGCTCTTACCATTGTATTGTATTGTATTAGTTTAAACAGAGATTATTTCTTCTACTGGAAGAAAAAAACACTTGTGTGCACTTCTGGCTCAAAACTCTGCTTAAAAACCAAAACGTAGCAAAGTAAATGTAGCCTGAGAACAGCAACACACAGAGAGCGGAAGCCGAGGGACATCCGGCAGAACGTCCGACAGCGCCGGATATGAGGCAATTATCCTGGATGTACTGTCGTTAATCCAGATTAGTAGGATGCAAATCCAGGCACAAATATGCCTTTCCTAGGATGGCGAAGGAAAGCCCCGCGTTACTCTGCCTCTGATTACCTTACCCTGGTATTCTTACCCTTACCACCCCTATACCTAACCAATCAAACCAACAAAGGAGAGTAGAGTACTAGCTACTCAGAGGCAGAGTACGCGGCACATTCATTCGCCATCCTAGGAATCACAAATTCGCAAACCGGACCGCTGCCAAGGACTCAGCCAACATGGGGCACACGTCCTATTGGGTGAGCTAGAGGTTGCACCATGAATTCTGGTGCATTACCATTAAGAAATGATGTCACTATAGTGATTATTAGTTAATTATTAATGGATCGTTTATTACCAACACGCACGCAACATGTGGATGTTTGCATATGACTTCCAGTTTGATACAAACATCTTCATATTTCAATGAGAACACATACAGTTCTGTTTTCACGCTAAATGTGTGGCTCTGAAAAGTGCCTTCCTATGTAACTGGATTCCAGCTAATTTGGTGACACATAAATTAGAGAATGAAGTACATTTGAATTAACGATCATTAAGTTAGGACCCATTAAAAATGAACTAATCACACAGAACTCATAGTCACTTGATAATTTCTTAATGGTGAGCATTAGTTAAGCATGTGATTTGTAACCAGAATACTTTTATGTGCAGAAGAAATGAAAAGTACATAAATAAACATGAGTAGTGATGCATAATGTAAAAAAATAATTACATTCAGAGAGGAATAAGTGGCTGCTTTTATCTCTGCATATAATAGAAATATTTTTCCACAAAGAAAATGTATATTTACTGATGAAGCTTTAAATACAAAAGCAACTCTGGGTCTTCTATACTTGTGTGTGTGTGTGAGGACATGAGCGACAGCAGTTAACGACTTCGTTTGTCGAGCCCAAATATACGATTGTGAACAAGGTTGTTTTACTGATTAGCACGATTTGAGCCAGAGAGGAGGAACTAATCAGCGGCAGTTGTCTGCTTGGCTACACTCGGCCCTCTGTGACTCACAGCTGAGTGAATGCTCCCGGACTACAGGCTACTGATTCTGCCTGTCCCTTGGGTGTCTGATCCGGTGTGTCGCCTTTTCCCTCTTCTCTCCCTGTTGCCCAGAGGCAACAGAGACAGGTTCACTCAGCCTCAACTAACCACAGGCCTGAGCTGATGCTCCTTTCAACAGGCTTCACCTCACACATTGCAGGGGCAGCAGGATGACCATCCTACATCTGTAAAAAGCCAGATTCAAGCCCCTGTGATTTCACTCTGCTGAAGCATTCTTGAGCAAGATACTGAATCCCTGGCAGCTTGAGAGGTGCTCTTTTCTCCGAACATGACTTTTGACCTCCCCGTGGAGCAAGAGAAGACAGAATTTCTCGACAAAGAATCATAGCACTTTTACAAAAACTATTAGCCAGCTGAAGAGGATGACACTGTATATCCTCAAGCTTAACATCTGAGTCTAGGGTCATGTGTTGCTCTAACACTCAAGTTTCAGTGTGAATAACATTATTGTTCGCAAACAACTCTATTCACCAAAGTGTGTTATCGTCAACTCACTAAATCCTAAAAAACGGTTAAGATTGAAAAAGAACCCATTTGTTCCACAGTTCTCCCCCTCCCTGTTCAATTTACAGTGCCTTTGAGATCGCCACGCTGCTATAACTCAAATCCAGAAATCTCCCCCATCTCCCATAAAACTACAGCAGCAGTGGAGTCATTCTGCCTCTGGGGTAAGAAAACAATGCTGCAGTGGGAACTTTAGAGCATCACCACCCGTGGCATTTACTGGTTTTTTTTTAATCACCCGCCAGAGCCAAAATGCCACACATCTCTGCATTCCCAGTGCGCTTTGGGAGCTTGCACATGCTAATGTTTTATTCACTTTGTGAGAGCGGGTCATGAAAGGGAGGCCTTGCCTTGTACTACACTGACACTCGCTGCCAACCAGCAAACATATGAAATATTAACATCATCATCAGAGATCAGATCAAATGGGTGTCTATAAATGGGTGTAAATAAAATTGTGCATTCTAGCTCCAAAATGTGACTTCTGGGCTCATTCTAAACCACGGTTCATCTGTATTTGAGTGCATGTTTCTCTTTATAGAATCTCAGTGATAACAATGGAGTGTGATACTTAGTTTGATGCTTGATGAGCACTTTCTGAACAAATCAAGCTGACATAATTCAATCTCTCGTCAGGGCTGCTTTTAAAAGGTCAACAAATAATTATTCTTGTTAATATGCTGATGTATGGAAAACAGGGAAATGCCAATGAAGCTCTCTCTTAATGTGAAAATTGTCTGAAAACCTGATGCTTAATGCTTTTCTTACAATCACACACACATACGTACTGTCTGATTACTTTATAAAATGCTTTCTGAGTGGTCATCCATCTAGTTTATGAGCTTTTAAAACATTAAACGATGACTGTAAATGAGAGAAATACAACATAAAAATGTCACAGTTGCTGAGGTTTTTACTGCAGTCTGTTGTGAGAATTGGAGATAAGTCATCACTGTAGCTTTTGTAAATAAGCACACACACTTCAAGTTGCAGTCCAGCTTCCATTATCCATGCGCAAACACTTGCCAATCTGCGGGAAAAAAAATCCAGATTCAAGCCATGTGTTGAAATCCACTGAGTAAGCAGCTAAATAAACGACATGCAACTCTCTGAAAAAAGGCCTCCCTTTCCCCCCTCGTTTAAACCCATCCAATGATCTGCCCTTCATGTTTATCCTCAGAGGACAAACATAAGTTAACCCCTGAGCTTTGAGTAACAGTTAGTGGTCCGGTTGGGGAAATGGGGCTGATCATCACGGCGTGAGAGAGCCCACTGGGACTTGGACGGCTGCTGCCACTGCATTGATTTACTTGCTGACACCAGAATTGATGAGGGATCAGTCTGGCCACGGTCCAGGGGAGGCAGATTGGACAGGGAGGGAATGGAGGAGGCAAGGCAGAGAAATGTAGCTACAGCTCAAAGAGGAGTCGCAGGGTGGGTAGCAGCAGTAGCAAGGGTGGGTTTCTCCCTGGAGCAACACTCCCTCGGTGATGGAGAGAGCTTCAGGGGCTGCAGCATAGGCTACTGGTTAAGCCATTGACCTTTAATTCACACTTGTCATCTAATGTGTCTCACGTGTGTCCCTGTGGCGATTCAGGGGCCGGGATTGATCTGTTCTGGTCTGCGTCTTTAAGCATCCATAGCACTGATTGGTGGGCGAACCCAACAGCAGGTTGAGCCCCCTTGACATGCATCATATGAGGAGTGTACTCCTATTTTACAGTGGCAGTAGGGGGACGCTCCTCTACTGTCTCAGTGGTGTGAATCTAACCTCTCTGGTGCTGTGGGGAGAAAATGTGGGGCAGGTGGGCATCCTTACTCAGCGTGTGGGTGTGACAACAACAGGGACAATTGCAACAGGGCAGTCCTTCAGCCGCAATGGGAACACTGGGATGTCATCACACACATACACACACACACACACACACACACACACACACACACACACACACACACACACACACACACACACACACAAAGGGAACGGGGCGTGCTGATACATGTAAACATGGATTACAATCTCTCAGCGGAATTGCCTATTTAACAGAGCGGGTCCGCATTATTAACAGCTTTAATTATCCAAAACATGAACGGAGTCTTGCTTACAGATCTAATTTCACCTAGGCCTATAAAGAAACAGCATGACTGATCTGGCATTTAAACTGGCAGGAGGGACTGGCCCCAATATGATTTAAATTGTCAGATAAAATACCCACTATTTACTTTTGCCAGGCCTACCTGTTTTTCCCTGTGTTAGGCTAATGGTCATTTTTTTCTCGGTGTCAATTAGGTGTTTTATTGCCAAATTCTGCATGCATTCAAACAGTCCATTGTTCATTCACGAGAGAAGTAGTCATACAAATATCAAACCACATAGCCTACCTTCTACAGCCAGCACCACGGGGACAATGAGGCTGCACACCCACAGCAAGTAATCCATTGTCATAAAACAGGCTTTTGCAACATGAAGAAAGGTGTGTAGAGTGGACTGTTTGGATGGATGGAGACTCAAACACAGAGCACCGCAGCCGAGATTTTTGTTCCTTTCCCAATTCTCATGTCTTCAGTTGTGATGAGGGCTCTCACCGCCCCATTCTAACAAAAAAAAAAAACATTAAAAAAAGCCGAGCGCTTCTTTATTTTGCATTCAGTCAGGTCTCTTATTCCTCCGGAGTTGTGAATGCGATGCTACAGGAGCCCTACACTGCGCCCTTTCTCAGTCTCATTCTCTTTATCTGACTTTAACGACACCGAACCTCTGTCCAGGGGCGCATCTCTCGGCTGCTGCCCTCCACGAGCAGTGGCTGGAAACCCGGGTATGAAGTCGTCTCTGTCCGCAGAAGAATCTGTGTAGTCCACTCTGGCCAACTCCGTATAGCTGTTGCTCCTCTGCGAGGGATGTGCGTCGGAATGGCAACACTGGGACAGAGACACACAGAGGGGGCTGGGGCTCTCTGGCAGCGTCAAGGCAGACACAATGAACGTCAAGCTTCAGATCAAGACTTTCAAAATAATAGTAGCCTACCTATTACTCCATTTATTCATTCATTCAAGAGACAACACTCTTTACTTAGCTACAATATGATTTAATGTGCCAGATTTAGCCAAAGAAAGCCAAAGTCAAATTTTCATAATTTATTATTATTATTATTAATGTTTTTTTTATTTATTTTGTATTTATCTATTTTATTATTATTCAGTAGGCTATGCAATTTGGGAGAGAGAGAGAGTTAGAGAGAGAGAGAGATAGACAGAGAGAGCGATGTAGTATAGTCATAAACTAATAAATTGGACATTTTATTTATTTTAAGGCTATTTTAGTTTAGATGAGCAACTATTTAGGCCTTTAGCCTATTCATCCATAAAGCACTTTTTCACAACACAATTTCACAGTCTGGGGTCGAAATACCATAGACCTATAAAACCATATATGTTAACGTTGATATTATCCCTTGTTAAACATTGTTTGTTTTTGCACCTCAAATCAATGTTAATGTCATTCAAAGGTGACTCACACCAGGTAGAAAACCACAGCTGTTGTGCTGTTTGTGGACCTAAGATGACCTCATCCTAGTGATGTCATAGCAGCTGTTTTTGTTAACCTGTCAAACTACCCTGCTCTGACATCACTGACTGAGGTGATGAGCTCTTAACGTAATCCATTGCCAATATATTCATAAAAATTATTTCCAACGCTTTTATTTTGAAGTCAAAAGTGATACACTTCCGAGTTCCTACTGAATGTCGAGCTGCTTGACGCGGCTGGCAGGGGGCGCGGAGGAAGAGAAGGTGGGAGGAGGAGGCTGGTTGGTTGGCCAGCAAGCGGCCACCATCCCGCAGTGTTTGTTCGCCCTGGTGGCAGGTAACACCGGCCTGAACGCGCTGCTCACCACAGTTAAATACCGATCAATTCTGGCATTAAAGAGACTGTGGTCGCATTGGCGGGGAACGTCAATATGAGCTTTGGCAACAAAGGCTAGACAGCGTCTACCGCGGGTTATTGAGTAGCCTCTGACTGTGATTCGAGTTACACTGGGTGATTTATCAAAAGCAAGTCCACATATTTTACTTTGTCTAATCAATTGAATCATGCTAACAGCTAACAGATATCATACAAATATTTTAGCATCATTTGATCAATTTCACAATAAAAGTCTACATTGAAGAGACCTACCGACACTGAGACCCCATGGGATAGGCTTGTCCTACTGCTGTTACATATAGTAGTTTTGTTTCCCTTGTGGAGAAAATACAGTTTTACTACTCAGCAAAGCGACATCTTCAGTGCAAGCAGTGCCTTGACAGACTGCCTAGCCTCATTAGTTCATGTGATAGGCTACTTGGACCTTTTGCAGTCTCTGTCTTGCAGTCTCTCATTTTAGGTCCCTTTCCACCACACCCACCCTGTCTTTTGTCCCTTGGCGGGTTCCTCTGGAGGGAGAGTGTGTGTGATGTGCTGGCTGGTAGTAGCTCTCAGCTCAGGGACAAGACTCCCCATTCACACTGCTAATTCATCCCTCTGTGTGTTCCCACTCCCAATGCTTCAACCCCCCCCTCCTGTTGCACCCTGACACCAGAACTCACACATACACAGTTTCCCCCCAAAAGTCCCCCTGTGCTACAAACTCAAGATCCCCTGCTTTACCCCCCTCTCCCGAATCTTCACCCCAGACACTTCCAAGCAGCTCCCCAATCACCTCCTCCCCAAAGTTTCTTTTGTCCCCTAGGCTTTGTGCACTAATTAACTACAGTTCAATTCCCAGTATGCTTGGGTCAGCATCCACTACTGAAACCAGTGATAGAAAGCTTTCTTTAACCTGCACGGCTCTACACAGCTCGACTGGCTCTTTTTTGGTTTTCCATTATCAATAGTTGTGAATAGTACCTGCTACTTTTATGGTACCACCTCGGTCGAGGTTCCAAGTGAGCTGAGCCGATACTTAAAGGTGGAGTTAAAACACTGCAGACCACTGATTGGTCAGAGAGAACCGTCACTAGTGCAACACGGGACATCCTGCACAAACCCGACATTTTTAAATAACCAAGCTACCGTCAATAGCGATCGGAAATCTTTCAATCACCAGATATCTTTTTAAATGGCAGCCCACAAAGCTACGGCATACACTACCCGTACAATTGACGAAGCGCACAGATTGTTGCCGATGAAAGGATCCAGTGAGCGTCACATTGAAGATGATGTCACGGCAGTTTCATGCAGCGTAGCTATGGTGATCAACTGAGAATCCTGCCTACACTGAGGGAGTACTAGCCGCATCGGAAAAGGAAATGGAGAAAAACACCTAAAAGTGAGTTAAGTTGAGATGAGTCGAGCCGAACCATGCAATGGAAATGAGGCATTAGACAAAAAAAAAGACAGACAGTGTCCTTCATGGCAGCATTGGGACAGTCATTATGAATAGGTCATGTGAATAATATGTGACAGTGCTGCTGCTGCGTGGTTCTTATTTGTTCAAAATCCCTCATCGCTTGCTTGTTTGTATGTCTTTTGAAGATGCTCCTAAGAGCACAAGAGAGTGTTTGGGATTGCATTTACAAATCTGCTTGTTAATTCAGCTTTTCAACAGTCCTTGAATTCTGTGTGTGTCTTTAAACACACACAAATGGAGAAGAATTATTAATGGATACAAAAAAAATCACTTCCACCAATACCATCAATCCATTATATATGCGTTCCTTATATGAAGAAAAAAAGAACAGATTGTATCACTTTGACTGAAAAGGGCCCCATGCAGTCATGCCTTCAAGTTCATCCGTATCTTCAGGTGTTTGTTCCAGTGTGACCTTTCACCTCCTCCAACATGAACTGGCAGTTAAATCTCAAACTCTACAGTTGCTGACTGGACCGGGGATTGTTTGTGCTTCAGTTGTTGCCGTGACAGGTGGAATAAAGAATTGTTGTCTGGAGAGTCTTCCCATCCTGCTGAGATGAGAAATCAGTTCTCGGGCTCAAGGGGAAAAATACATATTTTACAGTGTATGGAGAGGATCGCTGAGGAGCCAAGGATGAGGTGGAGGGAATGAAAACTACAGTAGCTCTGTGGGAAAGCAGTGTTAAGCTGACAAGAGGGGAAGACAGAACATCTCCGCAAAGCCAGACTGTCTCCTGCTAAGTACTTGTGAGTTATGGAGTCTGTCCAGTTCACTGCACTGTGTGCGTATAATAAACATGCATGTAGAACTTTGTGTGTGTATGTGTGTGGATGTATTTTGGACACATGCAGTCAATTTTCTATGAATGTATATAATCTAACCAGTTCTTCCCTGATGTTTTAGGCTTATGCTCTAAACATAAAAACTAGCAACCAGAATTCATACTTATGGTTCATATTCTTCCTATATGCATAATGTATAATAATATAGATCAGGGAACAAATAATATGGCTTGTGTAAGATATTGACAAAAGGCTTTTCAATAAATGATTTTAATCCATCAAACAATATCAATGGATTCTGTTTTTTTTTCATATGAAATAGCAATCTATTCCACCTTAAATCTGCAGTTCACAATTTGAAACTGAACTTGAACATAAAATTGATAATATGATCACCAGCATTAAGTAGCTCTTCTCTCATATCACATGATCTTCATCAGCAGAGCTTGCGAAGTTGTTGTGGAATTTCAGTCCCAAAAAAAATCTGAGTGCTTTAAAGGAGACATGAAAAGCTCACCTTTTCAGTGCTTGTGCACATGCAATTGGATATCTGGAGTGCCCCCCTGGCTTGAGAACTAACTTTGCAAAGGTGAGCCATTAGACTGGGCTTTTTCGGGAGGGGGGGCTTAAAGAGACAGGCGCTAAAAACGGTGTGTTTCAGAATACAGCCATACAGATATTTAGACAGATATACTGCAGTTTGAGAAAAACTAAGTTTTTTTCAACATTAAAGCATGCTCTAGTGTTGCATGTTCTGGCAGAAACCCAAAATATATGAACCTGAAAATGAGCATAATGTCTCCTTTAAGGACTTCTTGTCTTCTTCTTAATCTACAATTCCATGACAACTCCATTTCCCAATGAAGATCATGTCATATGACCGGAAGCTCCAGAACAGCTACTAAATGGACCTTGTGGTGAGATTGTTTTAACAATCCGAGAATGAACTCTGAACCTCAGTTGAAAATAAAATATAATACGCTTGCAGCAAGCAATTAAACATGACCTACAATTTCAAAGAACAGTTTGACATTTTGGGAAATATAGTTTGCTTATTTGCTTTCTTGCAGAATTAGATGAGTAGATTGATATCGCTCTTTATATCAAGAGTGGTATCAATCTTCTCATCTAACCCTCATAAAAAAAAGAATATTCCCCAAAATGTTACACTGTTCCTATAAATACATTTTATAAGCTTAAATCTACAGGTCACAGCGAAAACATTAGCACAAGTATGGCAAAGCTTCTAAAACAAAACTGGCCATTAAACTGGCACAATTCACTCTGTTCACAAAAATAAAGATAGATAATCTGTCTTCTTTAGGGCTGCTGATGTGAGAAAACCAGAAAACATGTCAACAAACACTGGGAGACAAAGTTAATGGGGGACAACACAATAAGATAACGAGGGGAAAAACAATAGGGAGAAGACTTTCCACATAATTCTGCATATATTTGAATATCTGTCATTGTCTGTCTGAGCTCGTTTGCTAACACGGCCCAAAAAAAAGAGCTGTCTGTCCTCAAGAGCACCGTTGAAACACAACATGAAATAGTGCAGGAGTGGCGCTTTGCTACATTGATTGGAGAAGTAATGATACATGATTATGTTCAGACAGGGAGCTGGCTGTTAACTGCTGCTTAAGGGCGCGAGCACTGCTGGGCTTTTCACACAAACTGCTGTCAACGTGTGGTTCTGTGCACCGCTGATTGATTGAATATGCATTGGTGTTGGTTTGGCGAGCTGTCGTGTTTGTCTCACTGAAAACTGCTCCTCTTCCCACGAAAGCTGTCAGCGTCAGCCACAGCTCAGTGTTGGGGTGCAGAGCTCCACCAAATGCCGGCTGCACTTCCTCTGACTCCCAAACTTCACAGCTAATCAGTGGAAAGTTGTCACTTACAGTATCTCATCACAGTCTGCATAATGCGGGATTTCAGGAACTGGAGATTTCAGGTAATCTAAAGTGAGATGAGTGGAAGCTTGCTTATGAAATAATGAGTGTTCATCTGCAGAGTGAGGCAATACACAGCAAAAACTAATTAAGAACAATTCCATTTTAGTGGGCACAGACAGTTTCAGCAGAAGTCTTTTTCTTTCAGAATTATTCACAGGAGGCGTTATTGATGATTCGCCACATTCGGCAATTTTCCCACCATTCTCCTCCTCCATTATTCATCCACCTCTAGTTTTTAATCTCCTGTGAGCTGAGTCAGAACTCCACTTCCATTTACAGACTGTTCCTCCTCTGTGTCTGTAGCATTGATTAAATGGACCCCAGTGGGCTGGGGATTACATCAGGGTCTATTTGAAATGGCATTTCTACAGTGTTTTTCCATTACTGAGCATACTATTGGAATTTAGATAAACTGGGTCTGGGTGGGCTTTGTTGATTTCTGAGTTTGTTCGGCTGGGTCACATGGGGTCTATTTGCTGCAATTGAACAATTACTGGCTTTGGCGCCTTTGCTAATTCTCTATGTTCACATCCCTCACCAGCCTACAGCGCAGCCAACCGGGCTCTCACAGGAAGGCAGAGGAAGAGGGAATATGGGAGGCAGAAAATGAATACAGACAATTGTTTTTTAATCAGCTGAGATGGAGCAGGGATACGACCAAACAGGACAAATTAGATAACAGAGGACGGAGAGAGTGAGAGACAGTGTGCCAGCTGTTTCCGCCTTGTAAACATATCTGTGGTTTTAACTATAAGCTCACTGTTGGTTGTTAATAAATGGCTGGCCCCCTTGAGCTTTAAGTGGAAACAGTTTCACTCTTTGCAGCCACAGCAGGGCAGAGTGAAGTACACTGTGGTCATCGAAGGTGTGTTAGATCACTTTGTTTACTCACTGAATGCAAATGTGTCCATGTGTTCCATTAATTTCCTTCATGCTAAATCTTTGTATACAGATGTTGAGAAACATCCAGAGCTTTTTTACATCCATTATTAACACATGCTGCTAATGTTCAGTATCTAGAAACCTGAGGGCTTTTGACCTCTTCATCATATGTGACATTACACGACAAGTGGCCAGGGGAGCGGTGTCTGCTGCACTATCCAACAGCTTCTCCACTTCCCCCCACAGGTGAGGGTATTGGTGTCAGACTGTTTGGCTTCTTACTTTGGCGCTCCAGTGTGTCCCGGCTTATTTTGATGGTCATTCCAGCTAAAGGTCTACACTTTACCAAAGTATTTCCTCACTCTGCACAACCTACAAAAATGATGTGAGTCAGGCAGCAGCATACTCCACTTCAGTAATGATCATGCTGACTGAGCAGATTGCTGCACAGACCGCTCATGTGTTCCCCTGGGGCTAAATACAACCAGTATAACCACCAATTACCCCAAAATATGATGCATTTTAAGTTTTCATAATGGTGCCCATATTTTTGTATCGATCAACACAGGGCACAGGTTGGTTATCCTCAGTGATAAAAGTATTTATATTATTCATTTATTTATATATTACTCATTTTTTACACTGTGAAAATGCTTATGGCATTACTTATAAGACAACATTTTTAATTATCATTTCAAATATGGGCACCATTGAAATGTATCATTTCATCATTTCATTCTTTGTAGTAAAATAACTATTAACAGTAGGAGCTGTGCATCAAACAGACATCACTTTCACCTGGAGACTCACTAAGTAGAGGAGTCGATCTGTGGGTCGATGGCTCTGTGAAACCTATTCATAATGAGGTCGGGGGAGTGTGCGTGCGTGTGTGTGTGTGTGTGTGTGTGTGTGTGTGTGCGTGCGTGTGTGTGTGTGTGTGTGTGTGTGTGTGTGTGTGTGTGTGTGTGTGTGTGTGTGTGTGTGTGTGTGTGTGTGTGTGTGTGTGTCACACCTTGAGAAAGGTTTTTTTTCCTTCATGATTGAGCGGATTAGCCAGACCAAACCCCTGGGGGGATTGCAGGCTGCTACAACTTGTATGTATCAGAAATGACTCCACAGCCAAATTTAAAGGTAGCTGTGATGATGATGAGCGCTTGTGACTGTCTGCCCCCTCTGAGCTCTCCTCTCCTCCTGTGCCCTGCGACGGGTGGTGACACAGAGTGAGGATGGGGAGAAGCATGGTTGCTAAACAAACTGAAATTTGGGTTGGGGATTTTATCTGGCATGAGGGCACGGGGAATATTACATCATGATGCAACCTGCTGTATGCTTCAGTAAGTATATTCCTCATGCCTTCAGTGGAGGATCATTCACGTGTGGTACGTGAGCGCCTTCTAGTGTAAGAAAGAAGAAGTGCAATAACTAAATTCCTCACTGCATACTTATTCTAAGCAGCTGTTGAGAATGAAGGCCATTTAGACGGGAAAAATTACAATTAAATGACAAATAAGTGTACTCAAAAAAGTGAGTTTGCATACGTTTGCAAATGTTTGCTGTTAATGTAAACATTTGCCCCACAATGCAATGCACATAATAAAATAGAAGAAATAGAGGAGCAATTCACAGCTGCAAAACAATAAAATCTCAGAAAACATAAAAGTATGACCTTGTTGTAAAACAATTTTGCTTTTTCTGTGGCATTTCTTTGGCAATTCAATTTATCAGCACCATACATTTTGTATGGCATGATTGTGCACACAAACATCATTTATAGTTCCAAACAGGGTTATAGCATTTAAGATATAAAGTTTTTTTATGACATAAAAAGGGATTACAAATATACAGTGCATAACTATTAGAATCTTATAATAATAATAATAATTCATTACATTTAGCGCTTTATCATAGACACTCAAAGTGCTTCATGTGTAGCACCCACCTGGGTGATGCACAGCAGTCTTACGACACCAAACATTCACCACACATCAGCTTGTTAGAGAGTGAGGGGAAAGATGTTTTTAGTGGTGGGGGAAACCGGAGCGTCCATAGAAAACCCACGCAGGCACAGGGAGAACATGCACACGCCACACAGAAAGGCCCGGGACGATGGACGATCAGGGTTCAAACCCGGTACCTTGTTGCTATGAGGGCACACTGCTATATATATATATATATATATATATATATATATATATATATATATATATATATATATATATATATATATATAAGATATATCTTTATATCTGTATGGTATGAAGATACAGGAGACTGTTAGCTTAGCTTAGCATAATAATGAAAAGACCATCAGTGAAAGAATTAGGCTATGTTTAGACTGAAACGATCTGAAGAGAAAACCCCAAAGTGGCGTTGCGTTAGCACTTTTTATTCCGCGTTTAGACAAGCATTTGGGGGGGGGGGGGGGGGGAATCTGCGTGCATATGGTGATGCAAGTGTGTGAAATTCGATGTAGTAGGCACACTAGGCAGCTAGGCACTGCCACACAACGCCACCAAGTCCGTGCGCCTGCGTAGAATCTTCCTTCTACTTTTTGTCTGGACAGACGAGGAGGTGGCACAACATGGCATGGACTGGGAGTCCTGCCAGTCAAAATATGGACATGTGGACCGAATTTCTTCAGCAGTATCCTGTACCTGGAGGGACGTCATATCCACACACGAAAGACGCTATCTGTTAAAGTCAGATATCATCAAAGCTTACAGCCATCCAGACCAAGTATAGGCAGGCTGTGGATACCCAACAGCAGAGTGGCCATGGCCAACAATAGAGGCTGCAGACTTTTGCGTTTTACCCTTTAGACGGGAACGCGTCGGTGGAGAGTTTTTAAGATTTCCACTCTGGAGGGTGGTTTCACTTTTTTGCATTTTTAAGCCCCAAAAATGCCGTTGCCGTCTAAACGAAAGGCACATGTGATAAAATATGTTTACGTTTTCACCCGCGAGCGTTCTCGTGTAAACAGGGCCTTAAAACGTGAAATTTTGTTCCTTTTTTAACAAAGTCAGACACAAGCTCAAAATAGAGCTTCCGGTCCCTTGTCCCATGAGAAGTGGGCTTGTAAACAAAGCTGTCATGTTACCGTGATACTGTAGTACATGCAGGATAAAGTTAGTGCACTGAATGTTAGAAGAAGAGGCTAAAAAGTGATCCTTTGTTATATGACACATTAAGTAAGGTAAATAAAACAATAGAGGCCGAAACTATGAAGACGTTTATGTAAGAATTTCACAGAATAAATTGTTTTCCTGAAAAGTCTAAGGTTAGCTAATAGATCTGTTCTGACGAGCCACTCTGAGTCATCATGCGATAAGCAGGCGTATAGCACCTGTCACATCTTCTTACTGTAAAGGCCTCCATGCTAACATTTTAAACATGAGCATGCTGGCTTCACTGAGTTCACTCTTCCATCTGTCCATTGTCCACTTGATTTGGTTTCTCTCTGTTTATATACATCCTCATTTCTTGATTATTTCCCACACAGTGATTAGTTATTAGCCTGTTTATCTCTGAAGAATGTCCTTACCCTCCTTAAGTGCTTATCCTCACAGTGTTTGTATTGAGCCAATGTCACTGGCACTCATTACTCTTCTGTAAACTGTGGCTGAATCTAAAAAAAAGCCCATACCCAAGTTTGGAGAGGCAGTAGTAGCCTACACCAGAGTATAACCACTGCCCTTTCCTTAAAGTCAGTGACAGGAAGTCTAACAACCTCTGCAAAATAGGGGATAAACATAATTATGGATCACACCATTTTGAGCTGTTGAGGAGGACAGATAGCTGAACTGCACCACCACTATGCCACACTGCAGCTAGTTAACTACCCTGCATGGCTCTGAGGTCATACAGGAATGTTCCTGTTCACTGTCATGCAGTGTTTTTCTGTTTCTTCATTTAAATCTTTCTGCTAACCATAAGCTTGTCCTGAGTTTATAATACAAATCCAGCAGTGTTGCACAGTGTCAGACTAGCAGTTCATCAGCATGATACAAAATATGGAACTCATAAACCAAAATATAAATGCTCTTGCTTTTAGAATTAAAATATTGTAAACCATGGCAGCAGCATTGTTTTTTTTTAGCTTGATTACAATAAGTTGTGTTTGTGATATGGGTTCAAATTAAGTTTTGAGAGGTTTATGCAGTACAAAGGATATTGAATTTTGTCACGTAGACAGAAGGAAGTGGTCCTTTAAGAGGAGTTAAAGTATACAAATCACATCCGCAGTTAAACATTAACCACCATTGTTTGTGATGATGGCCGCTCACTCTGCCTGTTGTTCTTGTTGGGTAAAAGAAAAACCCTTAGCACTGCCTCAAGCACCCTGCTTAGTAACAGCCATCTCAACAGCACCTTTCAAATGTTCACGTGTTCTTCTGATGTCCTCTCTAGAATAAAAACCCTCAGAAAATAAGAAAGGGAGCCATATTTAAAGGAAATACACAGAATGTAACATAACATTAGCTGTATGCTGTATGGGTTCTTTTTAGCTTCTTCTGATGACGTCCATATTAACTGATGTAACACTTGAAAATTGCTGACAGTTTATGCAGCAATAAACTTTAGTTTTATGCTGCCACAAACCCTGGATATCCATCAATCACCCAGACACTGTCAATGGGCTCTGAATACATGCTTCTCACTCCACTATGTTATACAAAGAATAGCTTATTTGTTTTCATTATCAATTAATCTACTAATTATATTTTAAACTGCTAGTTTAGTCTATAAAGACCATCGGACTTCTGTTAGCTTTCAGTTACTGTTCTATTAATCTTCTCTTAGTTGTGTCTATGTACAGCACTTGGAATTGTCTCTGAGTTTGAGATGTACTAAATAAATGAAGTTGCCTTGCCTATAAAACATCAGAAAATATATTTTTGATAAATGATGGTCACAATTTCTGAAAATCCAAGGTGACATCTTTAGGTTGGTTCTTGGAGAAGCTGGAACTACTAGACAATGTTTGTTTACTTGATAAATGGACTTAAACTATGAAGCGATTATCAAAATCTAGTAATTTTCTGTCACTAAATCGATTAACACTAACTAACTAACCAGCTGTAATGAAATACTTACCTTATACACCAAACCAAAGTAATGTATTTACTTACACAAAATGTTTTCACATTCATGTTCCTTTACACATCCGTTCTATCTAAAATCAATGTGAAACAGTCTAAAGTCTAAAGCAGCCCTGAAAAAACAGTAAAAAAAAAATCAGAAAGCTGTTTTGCTAAAGTCTATGTATCCTGCTACCATGTATAAATATAGTTTAAATACGTCAGTAACTAAATGAAAAAATATTCTTCTTTTATAGAGAGTGAACCCTGTGAGTTCATATGTGTTTCCAACGTAGCAGTTTTAATACTACTGTTGCTATTTTATTTTTTCATATTATTAGAAGGGTTTAGGTAATATGACAAGGTTGCAATTATCACAGTGGGAAATGGCACACAATTACTTACTCCTATAATGGAATTCAGTGGCACCTATAAACCATGAAAATATTATAGATTAATGGATTAGCTGCGGTTAGGTTTAAAGCTCTAAAGGGTGGTGCTTGGAAAAGAGCTGTTGAGCTTTTAAGAGACTGTAATTGTATCCCATGAAAATGCACAAGCAGAAGAGCCTGCAGGAGCTGTTCGTTCATGACCCACCCAGTATGCTTCGTTCATTTTGGACAGAGTTCACAGTTTTAAGACTCCACATTTAGATAATTAAATCTGCAAGTTATGAGAAAGCGTGTTCCCATGAGAATATAACATACAACCCCAAATCAGAAAAAGTTGGGACAGTATGGAAAACACAAATAAAAAAGAAAGTAGTGATTTCTAAATGTACTTTGACTTGTATTTCATTGCAGACAATACAACAGCACATAATTTAATGTGTTCATCATGATTTTTATTGTTTTTTCTTTCAAAAAACCAAAATTCCTATTTTGGTTCTTGCAACACATTTCAAAAAAAGTTGGAACAGTAAAGCATTTACCACTTTGTAATGTTGCTATTCCTTTTCACAACACTTAAAAGACATTTAGGGACTGAAGACACCAAGTGATGAAGTGTTTCAGGTGTAATTTTGTCCCATTCTTGCTGCAAACAAGTCTTAAGGTGGGCAACAGTACGGGGTCTTCGTTGTCGCATTTTGCACTTCAAAACGCGCCACACATTCTCTATTGGAGACAGGTCGGGACTGCAGGCAGGCCAGTCAAGTACCCGTATCCTCTTCCTCCGCAGCCAGGACTTTGTAATGTGTGCAGAATGTGGTTTTGCATTATCTTGTTGAAATATACATGGACGTCCCTGGAAAAGATGTCTTCTTGAAGGCAGCATATTGTGCTCCAAAATCTCTATGTACTTTTCAGCATTAATGGTGATATCACAGAAGTGCAAGTTACCTTTGCCAAGGGCACTGACACAACCCCATGCCATGACGGACCCTGGCTTTTGGACTTGTTGCTGGTAACAGTCCGGAGCACACGGCGTCCATTTCTCCCAAAAAATTCCTGAAATACTGATTCATCTGACCACAGTACACGTTTCCACTGTGTGATGGTCCATCCCAGATGCCTCCGAGCCCAGAAAAGTCGACGACGCTTCTGGACACTGTTAACATAGGGCTTCCTTTTGGCACAGTACAGTTTTAACTGGCATTTGTGGATGTAACTACGTATTGTGGTACTTGATAAAGGTTTGCCAAAGTAGTCCTGAGATTATAGATGAATGACGATTCTTGTTTTTAAACATTTCAATAATTTTCTCACGTATTTGTTGGCAAACTGGCGATCCTCAGCCCATCTTTGCTCCTAAAGGACTAGACCTTTCTTGGATGCTGCTTTTGTACCAAATCATAATTACAATCACCTGTTGACATCACCTGTTTCAAATCACATCGTTATTTAACCAATTTACCTGATTACTAGCCCTAAATTGCTCCTGTCCCAACCTTTTTTGGAATGTGTTGCAGGTCTGAATGACAGGAAAGGATGTATATTTACAAATGAAATTAAGTTGACCAGACAAAACATGAAATATTTTGTGTTCACATTGTCTGCAATGAAATACAAGTCAAAGTACATTTAGAAATCAGTACTTTCTTTTTTTATTTGTGTTTTTCATACTGTCCCAACTTTTTCTGATTTGGGGTTGTAGATCCGATACACACATATACTGAGTGCAGACTGGTAATGTCTAATTTCAGGTTTGCAGTGTATGTGTATAAGGGGCTTTATTGATAATCTAATAGTCTATATCGACAACGTTTCATTTACGGGATAGTTCCGGAGGTTCCGCCAGATGTCCCTCATTTTAAGGCGGATGTCCGTCACCTTCCGCTTTCTTTGTGTTGGCATTTTAAACTCTGGCCAATTTATGAGGAAAATGGTTAACTGCTCCTCAGATCTCTGCAGGGTAATTCCAGACAGCTAGCTAGACGATTACTAGAGTTTTCTGTTGCACGACTAAAACAACATTTGAACCAAGACAATTATTGTTTAAGAAATGCCAATAAACGAGAGCATGTTTTTCTCCTATCCAGGAATGTTGTGTGGACTAGCCAGACCCTCATCCACAGCGCTGTACAGGAAGGTCTGTCAATGTGAGACTAATAATCTAACAACCCCTCAGATGTATATTGCAACCAATTTTGGGAGGTCCTGACCCTCTTATAGAGATCCACTTATTTAATGACATCTGTTCATGCAGGTAGTTTGATATTATTTTGCCAGGATTTTACTTACACGATTACCCTTGAAATGGTCCACCATTTTATAGATTTGAAAAGCTTCAATAATAACACACTTCAATGACAAATACACTCATCTTTTTCTCTCAGTCAATCTGATGCAGAAGCCCAATTAATGCTGGACTATTGGAGCCCCGGCATTGGGATTAAAAGTGGTGATTGAGTTAGACACCACTGCAGAGGGAGGCAGAAAAACGGTCACACAGGCGTGTGCAGCCAAGCATAACTGTGAATTTTCTGCCCTCTGACAGAAGCTCCGTTGATGATTTATTGCACACACAAATCCCTGTTCCCGTCCTTGCTTGTCTGCGTAGGATGTTTCTCATTGGGCTCATCTATTAGCTGAGCAATCCTCAATATTTCCTCAGCTCTCCTCTGTACACATGCAAAAAAGGGTCTTTCTTATTAATTGGGCTTTTGGTTTCCAGTATAGGGAAAATACTCATCTGATTCCTAATGTTTAAACATAATATCATACCTGTTGACTCAAATGCCGTAAGTTTACTGCAGGAAGACAAGGTGAATAACATGAATAATTTGAAAGAAAACAAACGTGTTTACACATTGGGACATCTTTATTCTTTACCCTGATTTCTATTCTCTGGCAACAAGTGACTGCAGATGTGATGAAATAATGAGATTGTTCTGATCATGCAGTGCAGATTAGATTAGGCTTAATATGAAAAGAACAACAAAACAGTAAATCATGTACCATGGTATAATAACTGTAGTTTGAGTTATTGTATCACCAGTTTAGGAGAAGGTTGCCAAAGGGATGCAGGGTTGCTGGTTTGATTCCTGGTCACTATTTGCAGCATACATACCAACTTTGCTAACTGTTGTCAGTTCAGACAGCCACATTCAGACTGACAGTGCATGAAAAAACACATCCCTCTCATTCATACGAATTTAGTCCGTCAGCCCAGAGAGGGCACTAAAGCAATGTTGTCCGGCAAAAAAGTTGGACCTGGCTAAACTTTTGCTGCAACACAACATCATCCTGGAAGGTGCTGCATTGGCCAATCAAATACATGCAAGCAAACATTCCTGGTGAATTACTGTGTAACATGAACACCATGTTTCTCCTGTTTAATTCACAATTGTTTTGCAACTTACTGAAATATAAAAGTATGTCAAGACACACACACACACACGCACACACACACACACACACAATCCAGGTCCAGTGAGTCCATGGGTTGCAGGGTCAAAGCAATCTCAACCTTCGTATTGCTGCAATTCATGCTCTCAACGTGAAAAGTAATAGAATGGAGATTACAAGATAATGTGTGTGTGTGTGTGTGTGTGTGTGTGTGTGTGTGTGTGTGTGTGTGTGTGTGTGTGTGTGTGTGTGTGTGTGTGTGTGTGTGTGTGTTTGTGTGTGTGTGTGTGTGAAAGAGTGAAAGAGTAACAAAGGTTAAAGAAGTTGTATTTGAGAATTCAATTCAATTCATTTCAATTGTATTTATAGTATCAAATCATAACAAGAGTTATCTCAAGACACTATACAGATAGAGTAGGTCTAGACCACACTCATAATTTAGTGGTCTAGAAACACTGTATAATTTACAAAGACCCAACAATTCCAGTAATTCCCCCAAGAGCAAGCATTAAGTGCAAAAACTTCCTATTAGGGAGAACCCTCGGGTGGCCAGTTCTATAAGGGTTGGTAGGTGAATCTGACGACTATGACGAGAAGCAGGTGGGCCGGGCTAGGCGGACGCTGCAACTCCTCACTCTCTAACTATAAGCTTTATCAAAGAAGAGAGACATAAAGAAGGCGGCTAATGGTGGAGTCTGTAATAAACAAGATGGCGTGATAGAGAGAGAGAGAGAGAGAGAGAGTGAGAGAGAGAGAGAGGGAGGGGTGGGGTGAACACCAGCGCTCAAATACAGAGCTGAGGCAGCTGTGACGCACTGAAGCACCAAAGCAGTCAAGATAAAGTGCCAGAAAAACTAAGTCCAGGATGCAGAGAAATGTGATGATCACATTTCTTCAAATCATATTCATCTCAAGCCCTCAAGGAGCCCACAAACTGCAGGTGAGTTTTTTTTTTTTTTTTGTTCATGACATGAAGTTATCTTAATATCTCTGTTGTATGTTGAATGTATATACAAATCCAGTGTGGGAATCCAAACAAAGTCTATCTTGAGTCTGTATTCTGCTGAACATAAATTCCAAATAAGACATTGATAGCATTGTTAATCTACATTTTGACTACATTTTGATAGCTATCAAATATATATTAGATATTTCAGAAAATTATAAAAGGCCTTTTCCCCACATAATTACATGTCTACAGCTATGAGAAGATGACAAGTTGTGTTAAATATAATTAATGTGATAATTAATTCCATTTTTTTTAATTAAACTGATTAGAATGCTTTTTATCTGAATGTTGCTTCAACTTATAGGAATAGTTTCTCTGCTAGCTACTTTTGACAAGAGCTAAGTTACAGCTAACTTAGTTAAAATTAGGATATTAAAATTAGGAGATTTCTAGGTAACTACAAATGGCTTTCACAATACATTTTCTGACCCTAGTGTTGCAAATAATAGAGCCAGTAGTGATAAGCGGCCCTTTCATATTCCAACAAACCAGATAATTTAGCGTTTCAAGGAAAAACGTAAGAGCCGTAAATAAAAAAATTCATATTGCCCTATTACTAGGTCTCAATCTGAGTCTCATTTTTAGTAACTAACACGTATCTGTACCTTCATAGCTTAAAGGGATATTCTGGTAATTTAGCGTTGCACTTCCATAAAGTCGAGGGACTCACAACACAGATTTTTAAAAAGAATGATCAAAATCAAGGGCTATATATTCTGACTTTTAGTCACTAGTATGGGTCAAGCTCCAATACAGCTGGATCCTACAATTCCCATGATGCACTTGGCTTGCACCTTTCGTTAGACCCTCTTTGCCTGGTAAATGAACACATGCATCTTTAAAACTCTATAACACCAGTTTGTCACTGAGGTATTCTGTTATAAATGTTAAGTCTGAAGCAAAAATAACCCTGATGATCACTATTACATCATCAGTCCCCCCCCCCAAAAAAAAAAACTTTACAAAAGCTCCATCACACAGCCACAGAAGACATTAAACAATCGTTTCCACAGGCTGAGTAGTACTCCTTGTGATGAATAAGCTATACGTCATGTATAAAATTGGTGATTGGCCTTTTCTCCTTTTTCCATTAGGTTTAGAATCCAAGTAACCTTCCTGCCAATCAGCAACATGCTGGGGAGAAACTGCTCCCACGCTGCTCTTTTCACAACAAATGCCACAGTTTTCAGTGACGTGGGCTGCCCCGAGGCTGCTGTGATGTGTGGAATGAATATCTCCTGGGTGTTGGCTAACGCTACTGCACAAGATCTACATGAAATGTGCTTGAGCGAGGAAGAGTACCTGGCCTGGCACCTGGGGCCTCCGAGGTCCCCTGTGTTCCTTCCTGTCTGTGTCACCTACCTCACCATCTTAATGGTGGGCGTACTGGGCAATTCTCTGACCTGCATTGTTATTTTACGCCACAGGGTGATGCAGACGCGCACAAACTACTACCTGCTGAGCCTGGCAGCGTCTGACCTGCTGGTGCTGCTGCTGGGCATGCCATTAGAGCTCTACGAGATGTGGCAGAACTACCCCTACCTGCTGGGGGAGGGGGGTTGCTACTTCAGAACATTCCTGTTTGAAACCGTCTGCTTTGCTTCCATCCTCAATGTCATGGGGCTCAGCGTGGAGCGCTACGTGGCAGTTGTGCACCCCCTCAAAGTCAAACACATGACCACACGTGCTCACGTCAAGAGGGTCATCTTAATGCTGTGGGTGATGTCCATGCTGTGTTCTGTGCCAAACACTAGTCTGCATGGGATTGCGGTGCTGCCTCCAAAGTTTGGACGACAGTTTCCACGATCTGCTATCTGCCGTACGTATAGATTTATTAATTTAGATTAGATTTTTGCTATTTATAAGGGTCTACAGCCATCTTAGCAGCTTGTAAGGCTATAGGCTACGTCAGCATGCTAAAATGGTCACAATGACAATGCTAACATGCTGATCTTAAGCAAAATGACTACTACATGTATGTTTACCATCTTAGTTTAACATGTTAACATTTTGCTTATTTTACTAAGCACAAAGTAGAGCTGAGGCTGATGTGAATATCATTAGTTTTGCAAGTATTTGTTAATAATGTAAAGTGTTGGACAAATTAAAATTTTTAACTGATGCCAATCAATAGTTGTTAAGATATTACCGTCTGGACCAAAGTGGTGGACCAACTGCCAGCCCTCGAGCCATGCTGCTAGCATTAGCTAAAAAGGGCTAATAGGTTTACCTGGGATCATGATCTGACTGACAAACCTATTTGTTATATCTCCATCCTCAGATGTGATTAAGCCTACCTGGATGTACAACCTGATCATCCTGATTTCCACACTGGCCTTCTTCCTGCTCCCCATGCTGATAATTAGCGTTCTCTACCTGCTAATTGGCTTGCGGCTGCGCAGGGAGAAGATGATAACTGTGGTGGACACCAGGTGTAGCTTTGGACCGGAAAGTTTGTCTAGGTCCCATGAGCAGAGGCTGAGCAAACGCAACCTGCAAGTCACCAAAATGCTGTGTGGGTTGAATTTCAGTCATGTTTTCTCCAAGCTGCGATTGTCAACGTGTCTAGGAATATCATGGGTGTATACAATATGTTGTTAATCTAGCTGTCCAGTTGACCTGTCCATCTCGCCTGTCCAGGTGTGCTGGTGGTTGTGTTTGGCCTTTGCTGGGCTCCCTTCCATGTGGACCGCTTGATGTGGAGCTACATCGACCCCTCGTCCGAGGAGCATCACCAGGTCTTCGAGCACGTCCACATAGTCTCCGGAGTCTTCTTCTACCTAAGCTCTGCCGTCAACCCTATCCTCTACAACCTCATGTCCACCAGGTTCAGAGAAATGTTCAGTCACGTTACTTGTTATTCTAACAGCTGGTCGGCGCGCTCCAGCTTACAGATGACCCGACGCAGCACCTTGAGCGAGAAAATGGCCAACAGTATTTAGTCAGGGCCAAAGGAAGTCTAAGAACATATTGCACGGACGGGTGACAAATCAAAGTAAAAACATGAGTGGAGAATGTAACCATCATCGACACACCCAATGAGGAAATTTTATTTTGAAGAATGTTGCTTATCCCTCCAGCAGAGCTCAGCAGCTTATCTATGCCAAGAAGCATTGACGTTTTTCTGGATGCTTGTGCTGTTCAAACACCCTCTGTAGGTTTTTCCTTTCATTTGTCAACCATTCGTATCAGTAGCCCATAGACCTTCATATAAAAAAGGTCCCCAAATGGAATGATATTATCCTCTTTGTGGTAGGGAATGTCACACAAAGACAAGATGACCTGGCGTTACACTGAATGGTTAGAACCATGTGACCAAAGGCTACGTGTCAAGCCTTAAACGTACAATATGTAACTTTCTGCCGCTAGGGGTCTCTCAACCAAAACAATGGATTGTAAACACGGACTTTTGATGACGTTGGTAAGTTGCGTGGAATTATGGGAGTTGTAAACAACTTCGCTGATTAGAATGCATCTGTTCACAGACAAGTTTAGCCACCCATTCAAATGTATTCACTTTATTACACTTTATTCATGTCATTCTAATAACATAGCGGCATTTTCCCAACATAATTACGTTTTTCTTGATTCTATCTGTAGGTCAGCTTCCTATTGGAAGCTGACCAGTTAGCTAGCTAGTGAGCCAGCAAGCTAACGTTAGCCAGCAGCTAAAATCACAGTGACTATCACAATATATTTCACATGTCACTGTCACCTTTTGGATAGTTTCACGGGGTTTGTTGTAACGCTAGCTAGCAACTCAACGAGGCTGAGAGACTGATGTGGGTGGGGATTGCCGGGGGAATCTCCCGGGACGGCGAGCCGAGGACGGCCGATGGCTGATGTTCAGCAGCAGGACATCTCCAAGCTGCCCGGAACGATCTCCCCCTTCACTTTTCTTTAATCTTAACTATTCGTTTTGGTGCTTGTCGGGTTAATTTAGCTAACTGTAAAGACAGCTAAACGCGAAGGGGTGAGAAATTCGGCAGGGAGGAGATTTTCGGCACGAACACCGGTAGCTAGCGCTAACGGAGACGCAGCTAACACTAGCTATGGATGGCCGCTGTTGCGACTCGGATCTGGGTCTGGGTCTGACTCTGATATGGTCTGTTTCCCAACACTTCATTAAACTGCCGTTAGTGTCGTAAGCACCCGGCACCGGAGTTAAGTGCTGTATAGTACTTATACTGTATGGATTGCTGTAATGGTGGCTGTCTGTTGGCTGGCTGTGGGCTAAGCTACATATCCCGGCTGTGTTGCAGCTGTCCCAGGCAGACAGACCGGGTGCTAGCTGGCTAAATTAGCATTAGATTAGTTGTCGATATATAGCTAAAGCTAACGTTAACATTACTGGTAAGCTCATTCATGGGTTAGCCCAGCGCTGCTTTTATCCGTGGTGAAAACAATCATGCTACCAATAACTTTATGAGCATGTTGAACGATGTGGTAACCGTATAATGTCATCCACCAAGCATTAGCTAGCTAGCATTAAGTTAGCTACTTGTCAACCAACACATTGTAGGTACGTTAAACTGGATCGATATTGATATGTATCAATAAATAAGATATCTGCTGTATTACTGTGTTGCAAAGTGGCATGTTATCAATCACAAAATGATGCTGTGTGGCAGAAAAAGCAGTATTATGGTTAGGAGTATTTTTTTCTGTGACATTGTATGATTTACAATTACGCTCAAACGTATCATCTGGGTGCTCGTGTTTTGAAGGAAGTTACGAGTAACTAGAGGGTGAAAGGTTATATGACGCCACTGACGGGCGACTAGGAAGGAAAGGAAACGTGTCGTGTCTGAAAATAAAATAACAGATTTCTCTGGGTTTGAAGTTTGGTGGAAACATTTGGGAGAGTGTAACTACACATCTCAAAAAATATATATAACATAGGTATGGTCGTTTTTAGACATTTTAATGCAGAAATGTTACATATTGTACCTTTAAGAGATGCACTTAGCAACTAAGCATTTTTGCTGCACTCTCTTTTACTGTATCTGAAAGTCCTTCAGACTGCAGAAATATCTACAATAACTGAAATCCCATTTAGAGAGAGGACCAATGAGACTGAATTAAGCGAAAAAATGATGGGACGGAGCAACATCCACCTCTCCAATGTCAATGTTCGGATGAACAATGAAATTATTATATTTTATCATATTTAACACACTTTCACAGCAAAGAATTAATGCACAATGGCTCCTGTCTAGGAATGAAATGAAAGACGATTAATTGAAGGGGAATAAACATAAGGTAATGGTTTGTCTGTGGCAAAGCTGATTAGTCATGTACCTCGCAAGTATTTCCTCACATATTTCTTTGATAACTGTATGTACTTATACAATGTACAATGTTAGTAATTCTACATGTTGTTTAAAGCTTAAAAGGTCCCATGGCATGAAAATTTCACTTTATGAGTTTTTTTTTAAAAACATTAATATGATTTCCCCCAGCCTGCAGATGGTCCCCCAGTGGCTAGAAATGGTGATAGGTGTAAACCAAGCCCTGGGTATCCTGCTCTGCCTTTGAGAAAATGAAAGCTCAGATGGGCCGATCTGGAATCTGCTCCTTATGACGTCATAAGGAGCAAGGTTACCTCCCCTTTCTCTGCTTTGCCCGCCCAGAGAATTTGGCCCGTCCATGAGAAAGAGAGACATCATGGCTTTCAAACGAGCACAGTGGCAGTTGGTCAAGGCTACACCCCCACCATCCACCTTGCCCCCCCCCCCCTCTCCTCCTCAATAGCTACAGACACAGAAATGGCACATAGTAAGGAAAGCTCATTGTGGGACTGGCTCTAGTGGCTGTAATTCTGTCCAAGGCTGAATTTTGGGAAAGAGACGCGAGATCTTGCACGTCTATTGCCGGAAGGGACTACAGGCAGTCGGGTGTTGGCTCGGAGTAGACAAGGCCAAGGCAAGAATCATCACATAGGAACTGAAATGGCGGAGTCTAATCTAATCTAATTTTTTGATTTTGATGGGCTGAACACCTGACTGCCTGTAGTCCTTTCCGGCAATAGACGTGCGAGATCTCGCGTGACATTTCGGTGCTGAGGATATGGCTGCTGAGACAGTTTGGTAAGTTTTCTTAACAGTCTTCTGTGATAAACTCCGGGTTCGCTAACTAGGTTGTTGGTGCTTCGGTTTCTGTGTAGGGACCCTGAGCAAGTTACTGACGAGGTTTGGTGCTGTTTTGAACAATATTACTGGTTAAAAAATGCATTTGGCTTACGGCCCCTATCTCGTCCACTGTTTGTGATTTGGAGCTGTAGCATATGCTGGGCCAAGCTCTGTAGTGGATGATCAATGACGAAAAATACTGTCTCCACGGCTTATTTGATGTGTTTTAATGCAGAAAAACACCTTTTGGTCAATTTTCGCTGGAATTACACTTTAATGTTTTTGCAAATTATATTGAAAACAGTACCTGTATGTATGGCATGTAAATATGTATCACTTATTGTATTGATGCACAGGACCTGATGCAGTATTCTCTAATATTTAATAAAAGCATGTGTTTTTCTCAGAGTGTACCCTTGGAATAGTACATATGATTAAATGACCTGCTTTTGAACTTCAGTGCTGCTGGTAAGATTTGGTTATTATTGTTGGTTTAGCTTGAAAGCAAATGTGTATATAATGAGTCTTGTTTTCATGTTCTCCTATAGGGCAACCAGCTCCAGGACTTCTGTGTAAGTATCGTGGTTAAAGTGCTGCTAGGCAACAATACAACTTATTTATGAGTAATGGAGTCTGCCAAGAGCCACAGGAACCTTTCCACTCGGCTGTCTTATCTCAACTTTGGGTGACACATAGTTCAGTGGAAAAACTAATTTGCACAACTAGAGATGATAATTATGAAGGGTATAGGGGAAAAAAATATGTCACTTGGTCAGTAATATGGAAATGATGATCGACACAAAGCAGGAGGAGGACATAAGACAAAGATGAGCTACAGTGACTGATGGATACGGACCAATCGCGTTGTAATGACTGTAATGTTATCAGTGTGCCACACCAACGCTAATGAACAGCAATCTAGCCTCAACTCCCATCACCATAACAGAATACACTGTTTACCCATTGGCTCCGCAAACTGACGACTCGAAAAGGCCACATCCAGTATTGCTCAAGTAATGACATTCATTTAAGAGTGCCGAGGTTATTATTATCACCCGTGGCGCTTTGAGATGACAATATGAAGCAGACAGTATCATTTCACTTAGAACTCTGTGAGCAGAGTGTGGGCGTTGTGAAATTAAAGCACAAATCAACCCCAATGAGAAATGGGATGCTTTTCATATTGACTTTCACTCTGAAAAACATAAAATCCTAGAATTGGAAACAATAAAAAAAGTCAATCCGATGCTCAATAGGAGTTGTATGGGAGATGAATTGCAAAGTTTTTGACTTCACATAACTGGTTTTCATCAGTTCAAACTCAACTCTAACTCAAACTCTACCCTAGTTTGTAATGTCATCAACCTGACATGTTTTGTAGAGAGATACAAATTTAGAAAATTAAATAAAAAAATTTTTTTTTAAAACCACCCAACAATGTAGACCACCTCTATTAAAGCAGCAGATGATGGAAAGGGGATGGAAAGCTAGAGCTACAGCACTCCTACAATATTCTTATGACACCTAATGATGACCAGTGCAAGGGCAGGAGGTAATGTAGAGGTGTTTGGTGTTTTATGCCCCCAACATCGCCTTCTTTAGGCAATGGTTAGGGTTAAGGTTAAGATTAGGGTTAGGTGCCTTGAAGTTGACATTGGGGGCATAAAACACCATTGAGCTAATGTAGATGCACAAAAGCATAACAGAGACAAGACGGGTATGGAGGAGGAGATATGATTCACTGCAGAGAGGATGATGTGAGGTGTTTTTATAATGAGTGTAAGTGAGAGAATGGAGGACTGACACTAACGGTCTGACTGGAGCTCAAAGTCATTCGAAGAAGAATAGCAGTTGAGAAGAAGTGAGACTGATATGTCTTTCACCTGTGTTAATCAAAGACCAGCGCGCGGTAAAACAGGTATATATGTGGTTGCATGCATACTATCAAATAATTTCCTAAAGCTGCACGTATGTAAGGTTTTAGCTCTATAGGGATGACTTTGGTCTAGACTGAATTATGTCAAGAACTCTGTGGATTGCCATGACATTTTGGAAAGATAGTCATTGTTCCTAGTCGATGTCTACTAATGACTTTGGTAATCCCATGTTTCCTGCTTGTTCTGCTTCATCCAAGTGACCAAAAAATCAACTCAAACTGGTACAGCATTACATTATTTGGCCACAATTTGGATGGATTTACAAGATTACAGAGACTCAGATTTGGGTTTCTATTATTGCAAGCACATATTAGTTCCACCACGGATAGATAATGGCTTTATGATGTTACACTGGCAGCGGGTTGGCCCGTTTAAAGACATTGATGGTATTTTCTCTTGAAAAGTATGACTTGTCCATGTACTGTATGATTTAAAGGATTGGAGTGACACTGACACCCATGCCTACACTAGCTGCGTAGCAAAAGCAGCACGTCAGCAGTGAAGCAGCAGCACATTACATCCTAACTCAAAAACATAAACTTTTATTTTTTATCTATATTTCATTTAGAAATGTAGTGTTTAAGTCCTTCCATCATTTACAGTGTGTGCATGTGTGTGTACATACTACGACTTTCTGTATGACGTTATCATACAGTCAATGTAGTCTGTCTGGTGACCCTTGATTTTGTCATCTCACAGTCTAAAGACATGCAAATTAGCTTAATTAGAAAACACAATAGGGTGTACCATGCATTTGCCCAGTGTTCGGTGCATGCAGCTTCGCACCCTGTCATCCTGAACAGAATAGATGATGAAGAACAAAATGGATGGACATTTTTTATAGGGGAAAAAGCATGAATACTAATTCATGACTATATATTCTAGGGGCAAATGTGGCCCTGTGAGGAACTCTTATAAGAACCCTGACCAGTGAATGATAATGTAAAGAACACAATTTCCTCTCCCTCTTTGCTGTAAATTGCTTGTACAGAACAGTATTGGAGTGTCAAGGTTAGGCCACAACATTATTCAGCTGGGTACCTGGCACAATAAGCTCACAAGACTCCAGCGCAAGTCAGTGGAAGCAAAAAAGTAATTTGGAGACAGTAAATATTGGTAGATAAAAGGGAAAAGTAATATCAACAGCACATTGATTACACTCGTGCCCCGCTTTACTGTTTTCATTTTCTCATTGTTATTCCAGTCTTAGTGGGTGAGATTAGCTTTCCGCTCAATTTATACGCAAACTATTTCACCCAAGACAGGTAAACGCCAGGACAGGAGTCCTTATAGGTAAGTCTGATGCTCTTGTGCTGAAATGACTCATACACCTGCAAAGAGCAGGAGAAAGTCCAATATCTCATCGTTTAGTATTTTTATCCACGCATGGCCCTAAGGATGACAACGTCCCGCTTCGCTCTGATATATTTCAGCAGCTATTAGAAAAATTGCTACAACATTTTGTAGACATTCATGGTCCCCAGAGGATGAATCCAAATGACTTTGGTGATTTTCCTCTAGCGCCACCATGAGGTTGATATGTGTTTCAGTTAAATGTCTCAATAACTATTTGATGGATTGTCATGAAATTTGGTAATCCTTAACTTTTCTTTTAGCGCCATTGTCAGGTCAAAAATGTTTTTTAAGTACAAAATAACTGCATCCATCAGCCTCAGCTATATTAGCATGCCAACATGCTAAACTAATTTGGTGAACAAGGTAAACATCATACCTGCTAAACATAATGTTAGCATCGTCATTGTGTGAGTGTTAGCATTTAGCTCAAAGTGCAGCCTCACAGAGAGCATGGATGTCTGGTTAAAAAAGGCAGGAAGGACAATCATTTCCTAAAACAACTGTGCATTGCAGTTTTTAGCAAAGCAATTAATCTTGTATGACAGTCACCTGAGGTAGCAACAGTGCTAGTAACTGAAGTGATAATGTGAGTATGAAACAAAGTTCAGAGACAGAATTTAGAGCCAGCTTTTAAGTGAGATACTGCACCAGGCTGCAGAAGCCATGTTGGTAGAATTACACAAGTGAGCTAATATTAGGTGTGTAATCTTAATGTATTTTTATAACTCATGCACATGGAAAAATATGCATATATGGCAACAATAGCATTCAAAATAACCACACCTCACTAAAAGATCAGTTTGTTTTTTCCCCCTCAATCTTATAAGAACTGTTTTACTCTTCATCTTCAACAGCATGTGAAGGCAAATAGCTAATATGATAGATGATAAAATTAATTTTAAGTGCCAAGGATCTTAAACCAGTAATTTACACTATATTCACACTATGATATTCTTATTCCAGGTAACGATACCAACTGGTTTCAACTAATTAGAACAACAAAGGCAAAACCTTGGGACACATACGGTTTTGCTTTTATTGTTCCAATTAGTTGTAGTAGATATACATCTTTCCCTTGTAATGAACCAACACAACTAAAGGGCCATAGCATAGAGGTTTTATATTATAATTTGTGAAATGGTGTTAAGTGCGTTGTTACCTGAAGGGGTTGTTTTTATCCACTAGTGAGGATGCAGTTAATTAGGTTAGGGTAGACGTGTTTTTTTTTTGTTTCTGTGCTTAATTACATCAGTGCTCAGTAAAACCATATTTGCAGCTGTGATTTATCCCAGTCCCTGCAAATACGAGCATGTAATACTGTACATATTTTTTAGTTTCCCATTTTGGTTTGAAGAGCACAAGTTTCTTTAATCAAATGATTTTCTTGTCATCAATATACTGACAGTTCATTCATGTGCAGATTTGATTACATTATGTTAAAAGTCACTGATCCATCACAGTAGCTGGGACAGTAAATCACAATAGTTCAAAGTGTGGCTATACTTAAATATGAATTACATTTTAACGCGATCATTAAAGCGAGTTGTGGGCGGATGTTTACTTTTAAGTAAAGAATAAACAAAAAACACAAGTCTGTTTAGGCAACATATGTGGTGTTCAGGTCTTACAGATAAATTACAGCTGGAGAAATTGTAACTGGATAAAGAAACTGTGATACAAGTAACAGAACAGAAAATGGTCTGGTATGAAAAGAGGGATTTCTTTTTAGAAAGAAGTCCTCAGAGTTCCTGTAAAAGAACAGCAGGTGTTATGGAATCAGTTGTTGAAACATTTATGAAAAACAAGGCATCTTTTGTGGAAAATACAATTTAAATGTAACATTAAAAAAAAGTAGCATAAAAGCTTTTATGCTTACCAAGTAGGCACCACCGTTCATAATGTTAAATTATGAATGTCTGAATATTCAGTAAAAGAAACGGTCCAATGTTTTGGAAAAAAAAAAAAACAGTCAGTGAAGAACAAAACATCCTCTGCAAGAAAGGCTTATAAATGCTCCCTGAGGTAAAGATGTAGGAGATATAAGCTGCCAGACATTTTATTCCCATCCTTCAAAACATTTTATGCTTCAAAGGTTTTTGGGACAGTACTTTCTCTCAAACCGGGCTACGTCAAACTTCCGCAGGCAGCCTTTGTAGTTCATGTAGCGGATCTTTCCGAAAACGGCTCTCTCTCCCCAGCCCTGATCATGGATGCCACAAATAGACCACATACAACCTACATGAGGGACACACAGCAGGGAGGACATGAATATGTAAGAAAGGGAAATTCAGTAAATCTGTGTCACACTGACACGCCTCTTGAACCAAAGAGCTCCTGGTATCGGGGACAACCCACGATATAGTTAAGAAAACTTTTTTTAATAAATGGTCTATTTATGTACAATATAAATGTTATACTATTTGAAAACATTAGATCTTCAGCTTTCAGAATCTGTAACCCAACTTCATGTTGTCCAATAAAGTTGTACAAATATAAACTCCGTAATTATAAGAAAAAGTTGTGATCAAAAGATCCGGGATTAGTTTCTTGTCAGTCTCATAGGACATGCTTGGTATTGCTAGAAACTAGAAATTCTGAGGTTTAAAATGACTTTATACTAGGGGAGGACACATTATTTTGTTCTTCATTGCATCTCCCTTTACTTTTGAATGGCAATAGAAATAGGTTTAGTTACAATACATTCATATTCCTTAAATTCTTACCTACTTCTACTTCAAATGAGACCAGTTGTATGCATATAGGTCTTATGATTGAGGAGTTTTCCCGGTTAATTTTGGGTCTGTTATTTTAGCAATTTTTTTTCCGAGCAATAGGGGGCATAAGGTTAATCTATGTCCTCACCAACAAAGCCATTGGGGTCCTGGCCATCCAGCTCATAGCGATCATTTAGGTATAGAGCGATTGAGAGCGCCTCCTCGGGTGAAGACGTCCACTCCAGAATCTTTTTGGCCCAGTACATCCTCAAGAAACCATGCATCTTCCCCTCAGTGACCATCTGGTGCTAATGGAGATAACATGAAATAAACAGCAGTAAGGAACAACACAGACTGACGAGCAAATGTTACATCAAAAACATTTGACTAAAAAGGTACCTGAGCAGCATTCCAGAGCTTGTCATGCGTCTCTGCGTTCTCCAGCTGTTCGCGCGTGTAGAGATACGGCCTCTTGTCTTTGGCATGATCTTTCAAGGTCTTCTGAGCCCACTCATACGCACCTGAGGAACACACACACACACACATATAATAAAACAAACACAAAATAAAAACAAAAGACAACTTCAGGAGCTGAATAATTTCAAACTTGCTCTAAAGGCCTATCAAGTTAGACAATTAATTCTGTTTACTGTCACTAATAGGACACCCATCAAAACAGAGTGAACAGGATGCGATATAATGAGATCTAAACTGACCCTCCACGCAGTCGTATTTCTTGTTGTAGAAGCAAAAGTTGTCGGTCAGCTCCCTGCGCACCACCAGCTCCTCAATGAAGGAGGAGACAGAATGACCTGCAGACTTCCCACTGTGCTGAACCTGCAGTGCCACACGCTGGGCTGACAGGTGGCCTGAGAGGATAAGAGACAGATACAGATGGACAGAATGAGGAGGCAATTGTAAAATGGTCAAGAGTTGGTAAGAGTAACTTTTAAAGCTAATCTATTCTGTGATCTGGTGTCATGGTCAGTCACTTTGAACTCAACTAAGGATGTTAAACATCTCGGCAGCTTAAATAGCAAGCCCTTGTAAATGTGCCGATGCCTTCTGTATGTCAGTGATAACCATCCAACTTTTCATATAACTCAGTGGTGAGTTTGATAGGGTTCTTAATTAATTAATTAATCAAATGGCACAACTGTATAAGGTTTTTATTTCTGTTTTAAACAAGGGAAACAAGCTCTGTTCTAATAAAAGAATCCAGTTTGAATTTTTTGTTCTTGAGCGTTGAACATGTTCAACGTGAGTTTTGTAGGACAATCTACTATCAAAATGTCTTAAGTATGTATGTATTTTTACGTGATCATTTTTGTATTTGATATTCTGTCTTGTTCAGTACTTTGGTCAACGACAGTTGTTTAAATGTGCTTTATAAATAAATTTTACATTGACATTGATATTAAGTACTTATAATTACGTACTGCAGGGCCATTAAATTACAAATTCTATTTGGCCAAAATTTAAATCTACAAAACTTAGATGGTGTACCCATTTTCAGCAGCCTATTTAAAACCTGTCTGCCTACTGTGTGTGTGTGTGTGTGTGTGTGTGTGTGTGTGTGTGTGTGTGTGTGAGACAAAGATGTGGAATAAGTACTTAATAAAAGAAACACAATCACAAACAGCAGCGATACTAGGGTATTTCTAAGTAATATGGTGGATGGGCAGCGTCCATGTTAACCAATTGGGCTGTTCAGACAGACCTGGCTGGCTCGTGATTTGAAGCGATATTTCAGCGTCTGGTTTTGTTTTCTCTGCATGCCGTGAGCAAATCTGGCAAGACAGGACAGACTGGTAATCTATTATAAACAATAAAGGATAGCCTATATTATATAGGATATAAATTATCTGATTATGCTAGGACACTCAGAGGTTGCTTCTGGGTTGGATGTGGCCCACGGGCCACCAATTAAATAGGCTACCTGTACTGTATCTGTTGTATATCCATTAGGAGTACAGATCGGAGTAGGAACATCAAGGCTGTTGCATAACAGTAAGTCCATTTGGAGTTAAGAGCAAGCTTTAAATTGATAACAGAGGTCTGAATATTGATCCTTGTGGGGCACTTATCAAATCATTTGGGACTTGATTTTAAACTTTTGACAACAACAAAAGAAAGTTGAAGTAGTTATTGTACTATCAGAGGCCTAAAGCTTGATAGGTCACAAGCATGGAAGGACATATGAGAAAGGTGATAAAACAGTAAATTAGAGATAATATAAAGTTGCTGCAGAATTTTAAAAGCCATTTTTCCACCAAGACATGCATTTAATTCACACCCATTTTTTTTTATGTACTACTGACCAAAGCGGATCCAGGGGGACAACTGGCTGAGGGCAGCAGCGTTCGGGTCATTGCGTTGGGTGTCAAACAGTTTAAGGCGTACATCAATGAAGGACTCCAACATGGCCATCCCTCCACTGGTGCCTGGCTTTGCCCACTCCGGCTCTCCAACTGTTCGGTCAACCTGCAGGGAGGCCAGGATTTTGTCCCAGTCTACTGGCTGTAATGTGAAGGTGGGAGAAAAGAGGAAAAAAAAACATCAACAGAGGTCAGAGCTGACAGTGATGAGCTAAAATATACAGTTTGGTTTTGTAGAGAACTGCAAACTTCAAACGAGGTGAAGTGGTGAGCCTTTCACCTTGCTAATGTTATAAGGATGCTCAAACTAGTGAATGGCATATCAAGCAAAGCACTGCAGTGAAAGCACACACCCCTGCAGCTTTAATATCTAGTGCTGGGAAGAAATGTATACCTTTAGCTACTTTTTACATCACTCGTCAATGAATAAATGATGCGTAGAGGAGAGGAGCCTCTGAAGGTTGAAAGAACATGCTTTATTGCAGCAATCTGACTTCCAAACTCCCCATCAATGAGCTCACCGACAACTTACTTTTCCTTGTACACATATATGAAAACACTTCCAAAGCAATGAATATTTTTACGAAAAGACAAATTATGATTGTGTCGTCTTAACCGAGTCAAATGTCCTCGAATGTGACATAAAAAACATAAATGCATGACTTCTTTTTTTCTTTTCTTTACAAAAGCATATTAACTTTTATTCATAACATCGTTACTGCAGCACTTACTTTGGCTGTTCTAGTAGCTGTGTATGGGTGTTTCTCTACCAGAGGAAACTCTGTCAGGAACTCTGGCAAAAGCTTAGTGATTTTTCCTCTGATCGTCCTGGCGGCATACTCAAGTTTAGGTGATGCTACCCAGCATGGAACAATATTGTGGGCATCAACCTATAAAAGGAAAATTAGGTCTTTCACTCACATAACAGATACTAAATAAATACTGACAGCACACATGGGCACAAATAGAAGGCTATACACATAAAATGAGAGGGAGATCAATTACATATGTAATTATGTATCTAAAATATGTAACGGCAAATAACCACAATGCAGAGCATCCTATTAACACTCTCTCCCTCTCAATGTGCAAGTTTTTTACCTGTATGAGGGGAATGTCCTTTGGAAGTGTCTTTTTAACATCCTCCAACCACTGCAGTGGCTCTCTGAGGGGGGAGAAGTCGGTCACCACTGCCCCCAGGCCGCGGTCAGACACAAAGCCAGGGAGAACGTCCCCCGCCGAACCATGCAGCAAGTGGAACTGGATGTCTAAGGTTTTGCATTCCTGTTTGGTGGAAGCAGAAAAAACAACGTTAAGCCTCAAAGACTTGGTTGTGGGTTCAAGTACCTGAATCACAAACCCTGAAAACAGTTTTAAGAAATTGGATGTGTACAATTTATTTGACTTGTGTCTTCACACAATGCACCCCCAACCTTCACCCATTACACATCTAATGTTATGTTATATGTATGTATTATACTACAGCTATACTGAATAAGGAAAAACGTGAGGGAGTGAGGGACTTATTGAGGGTTCCAAGATTTTTTTTGTTTATTTATTCATTATCATTTTGGTCTTTAAAGCGTTGTGCAATAGTCCAAAATACCTGTCTCAATTAGCCAAAGGGTATATCTCCAGATTGCTTGTTTTGGTCAACCACCTGTTTGATATAGTGAAATGTATTAATACATGATAATTGTGATTAATTTGCTGTCAATCAAATAATCAATCATTTCAGCTCTACATTTAACAAACTGAATGTCTAAAATGCCAAACTCAAGTTACTAGGTCGGTTTTCTGGAAGTTACCTGATTCAAACCATCTTAAAACCCCACATTTTATAATTAAGAAAGCAATGCATGTTTGTAGAGGATGCAAGTGTTGTATTGCTTGATCTGGTTGCTGGTCCAAAAGAATACATGCAATATAATGTATGATTTTTCTGAATATAGACAAACTGATTAATGCATTATTGGAATGTATGGTTGTCCCCATGGCTGTGCATTCAATTAATCATAAAGTCAATACCTTTGCAACTTCTTTCAGACCTTTTAACATAAAGCTGTAATGTCTCAGGGTAGACAGTTCTGATTTTTGGACAACCAGGCAGACACAGATGTGCAGAGGAAGATTCTCCTCCAAAGCAAGCCGCTGGGCCTGGACCAGCGCCCAATTATCTAAAACACAGAGGGAAAAACAAAATACATGTTGTCATGAGAACATGGAGAAAATACAAACCAATAATGGTCTCTTGATGCATTACTGGTAGTTGTTACCATCCGTTTACCTTGTACTCTGTGGTCTCTTAACATCCAGTACAGTACACCCTCTGAGCCCTGCTTTGCCTGCTCAGTGTCAGACATAAAGCGGAGGCGCTTTTTGTTGAATGTAATTTCCTTCTTCTCTGTCCTCTGCTGCTTCACAAGGTCCTGCAGCCAGCCCTCAGCTCTCTCCTTCTCCTTCATGGGGGCTAACTTCTGCTGCTTAGCACTGGGCTCTTTACCAGCAGCAGCAGCAGCAGCAGCAGTTGAAGATGTTAATTTGCGTTTTTTGTCTGACATGATGGTTTGACTGGTGAATGACTTGCTCGGGGAGGAGAATACTGAAGTGGGTCTATGAGTACTGTGGGCAACAAGCCTCAAGAGTCGCCTTGGTGCAGAGGAGAGAGATGAGCTGCAAGTAAACCACAGTGAAAATTTTCAAAATTTTTTGAAAAAACTCAATTGACTCTTCGTCCGTTAGCAAAACATTACAGAAACCAATATTATATACGAAAACAAGCGTATGTTGGAATACAGAATAAATTAAGAAACATTCGCCACATTAAATGACATAAATAAAAAAGCCAGTACGACAACACTAAAAGCTTCTCATTCATATTAGCGCGTTGAAGATGTAACGTGACGTACCTTCTCCAAAGACAGTGCAACATGCAATTAATAAAACCTAAAGTAAAAGGTAATTTGATGCTAACCAAAAGAAACAGCAGACAAAGTAGCCGAAAGTAGCTAGTCTTTTAGCAGTCCAGTTACGAAAAGCAGCCAGCAGCACCCTGGTGTTTAGCTAGGTTTTGTAACACCGTTTTCATCGAATGTAACTACATTTCCCACAATGCAGATGTAACGTCTCTACGGGGCATGCGCGGCGCCGTTTACGCTTGTTGGAGGAGGGTCTCAAAAGCAAAGGGACGAACAGCCTATGCGAACAGCTACCACGGCTGACTTCTACTGTTGTAGCTAGCTATTTGTCTTAGCACTCGGGATATTTTTTTGTGTTTTTAAAGTATGAATGAAGATTATTTTACAGCAGGTCTGGGGAAAAGACCAGCGGGTCCTGACAAAGTCGACATGTCATTAGGTAAGGGCCTATATAGCAAACACAAGCTACTATAATAGAGTAACGTTTTTAGCTAACATTACGTTAATGTTAGCTACTAACAACAAGTGGGGTTAGCTAGCTAGCTAACGTAAACTAAATATGTCTCATTTAATCAGACGCCCTTGTTTATCAATACTTATGTGATGAATTTAACAGATGACATCATTCGGTTGAACAAAAAAGAGCAACAGTTAAAAAGGAAACAGGCCACCTTGAACCGCCGACCAGTCAAGAAGAAGGGCCGTTTAACCCAAGGAAGGGGAGTTTTATCAAGAACTGCTGGACCAGGCCAGAGAGGTGTGTCCTTACGCTTCCTATGTTGTTGTTGTCTATGCTGTTTCTGTCTAAATAACTCCATATATGTGTAATGTCGCTAATATTATCTTTACCAGGAGGTGGCGTGCCCCGAGGAGGAGCACCTAAATTAAGAAACAGAAGAGTCCCTCCCCCACCTGGTCGACGACGAGGTCAAGGGGTTATTACAGGACTGGCCGCCAGGCGGCCAGCTGCCCTGCTGAAACGAGTCGGAACGCTTAACAGAGCAGCGTTCAACCAGGTAATGTAGGACATGGTGGAGTGCCCACCAAGACAAGGACATGTGTCTCTAGGTACTGATAGTAGCCTCTGATATTGGCCCGAAACCTCTTTTGTAGACAGCTGGTAACACTGGCATGTGTATGCACAGATCGTATTGAACATAACAGTAACTGAATCAAATGAATAAGTATATTTGATCAGACTGAAGGAATTAATCACTATAAATCCTTCTTTTCAGACTAGGTCTCTCTAATGATGTAGGGTGTCTGTATGTAGGGTGGCCTTCTTTCTTTCTGTGTGTATATTCAGTAGGGAGGCTCAAAAGACTCAAATAGTGCCTAAAATGTGCTAGTGCTAATACAAGTAAAATAGGGGTGTCAATGGTTAGCCCTAGTTGGGTTAAAAACAGCCCTTTCTCCTGTTAAAATGAGAGATATAAAGCACATCACTTATTTGTAAAGAAAAACCAAACGAGAGGAAATTATGAATTAATATTAAGAGTTCAATGAAAACTTTTTGTATCGTTTCTATCGTGATGTTGAACGAACTGCGGTACAGCAATATTTGTCATTTGGTCACCACTTTACGTTCTAATCCTTGCACGTTATGTTCATTTTGCACAAAGAGAAAATACTCAGTCCATTTAATTTTTCAATTCACACAGGAGTATACACAATTTCATATAGACTTTTTATTAAATTACCAGAAAACATGCTGTATTGTGATATTGATCATTATGGAGATATAAAATTACCTTTATCAGGATAGAAGATTTTGGCCATATAGACAGAGCGCATCGCCATACTTGGTGTAAAAAAACAATCAGCGCCACACTAAGCAACTAAGGGCTGAAACGCTAACAAAGTGCCTGTAGCTAGCTAAAAACATTAGATTTAAGCGTGTCAAAGGATAATTTTATGGCCCTGTTAGCTATGTGTTAACAAGCTAAGGCACTTGCAAACATAAGGCTGCATAGTTTTCTGATTAATCCACATTCAACTATAACACAAGTTGCATACTGTCAAAATGATTTAGCTTAACTTACAGAAATATAGTTAACCTTAAACTGACATTTGGATATTGAACTTGGTAACTAAATGCTTGCTGCAAACATAACGTTGCTGAATATTAAGTTGATGTCAGGATCCCACAGTCTTCCCATTTGTCCTGCTGATTCCATGGGTCTGTATCCACCTTGTCTACCTAAAAGTTCAGTTTTTTCAGTTGGACAGTTTATAAAAACTTAGTTATTGGTTATTTACTATGTTGGTAGTGCATCCCATCACAAAGCAGCTTTTAGGCATTTTTCTGTTTGCTAGCAGACGGAATTGACGAGGAGACACCTTCAAGTCAGTGGAGAGCTGAGAGTTGTTTTCCCCTCTGGTGGGATTTAAATGCGCTCCGTCTCTATAGCGCAAAGAGACTCATCATTGAACTCTACCTTAAAATTCTGATTTGCATATGTTGCACAGTACCATGAACTAACAGTGTCTCTTGCAGCCTATTTTTAGAAGCAGTGCAGCTTTTCCAAAGTTTTGCCTTTTTTGTTAGACTGTATCTCTCCTCCACTGTACCTCCCTGATCAGAAAACAAAGTCCTTCATTCAACGCACTGAAGCACCGTACAGGAAGCCAGAGGCACAGAGGCGGCCGTACAGGCAGCCCGATCTACAGAGAGGTCAGAATGCTGCAGGATTCAGGAGACCATTTCAGCTGCGAAGACGGTGAGAAAACCTCATGACAACTTGTACACAGTCCTACGGTGCACTTGGGCTAATGTGGTGTTCTCTCTAAACATGAGGAGCATTGTGGGGTAGGACCCCAAAGTCAGGGTGTCTTAAGCTTTGTCATCACGCACTAGACTGATTTTAAGAAAGTAAACGGGTATAGAGGAGTAAAAGACTGATCTTAATTTTCTACATTGTGTGGTCAACTGTGCAGTGTATACAGCGTCTCTCTCACACACACACACACACACACACACACACACACACACACACACACACACACACACACACACACACACACACACACAGTACACTGAATTCACAGCTGTGTTTTAATACTGTTTTTGTGTTGCACTCATGCAGACCACTGCCGCCTGTCCAGCAGACGCGGAGGGAAGCACGCCAGGCCACTTTTCTTTTTCACAGAGGACTCAAGGTACATGATGGGTTATTTTTGACAGCGAGAGTTGTTAAACATACTGTATTTGTAGATTAAAACTGAATGTGTTGTGGGTTTTCTGTCAGCATGTGTAGTATAACCTGTTTTATCTGGGCCTTTTTAAGACTAAATCTCCAGACTAAATCCAAACATCAATACACCACTGTGTTTATTCTTCATGTCCATTGCTTCATATTTACAGGTACAGGCCCAGGTGCAAAAGCCAAATCCTAGCAGTTCTCCAGTCAGAACTCGGCAGTGAGTATTTTTTACACATCAGAGTCTATTTTGGCTCCACGGAGGATATAAATCATTTGGAGAGGAAAGAATACCATTGTTTGCCAGTTTAGAGTGTCTGTTGTGTTGGTGTGATACTGTACAACTTTGCTGTTTATCCACTAGGTGGCGCACATCGACAACTAGCAGTGGAATCTTGACTGTTTCAATTGACAACCCCACAGCCAGGACTCAGCCTGAGTAAGAATCACAGTCTTTACACACTGGTTTTAGACATTTAGGAAATCATTTCCAAAGCACATTCATTTTTATTCATAGTAACTGCTATAGTAGTAGTGTATTATCACACACACACACACACACACACACACACACACACACGACACCACCAGATAAAAGTGACTGACCGTGTGACTTCTTCGTAGGCCTCCCACTGCTTGGACCCTGCATCCCCCAGCTGTCATCTCTGCTCCTATCAAGGTGGAACAGGTGGAGAAGAAAATACCAAAAGGAGTGCCTCTGCAATTTGACATCAACAGTGTTGGGAAACCGGTGAGAGCATGCTACTTCGATTTCCGTTATGCTTAAATACACGCGCATAGGACCTTTTTAATTCCAAGTGTTTGTATCCTCACATTGTCTGTCTGAAAAATATTGCTCAATGAAGTGTGTTAATGACTCTCCGATGTATTTATCTTTCTACAGCAAACATCGATCACCCTGAATGAGCGATTCCGCATCCTAAAAGATCAGCGCACGACCACAGCACAAAGTGGCAAAGGCAGCCGATTTGTAACCGTGGGTTAGCTGGCAAGAAGACCGTGACGAGTAATACTCAGAACCCCTTTTGTCCTGCTCAGACCCACACCGTGAACCCCACCTTTGTGATGGATGGGATGTGCCGACCCACTGACTGACCTTACTGATGGGAGGGAGGACAACAGTGGGACACGAGTGCAACACGCACAACTGTGAGAACCTCGAGCGTGCAAGTGTCAGTGGAAGAGTATGTTTAAAATAAGTTCCCATTAATTGTCCATATCGTTTTACTCCACTGTTTGTATTGTGGATGTCCTATTCTGGGCAGGAAGGAGCTTTCCCTCCCCTCACTTGGAACTGTTGACACATCATGAAGACTGCTTGAAAGTATTTATTTTCAGAGGACATATGTACATATTTGCTCGGATGGCACGTATGTTCTCAATACTCTTTTTTTCTTGAGAATTGTTTTTGTAATGTTTCTTCAAATAAATGAGTTTCTCTTTAAATATTTGGTATATTTGTACAGCTTCAAATCAATTTGTATCTCCAGGCCTGGCACTGAGAAGTTCCATCTTCTCTTTTAATCCAACAGTGCCATCTGGCTGACTAATTTACCCTGTTTATAGTCTCCTTTAGCACTTTGGGATTGATTTGTTAATAAGTGCTGTACAAATAAAATGTAGTATTAACATAAACTAACCACCTCCATCTTTTCTATGAGAAGTACCAAAAACATTCACTTATACATTCTTTGCATCTGTGTGGGTGTTGGGTTTATGAACGGTAAGAGGATACAGAGAAAGTACCCAATGATTATCAAGAGCAATTTGAGAAGTTGGTACATATTTCAGGTAGTTTTCCAGTAAACCGTAAAAGGTTTCAAATGTTCTAACACTAGAATGTTACAATGTATTTTATTAAACTGGTTTCTGAAACTTTATAACAAAAGAAACAGACATTTTGGAATCTGAATATTGCTTTTATTTAAATACATTAAAATTTGCAATGTAACAAAACTATTGGCATATGAAATTCAAACACCATTTAAATGAACAAAACATGGCTCACTTCATTTTTCTGGGACTAGTGTCAGTAACACTAGGTTATTTTTCTCTGCTCCGCATCATCCCCCCCTCCCCCATTTACACTGTTCACAGACTATCTTACAATAAGAGTGCTGAATAAAAATGAGGTAAGAAAGTGGTTTGAAGATTACAGATCATGCAGAACATGCTGAACAGCAACAAAATATTTTGTGAAGGAGGAAGTAACAAAAGAACAAAAATACATGAAAGAAATACATGTGTGCATTTAAAAATAATCAATTTACACAGCTTTGCATCTTTGGTTACAAAGTAGGTTGAATGATTTCACAGCTTCCCCCCCCCACCTCAGGAAAGACTTTGGGAGAAAGAAACATGAAGGAGGGGGTGATGGCAATACTAATTCACTTTTCGATATAACTACCAACAGAAATGAATCTTCATCAAATACCTTCTGCAGGCTCTCGTTAAGATTTGATGTAAACAGGCGAAGAGTCACCCATTAAGGCTCTTAATACTTTATACTATACACAAATGTACATTCATACTGGATCTTGACATGAGCTATGAATTGGCAATTGCAGCGTACAATTTTAGTTAGTGTTAAACATTTGTCAGATTTTATTTCTCGCCTACCCTTTTAACAATTAAAGCGTTGGGAAGTATGGCCAATCTGTTGAAACACTGTAGAAGAGGAAACAAGTCACTGGGCTGCTGTTAAACAGGTTTTGTGAAATTGTTCATTTATGAGAATAGCAGCCCTGTAATAAATAACACACTTAACAGTAGAACTCAAAAGACTGATGCAAGGGTTGGATTTGATGTAAAAGTAATGGCAGCAGTGTGGCGCTCCGAAAAACACTCTCACTCCCGCTTCTTACTTTACAACATGAAACAGCAATGCTAAAAATACCCCTTTACCCACTCAATTATCTCATTTAAAAAAATAATCGCTCTCTTCTGACAATCACTCCCTTTTGTCCCTTATGTGGGGTGAAGCCCTCCCTTTCCAACACCCACAGTTTCGAGGTTTCAGGTCAGGTCATGACTGGTCTGGCTTGGGCCTGGTCCAAGAGAAGACATCCTGTCCACGAGCTTGGACCCAGCAGTCAACCACTCCGGGAACATTGCCAAGATGAAAACAAACACCCTGACCTTCCCTGATACTCTCTCTCTACACACACTTTCTCTGTCCAAGTCTCTCTGTCTCTCTCGATGATTGCATTAACACTGGAAAGGCCCACAGTACAGATGCATACACACTCACATTCCAACATCAATTCATAGTCGTACTTGCTTGCTCGCTCGCTCGCACACGCACGCACACACACACACACACACTGTACTTTGTGGTCAAGCTGGTGGCTAAGAAGACAAAGTTTTTCTTCTTTTTAATTTCACATAAACTAACTGTAATAAGTTGTAGAGAAGATGCTCTTCTTTTTTTCTGCCCTATGCGAAGCAGGGCCGATGCACTTCAAGCGGAGGTGACGTTGGGTTGCAGTTGTTGTTGTTGGCCAGGATCGAGCTGAGGCTGAGTCTGGAGCTGCTGGGGTTTGGGGTGGTGCTGGAGCTGGCCGCGTGACTGCGGCTGAGGCTGAACTTGAAGCGGAGGCTGGGCCTGTTGCTGAGGCTGGATGAGTCCTTGCTGGGGGGGCGTGGTGCCGGAGCAGGTGGCCGACTGGGCGGGCAGCTGGGACAGCTGTTCGCTGTTGGCCAGAGATTTCAACACGGCGTTCTCCCTCTCCAGCACAGAGTTCCTCTCAAACAGCTCCTTGATCTGCTCCTTTAAGACCTCCACTTCTTCACGCACCGCATACATCAGATGGCTTTTCACTAGGTCCTGCAGGAGACATGAAATGTGCCACAGAGTCAACAACATAAAGGACCTGACCAGAGGCAGCAGAGTCACACAGGGGCTGATTTATCATGTCCTAACATGCAGCAGACAAGGACATCAGAGTGAAGCTCAAGGCTAATGTTAACATGTGTTCATCCTAGCAGTGTATTCAGTGTGTGTTTATGCTTAATGGCAAAGACAAACAAATATACAGTAAAGACCGTATGGTTCTTAGTAACATGAAAATAATCAAAACAGGCATGAGAGCTGGATATAGGAACTACCAAGAATATAAAGAAGACCACCATAATACAGTAGTGTATGTATAGATCAGGGACCACAATCTACATACATACATACATACATACATACATTCTTACCATGCAACTGAATCCCTACTTCATACATTTTAAATTAAAGAAAGTGAGACAAAATTTTACTCAAAGGGTATGATCCATTAGGGGTGTGCAAAAAAATCGATTCATATTCAAATCGCGATTCAAGCTCTACCGATTCAAAATCGATTCATAAAATTCCAAGTGTATTCAATTTTTATTTTGTATAGAATTGTATGTCTACTGCAATCCCATGATGGAGGGAAATTCAAGGTCCCAGTAGCTTACAGACATCATACACAACATACATCATAACAGGATGTTAAAATAACAAATAATCAAATCCACATGAATGTACTAAAGGATAGATAGATAGATAGATAGATAGATAGATAGATAGATAGATAGATAGATAGATAGATAGATAGATAGATAGATAGATAGATAGGAAAAGTAACTACATTTACATACTGTGAATAATTTTTTTTTAAATCAAGAATCGTTTTTGAATCAAATCGTGAGCCTAAAATCGCTACTGAATTGAATCGTGACATTTTATGAATCGTGCACCCCTATGATCCATGGTAAAGTAATCTATATAATACTTACCATTGCCTGTTCAATTTTATTATCAATGGCAGCAACATTGGTTCCCGAGGCCCTGTGAAAAAGAAAATACAGATAAAGTCATGTTTCAGGATTCAAAACTGGGGGGGCATTTTTCATCTCTCAGCACATTTTTTCTACTTTCTTGTCTTTCCCCCAACAGATGGTAAAAGCAGAAAATAAAAACAAGAATCTTAACTGGAAACAACATATCTTAAAAACAGACAAGACATCGGTGCTCAATTAAATTAACCACCTGCTATCAGGTCACCACAGTAATCTAGGACAGATTATATAAAATTACCTGTCACCACTCTTGGTCATACCATGTACATTATAACTCTTATTTAGGTCAGGCCACATAGCTTACTGGAGAAATGAGAGAAGCAGGGCTGGAGGCAACACAACAGGTCCTAGTTAGTGCAAATAATGCATAATTGCGTGGAACTGGTGTGGTAATGTCTCCAATTACTGCCAGCAATCCCAACATTAACTCACACATTTTATCCCACCATCTATGAATGTGTAGCTAGGATGACCCCATTTCTTTGGGAAGAATATATCACAGTTGTATTTCCGGTGCTCTCCGCGAATCTGCGGCCGGTGCACTGCCCCCGGGTGTGCTCCGTTACCTGCAGCGTGTCCTATGGGAGAGCGGCGGCTTGCAGGTCGCGTGCCTGGTCGGGTCCCAGGGGCAGCGCGGCTGTTTGTAAGAAAACGTGCACTGCATGGCGCTGAGTCTGACTGAGGTGGTTAAAAAAAAAAAAAAAAGGCCACCTGAGCGCATCGGAGACGGTTATGTGGTGTAACTGTGACCACATTTAGATTAAGAAAACATGAACCGACGGGTGGAGTTAGAGTTAAGTTATAGGGGCTGAGAGACATCTTTGCTCCGCCCGCTGCATAGTGACTGGCAGTAACGTTACTTAATTGTACTGTATGTAACTTCAGGGGTGTGTATGGAGGCCTACTCGTGCCAATCATTAATAACATTTCACTTAATGAATCGATTCAGAAATGGGGCAAATACACAGGTAATGGGACTGTGTCCATACTCTGTAACTTTTTGGCTAATGTTCTATCAGAATATCTGTTTAAATGTGAATATATATAACCTTGTATTGTTTTCAGTTAATTTAATGTTATCAAACTAAAGTGTAACTTCTTACCTTTCTAACAATATATTGTTTTAATCAGTTACTTTAGCTAAAGTAGCCAGCTAAAGTAAGCTTACACCGGTAAATTATTCTATCAAATAAATGAACTTAAGAAAAAATATTTATAAATGAAACAATTTAACTTTGAGTACATTAACATTTTATCAATCAACTTGTCTGTTTTTTCACAATGGTTTCCAAATTGCTGTGAGACAAATGTTACAGAAACTTATTTTCACTTAGTTTGTAAAAACCACTAAACTCATAATTACAGAGGTGATGGATCAAATCAGTTCAAATAGCATGCAGCCAGATTTATTCCAGCGCAGTCTATAGCCAGCAGTTCGTGGTGCTAATAAGGGATGCTAATTTAGATATATATATGTTTTTCGATAGGGTCCGATAGCCGACCCCAACTGATCATTAACCGCTAACCGGCAAGCTGGCAACTGAGTCTCAGTTCACCCGTCTGGGAGGCTCGGACATATGTTTCGTGTCCGTGGACAGCTGTGTGTCTGCCTAGCATACTCTGTGTGTAGGACGGCCAATTTAACCCGATATCGATCGATATAAAAGGCATGTGTCACGCAGCTCTGAGCACCGTTCAGCAGAGAGCCATGAACTTAGCAGAACAAAAGAGCTTAAAACCCAACTTATTAAGTAAATAGATGCAACAAACTTTTTAAATACATTTTACATTGTTTTAACAGTTTAATTGATAGTATTAATCGGTCAAATTATATCAATTGTGAATTTGTATTGTCGGTTAACAGTTAACTATTAATATCCCTAATGTTAATGTTAAGCAGCCGTAGTTTACCACAGTCCCCATCTTAGTTTGGTGCCTTAGTTTTTTGCTAATTAGCGCATAGCACTAAACATATATGGCTGAGGCTGATGAGAATGCCATTATTTTTGCAGTTATTTGTTCATAAACCAAAAGACACATTACAAATGTGACCCACTGGAGGCGCTAGAGTAGAAGTCAGAGGATCAGGAAAATAAAATTTTGAGTCAATCCATCCAATAAATGTGGAGACGTTTCACTGGATCAGGGGATCCCCGAGAATAGCTTAACTAAATGATCAGCCAATATTAATTCATAACAGATTACATCCATATTGATATACAAGAAATTGCAGAGCAGTAATGCCAAAGATATGTTTCTAGAAACACTGATCTGATTTAAAATAGTTTCTTCACCAGAGGGCACTGACAAGCTTATTTTTCTGTCTGTAAAATGTCTCACTCAGTGCATATCTTGGATAAAACTCTTTTTCGTCTAAACTATCTAATCTAAATCAAAATGTTTGATAAAAATAATAAATATCAGCAGATATACCAATATTTGGATTTTTTTAACTGAAACATTGATCCGCCTAATGATTTTTTGGCCTTAAAGAATCGAGCATCAGTCAGGCCCTAATAAGAATTCTAAGTGCTGTTTTATGTCAGCAACAAAGGGTGATGAAAAAGACTATCACCAATTGGTAGGAAGATGTCTGCAAGTAGACTGACTATAGACTCCTCCTGAGGACACAATGTTCTGCTCCTCCACAACATTCCAATTTATGTATGTGATGCCAGAGGAAGCACTCAGTAGATTGCCATCAGTGGGCTGCACCGGGGAAGGAATGTTCCCATACCTCTGCTACTATGAAACACTGTCACTCACATCCCCTGTCTTTCACTACTGCCTTTGATCCCTAAGAGATGCAGGTAAATCAGACAATGAACATGTGTTGAATATAGGTCACTCAGCCTATACACATAGACACACACCAATGACTTCAAGAAATAAGTTCCGAACAATGCACATTTCAGCAGTCAGTACTCACTGATTAGTATCTCTTTCTCTCCCTCATAGACCATGTTATGTGACCCCCTGCAAGTAGTTACATAACCAAATCTAAAAAATAAAAAAATAAAAAAATGCATCAACCTCAGCCTCACCCTGTACCAAATGTGTTTCATTTAGGCTCGTGCCCAGAGGAATATCTCACTCTGTAGTACAAGTACAGACCCCGGATAGACTCTCTGGGCTACACCCTTGTTGCTTCACCAGTGGCTTCAGACAGTACAGACAATAGCCAGTCCCTCCAGAAAAACGCGATTATGCGATCGCAGAATTCAATGCATAATCAGCCAAAGTCCGCATATTCATGCGGGGGCCGCATTTTTTCAAATACGCCGCACTTTTGCCGCATAAATTGCCAATTTCCGCGCAAAATATGCGGGGCTTGCATGATTTCATAATTCCCGCATTTTTGTTGCAAAAAAGTCATATATATCTAGGGTTGGGTACCGAAACTCGGTGCCAATGGGCCCCCGGATCCGACGTAAAGGGTAGTAACGAGACCGAATAAGAACGAAGATTTCGGTGCCTTGTTTCGGTGCCTGACTTTACACTACACTGGACAGCAGGTAACGTTAGCCTACCGTTAGCTAGCAGCGTGATTAAACACGGTTAAAATGCTGACAGGTGACGTTAAACAGTGTAAAGTGTGACTGTATATCAACAGTCTGCTCTGCAGCGCAGCAGCTGCTGATGTCAAACACAGACGGTGCGTTCACTGACACTGGTAATTGTTTGGTTTTGGTTGGTTATTGTAAAATACCCTTTTCCCATCTGGTTGCTGTTTTTGTCGTCCAACAGCAATTTACTGGTGAAATAAGTTAGTGTTTATTATAAGTTATAGTTATTACATTACTATTAAATCATTTAATTAATGACCATATGGCCTTATAAACAACGTGTTCTTAAATGTCACCGACTGTTGTTTAGTAGGCCTATCCTTCTTGTTTCTTCTTTTTTTTAAACATTCTTAAAAAGTATCAGTTCAGGCACCGTTTTAAAAGTACCGATTTAGCACCAGTATCAGAAAGAAACCCAAACAATACCCAACCCTACATATATCTCAGCAGAAAGTTAAAAAATGTTGCGTTTAATTCACACAAGAGCAGCCATTTTCCCCTGTTGCCATGGGAACGTTATGAAGTGACGTAATTTCACCTACTGAGAACACGGTGTTGGGGGAATCACTTTTTTCTCTTTTTCATCAAACCGCAGTTTTTCCAAGTTCCCGCAAGTTCCCGCAATTTTTCCAAGTTCCCGCAATTTCATCGCATAAAATGGCATAAATATCCCGCATATTCCATCGCATTTTTTAAGAAAACGTGCCGCATAATCAAGGATTTTTGCCCGCAACAATCACGAAAAAACTCCGCGTTTTTCTGGAGGGACTGAATAGCATGCTTTATCATTAACAGAATCACACTCTGTAGCAGTACAACACAATTGTATACAACATACAGTATATTCAGTACAGATACGGCCCAATATTAGCCTTCTGAAATCTTTCAAACTAGTTTTTAAGGTTGATTCTCAAACCTAATCTTTTTTTTTATTTTTATAAGTCCTTTGTTGACATCCAACCAAGCACAAGAAATACGAGATGGGAATTCAGTTTGTACGATGCATTAAGTTTACAACATAGAAAAGGATATTTAAAGGTGCCCTGCCACACGTATTTCATTTGTGGTAATGTCTGAAGTTCTACCATGGACTCTGACATTTTTTGTGGAAAAAAATGCCTTGGTTACCTTGTTTCAAGCCATTCTAGCGTGTTATAGAAAGCCTGCAGGAAGACTCAGCTCGATTTCTGCCACTTCTCATTAATATTCAACAAGCTAAGCTGCTTGACTCTGATTGGCTAACAGCTAGCCAATGAGAGCCTGGCTATCAGCATCCTTTACCCAGCACAACTGGGCGAGTTCATGAATAGTAATGAGCTCAGGTAACATGAAGTCAGACTGACCAGCTTTTGTAATTGGCCTGATTTCTCCGCTTATTTCTTTTCAGTGGCTAGAGCTGACAGAGGAGGTAGCAGTTCATTTTCACATTCACCACATAACACAAACACATATGGACCTAACATATTTCAAAAAATGCAAGTAAAAACAGTTTTGTGTGGCAGTGCAGCTTTAAAGATGCATTTTGGCAGTGCTGGTTTAATGAAAAATGCAGGAAGACTGATTTTCCCCCAACAATTACTACAGAATTTAAACATACTTGTCAATTTTTTACTTACTTACTTGTGCTAAGAACTATCAAGAGAATGCACAATAATTATAAGAAATCTGAATTGTTGTAATGGTCTATTGCTTGAAAGCGTGCACATAGTGAGTGAATGAAGTACAGCATATCAAGAATTACAACACCACAGTTAGGGCTGGGCGATAAAACGATAACGATATGTATCGCGATAGACATGTAATCAATATCAATAAAAAATGCGCTCGATAAAAGTTCGATAATTTTTTTTTTTTTTTTTTTTTTCTTCGTCGGAAGAAACCAGAGGTTTCAAAGCAAGTTTGGTTGCATGAACAAAGGCACTCGCTCTCTGGTAGCCTAGCAACGTAGGGAGTGACACGCTAACAGCCAATCATGTAACAGTATTGTTTGGTTGCGCCATATCGTTGTCTCGTGTTGGATTCTTCAATAACAGAACTGCCGTGGAGTGATAAGTGGAAAATGCGTGAAGCAGCGAGCGCGGAAGTTCTTGATGAAACGGGAAACGTCAGCTCGGCAGTATGGCAGTTTTTTGGATTTTATAAGTCTGACCGTAGTCAGACCAATGTCGTCTGCAAATTATGCAAGACCATCGTCCGCACCGCAAACCTGTTTTACCACTTTAGCCGCGCTCACCCTTTGGAGCACAGCCGTATTCGCCAGCAACGTCCAACAACATCTGCAGCTGGAACCCCGCACAAGCAGCAGAGCACCACGGAGAGGTACTCTCAGTGCCTTATGACTGTAAAAGCTAAACGGTACAAATAAATAACGGAGGCAATGGCATATCATATAGCCAAAGACATGCTTCCGCTGAGCACCCCCCCACCATGTACGGTTTAGGCTGTACCGTGACTGTTAGACGGAGAAAAATATTAACTGTTACTGTGCTGTATCACGTTAGTTTTTTATGTTACAGATGTAAAGTCTACCTCAGTTTCATTTCAATTTCTCCTATGTTTACAAAACACTGCACATATTTTAAAACACTTCATTCACCAGAAGTGTTCATTGTGATTTTAGACTTATGTTTCCATTTGAATTATTTGAGTGTTTTCCATGGTTGTGTTGACATTTCTGCTTTTATAACTGAGAGGATTATAATCGGAGGAAGGTTAAGCTTAAAATAAAAACGTTTAAATTGAATACATTTTTTTCTCCTGGTCCTTATTTTAAATAGGTCATAAAAAATATCAATAATTATCGATATCGACTGATATGAAACACTTATATCGTGATACAGTTTTCAGCCATATCGCCCAGCCCTAACCACAGTTTACGTGTAACCTGAATATTTGGCTGAGCAGTTAAAGATCAAGAGGAACTGGCGTACCAACTATCCACATTCAGATGTCGGGGATATCCAGCACTGACTGTCTGGTTTACATTAATTGACTAATGATAGCTGGAAAGACTGATGGGGAAAATTAAGAATGAGTGCAGTTCTGGAGACGCAAACTCTAACATTCACAATTTCACACTAAAGTGTATCTGGATGTCGACAACAAAGGGATCCCTGGATTATAGGAGAAAAAGACCAAAATAGCGATTTTGTGAAAAAAAAAGTAATCTGGGGAGGAAAATTTGGGCCCAAACCTCATGTGACAGCTCACTTGAGTGTCTTGCATCTGAACAGATGGAGAGGCATATTGTGCAATTGTCATCTAGGGCTTTTCATTATAGATTAATCTGCAGATGTAACAATTTCTCAGAATGTAATTTGATGTATTCAAATAGCTTTGTCCCGTGGCCGGGTTGGCTCAGTGGGTAGAGCAGCCGCACATATACTGAGAGGTTTATGCCTCGACGCAGAGGTCCAGGGTTCAAATATGACCTGTGACAATTTCCTGCACGTCTTTCCCCAATTTCTCACCTAGCTGTCCTGTCAAAAATTAAAGGCGGAAAAGCCCCCAAATAAAAATAAATAGCTTTGTCCAACCAAAACTCTCATTTCAGCTCTTTTGTTATCTCAGCTCGACAGTGATGTTTCATATAGTTCCTTGTCCATAGTTACCTCACTGCCATTAAAGCACGGAGTATGAAGCATTTCTCCAGCTGGCTTCAGGAGAGGCAATAACGAGATGGACTGACAGCACTGAGATCAAAACAGGGAATGAAAAGAGAGGAAAACCCAAACACCCATGTGTACGGTCAGTGGAACATGTGACGGGCTAGTGATGGGTTTGTAACTATGGAGACTGGAAAAACATCAACAATACAATAATACTTCCTAATGTGTGAGATGGACTTTCATAAAGCCCACAGTGAAGTAGTTCTGCTTCCTGGAGTCAAAGTGGGTAAAGATTATTAAGTCATGATGGTTTGGGTGGCTACTCTTTACTTCAATAGTTACATTGAAGCAAGCAGGAATAACAATCACATCTAACCCATATTAGGACACCATGTGGTGCTCCAAGTAGAACTTCCAAGAACAACTGGCACTGGGGGCTGATTTTGGAAACCACAACATGAGTGAGTGTGTCTGGTTAAAGCACCGCTCCTGACACACATGATCTTGTTTAAGCCTCTAGATCTCTTGTCAAAGCCAAGAACTTGTTTGAGCGGCCTACTTAAAAACAAAACATGTTTAAAGGCACAGTAAAGCCACCTCCCATGTTTTTCCAGCGTTACAATGCACACTGTATATAATTGTTGATGTAAGTAAGGCAAAGCCCCAGAGGCTAAGGGCTGGGATGAAACCGAATGCTAATAAGGGTTTGAACTTGCAAAGATAATGCAACCAACGTCTCTGTAAACTTCACCTTCTACATTAACAGGACTGACGTTTACAAGCTCCGAGTAGAGTTTGGTGTTCCTCATACAATGTTACCTGTAAAATAGGAATGTCAATAAAAAGTCCATTAGCAGCAGAACAGGTTACATTCACACAGAACGTGAAGTGGAGCAGTGAGGGTGTATAACTCATCTGAACATTGAATAGTTGTCATTCCTTGCTTCAGGCAGAACTGCTGGCATATTCAAGAGCAATAAGCTTTCTTCAGCAGCACAGTAAGACAAAGCTAAGTCTGTTTTACTCGGCCTGAGACATGACAAGACAAGTTCAGAGCTTAAGAGGCAAGGCCTGATCATACTGTATGCCCAAGGACAGGTGCACTAAGTCAATACTTACAGAGACACTTAAATGCCTATAATTTTAAAGCTTAAATTCTGGTCTTTATTAATCTCTAGACCTTCTTTTTCTATCCAATTTGTGGCTTTGTAATGTACAGTAAAATCAACACCAAAAGTATAAAGAGCATGTCTTTTTCACACTCATATCAGATGTGCATATTATTTACTTTCATTTTATCCAAGACCTGACAACATCCACCATTTATGACACATATTACACAGCTGTGCATGAAGCGCGGGCATCGGCAGTCAGCCAGCAGAGACTAAACCATAGACTGTATAATATTAATGGACAGAGCATCGGTGACGTCACCCATTGGTTTGTGGAGATCTGCTATGAGTCGTCGAGTTTGCCGTTACAGGCGCAGCCATCCTGGTTGCTGATGTGACAATTTTAGACAAGAGGGAGGAGTGAGGGAGGAGCCATGTTACGTTACACACTTTCACTGGCAATCGCATCATAGCCACTCCCTAAAACACCCCCTGCTTTATCGACTTAAAACTAGTGACTGAGACCATAAACTCATTATGAAAATGTTTACTGAGGTAATAAATCAAGTGAGAAGTGGGTCACTTTCTTATAGACTTCAACAGAAACCGACCTCCTTTTGCAACCTCACGTGTCGCCCCCTGTTGGAATTCAGATAGAAAGCAGGTTTAAGGCACTTAACAGTGCATTTGCAGCACCTCGCCGAACCGGAATGCTTTGTCCATTAATATTACACAGTCTATGGACTAAACGAGGAAGTGCTGAAGCACCAACTAAGCAAGCATCCAAACTGTTTCAAGTATAGCATGACTCAGACCAAATTACAGAGTGAGAAATAGATAAGATTGTCTTATGGAGGTTTTATTTTTTAAGTTTACACTTTTGTACCCAGGCTATTGACACAAACGCAATTCTATAATGATTCAAATGATGAGATTAGATAGGATTGTGGTCAGAAGCAAGCATGATGGAAAAGATCAGCACATACTGTATATGTACATTTTGCTAAAAGTTCAAATTCAATTCAAAAGTTGTATGTACTGTAGAATTGTTTTGAGAAAAAAAAGTAAAGCTAAGATTGATTGAGGAAAGAAAAAATACAGAGACAGAACAGAATGATATACTACAAAATGTCCTCTGCCAGAATCATGTGCCAAATGAGCCATGAGGATGCCCAACACAATCTTACGCAATGCTTCTTGCATATTTCTACTTTGCAATTGGTAAGGCTTTAAATTAGGGCTGTCAGTTTAACGCGTTATTAACGGCGTTAACGCAAACCCATTTTAATGCCGATAATTTTTTTAAACGCACGATTAACGCATAGAGAGAGCAACGGGATCTGTTAGTCTACTTCTTTAACTGTCTATGGCCACGCCATGTCCCGCCCTACGAAGCAGCTGATTGGTTTGGTTTAGGCATTTCACCGCGAGTAGTTAGGATAGTGGATTGGTCAGGGGATAGGACTTGAACTAATGGAGTTACGTTACCTTGGACCGCTGGCCAATAGTAGTGATTGAAGGGCGGGTCTTGTAATTTCGCAGACCAGAAACAAAACAGACACAAGCCGAGGCCGGTTTGAGCCAAAGACAGTATGGTTTGAGCTTGCTAGCCGCGTAGCTAGTAGTCTCGTCACGGCGATTAGCTTCGGAGCGAGTAGTGACTCTACAGTCAGTGAGAGAAACAAAGTCTCCTCTGTTCTTTCTGACCACGGTGGGAAACCTGGAGCAGGAAAACCCTCTCCTTGATTTTACGTTGGTTATGAACGAGAACCAGGAAATGAGTCACGGGAAACCAGTTGCTATGACGACGGCTATGCCGCTGTCGACGCTATGAGCCCATAGACAGTAGGACCAGCCACGCTCGCCTCAGGCATGAGGCAGTACTATCTGCAATGGAAAATCGAGGTAACAGCGTTACATTATGTGACAGATTATTAGCTCCAAGTGTGAATGTTAGTGTGAAATTGAACATAACGTATATGACAATGTTGTTTTCAATAAAAAAACATTGTCACAAAGCAAGCCAATCTACTTTTCCATGCTGATAAGAGAATTAAAATGAGAAAATATAATGGGACAAAAAGAAATCAAGGGACATTTAGAATAGATAAAAATGTGCGATTAATTGCGATTAATCGCGAGTTAACTATGACATTAATGAGATTAATTGCGATTAAATATTTTAATTGCTTGACAGCACTACTTTAAATACATAGTATATATGAGACAAATATTTCCCTGTAAACAAACATGAGTATAAACGTGTGTTTGCATGTCATTTTCTCAACATTGCAGGAGTGGTGCTTTTATACAGCTGACCATGTGGTCAGTGTGTTCTTTTGCCAAAATGTTGCGTATATTTTATTACATTTTGGCTTTCACAACCTCTTCTATGACTTCATCTGGTTGCCACGGACATGATCCCAAATAAACCTGAATAAAATAGACTGATTAAAGCTTGATTTATACTTCTGTCCCACCTTGGTCATAAAGCACAGGGGAGACACTTTGTTTCTCTCACTATGACTCTAGAGTCACTACTCGCTCCGAAAGCTAATCGCAGTCACTCTCTCACTTTCTCCCTCGCTCTATCACCCACTCCCCACACACACGCCGGCTCGACGCACACACCAACGCACAAGAATAAACATCAGGCCACGTAGGCTACGCCGAAAGCTCTGCGTGGAGCCGGCGCAGAACCATAAATCACGCTTAAGGGTCAATACCAAAGGCCATCGCAAAGATCTACCAAACACAGTCTCAAACAAAGCCCTCGTTATCTTTGCCTCCATGGAAACAAAAGCAGCCTTTGGCAGAACAGCTTATCCACAACAGCAACACTCAAAAAAAGGAAGAAAGAAATGAAGCATGGGGCTCATAACAATCCCACTATTTTGCTGCCTTCTATTGAGAGTGGAAATCACCATAAACTGGGCATGTCGTTCCCCTTCTCTCTCCCCTTTCATGCCTTCATCTGCACTGTGTGTGTGTGTGTGTGTGTGTGTGTGTGTGTGTGTGTGTGTGTGTGTTTCCTCTGTGACTGGGGATGGTGTGTCAGCTCTATATTTCTCTAAAAACAGTTTCATTTCCTGTCACTCAGATATGGTTTCATATGCTTCCCTTTTTCATTTTTATAAAAGGCATCATATAAATGTTGAAGGCACTCTATGGTGACAGGGTAACAGTTTCTGTATGTCACCCAGTGTCTGTATGAACACCAGGCCACAGTCCACATACTACAGTGTCATTTATCAATTAAATAGCTCAGTGATGAATATAAAATGTAACCGTTAATTAAAAGTCATATGACAGAAACAGTGGAGTGCCAGACCGTACTCAGTGTTAGGGTTATCTAAGCCCTGTGTTAAAGATAGCTTGCGCACACTTTTGAAGTTAAAGATGATAATAATATAGTAATGCAGTGAGTCTAATACTGTGAGCAACATCAGTCAGGTGATCAAGTAACAGTAAACAAACCATTTTAAAATGTCTATTAGACTGCAGCGCTACTTTCTGCTTTAACTTTATTCATCTAGTATGTAGTTATTAATCTAGTATGTAGTTAAAGAGCCTACATTTTACATTGCAATGGACAGTTAGGAAGGATATTTTGGATATCTTCTGGGTACGTCCAAATAACTGATTCGATAATTGGGTTTACAGCTGAAATGATAAATTATGAGAAAATTATGCAACTATTTGATAATAATCAGCATGTCCTATTTGTCAAGTAACTGCTGCAAACGCTGCCGCTTATTGTATTGGCGTTGCTGTCATAAAAAAGTGAATCTCTCCTAACCCCCTTATTTGTGAAGGGCCAATTCTATGTACATTTTCTTTTAACCTTCCACCGCACTCTGCATTTTTTTCATTTTAGGTTGATCTGTTCTGGCAATGTGCTGCCACATACTTGCCGACTCTCTTTGCAGTTAGAGCAAAATTTCTCCTGTGTGGTACCGTAGTACTGGCCATCGAGCCAGGTAGCTAGCTAGATAAAGTAAGCGTAACTGTAGCGACGGTGGACAAGGAGGGTCAATCAAAGACGTGATACAATTATTGATGGCCATACGTTGCATGCCACCACTAGTGTGCAGAGTTGATGCAAAACAAAACAGGGTCAATAAACTTAGGTGTTGCAGTGATGAGAGTTTGTAGTGAAGTAGTCATACTTCAGCAGTCCCCCAATAGCGGCTGACCTGATTTATTTTATTTGGCTAGTGGCGGTGCTAACTTTGGACCCCGCTGAGTGGGACGTTTTACTGTTGAAAAATCATGCAAAAATATGCATGTAAGACAGTGGTTCACATTTATGTTGTTAAACCCCCTACCGCTAGATGGCTATGCTGAGGCGCACCACTAGCATCCTTGCCTAACAGTGCCTAGCAGTGCCTGACTTTTTGCTAGAAGCAGAACAATGAGCAATGTAGCTATGGCTGAACTTTGGCCTACTTTAGCATATATATAGCATATTTGCTCACTAAGAATCTGTGAACCACAATGCCAAACTGGCAGTTTGATTTTCTATGTACTGAATTGTTTAGTGCAAACTGTAAAGTTCTCTGACTTTTATGCACATCATGTCTTTTTTTAAATATTAGTTTTTCTACGCTAGGGCTTTGACTCTGAACTTCGATATTCGAATATAATTCGAATATTTAAAAAAATATTGATATTCAAACCAATATTAGGCAGCCCTTAATATTCAAATTTCGAACCTGTTATGGGCATTATTTTTTTGTAAATGTATTTGCTTGTAAACGTTTTCCATTCAGATTCCGAGGTATTTTCACGCCTGGTGAAGTTGTGAATCGCTCATTAGCAAGGCTATTATTGGTCATCTGGTCGTCAACCTGTAGTTGACGACGTTAGCGTCCTGGTTAGCAAAAACAATGGCCGCTGTCGCTGCACGATCTGAGTCTCAACACGATCTGAGTCGCGTCGAGTTGCGCATGCTCAGATTTAAACAATTTACGCCATAACGACAATAACGGAAGATGGGAACAGCAATAATAGAAGATATGGAAGATGGAAATGGCAGTAATTTATTATTTACCGTAACGCATCACATGTTCACGGCATGATCCCTCACGTCAGTAAATAAAAAAAAAAAAAAAAGTCAGTAAAAATGGAGCTACATGACCAAGTTGGTTCACTGCTGGCTACAAGTTGGAAATCAAACACAACAACGGCTGTTACGTGTTATGAGCTAATGTTAGCAATCAAACAATCATAGATAGCATTTTATAACTAAAACGTTTTTGAAATGATTTCCACCTTCTATATCTTCTATTATTGCTGTTCCCATCTTCCGTTATTGTCGTTATGCCGTAAATTGTTTAAATCTGAGCATGCGCAACTCGACGCGACTCTGATCGTGTTGAGACTCACATCGTGCAGTGACAGCCTGATGAGTAGTTAGAAATCCACACTCCTGACAATTTGAAAAGCAACGTGTGGCGCTACTTTGGGTTCCAAACAAGAGAAAAATCACAAGTAAGGACAAAGCGATATGTAAAATATGTAGGGCCCAACTCACATACCTCAGGACGACCAGCACCGAGAGCCCACCTATTAACACTACATCCCGGCAAGCTGGAAGAGGAGGAGGGATCGGTGGCGAAGCAGGCCAGTATCGACTCCATGCTATTTCCTTCACGAGGCCATTAGCCTCCCCTATGCCTGTTAAAATAGAGCGACAGATTTGCTGACATGGTTCGTTTGCGAAGATATGAGGCCCATTAACGTGATATATGGGAGGTTTCAAGCTTTCCCCTGCTACAGGACCGCGAATGGTAAAATAACGAAGCTGTACGACACAACCATACATACACTGCCCTCTGGTGGACACTGGGCAGAACATATACAACGTAAGTTTGATACCAATATAGGTGTTACTGAATATTAATATCCAAACGAACTTTGAATATGATTTTTGGGCATAAGTAAAAGCCCTATTCTATGCACAGTATCGAAATATATTGCAATATATTGAATTGACCCATATATCGTGATATGTACCGTATTGCCAGATTCTTGCCAATACACAGCCGTAATATACACACATACATTCAATTAGCCAACATTGGCCAATATATATCGGCCTGAGCACTTTATTTTTAACTTGATCTTTTAACTAAATCTTACTAAATGATTAATTGCATGAGAAAATAGATCAATTAATGATCAAAATCGTCATTTGTTGCAGCCGTAATTCAGTTTAACTTGTATAAAATCACATGTGTTGCTTACCCAATTGGACTCAATTTTATTGTCTCTACACCCCAAGATCTCAGCAACTATGCTGGAACGCAAGACAATAGAGATGGTGGCCAAACTTGTGGAAATCACACCCAGGCAGTAAACTAACCAGAATGTTTCAGTGACACAGACAATATATACTGTTACAGACAGAGTGTCAAAGAAAGCACCAGAGACAGAAGTTGGGAGAGAAATTAGAAAGAGATAGAGATGTTGTTGAGAAGTCTATTGGCCAATCCTGCGCTTGCTGCCAGGCTTTGTTTCCAAACTCAATCCATGCACGTGGAGAAAGCAAAGCTCACTGCTACTGAACACTGCAAACATGTTTTCACACTCTTGCAGGCATGTCCGGTCTAGTCCAGTATAGTACTGTACCTATCATTGTGGGCCTTTGAGTCCCTTAATCTGCTGCAAGACTGGAAGGCCTGGTAGAACGCCTTGGAGGGGTTCCTGTGCTAACCACATTCAGGGAAAGAGAGAAGAGACAGAGATAGGGAAGAGTTGAAACAGTGAAAGTAGACTCAAGTTCTGATTCCTAGAAATGTTTTCTTACGCAACTTCATGCCACCCCAGAAAACTCCTTTGCTCATATCGTGCAGTTAACTTGGCTAGAGAAAAGGCTCTTGGTTCTTAATAAAACATATGGGACATTTGGTCAGAGTAAAGCAAAAGGGGCTGGGGAAAGGCAGTCTTGACCTAAATGCTGGAATGCATGTTCAAAGGTGTGGACAGCTTCATAAACTGTCAGGGCCTCCCACAGGGCCTTTTTTCTACAGTATGTTGGCCCCCATTCATGCTAAGGTTGTTGTTTTTCTCACAACTAAATCAGCCATTACCTCTGGTTTTCAGCTAGAAAATCTAAATCCTTCTCAGTTGTTAACTGTGTGTTTAGAAATGACTAGTTAATTCATAAAGCTGACTTTTCATGTTATGGAATTTAGCTCTAACATTACCTCCTATGTTCCTGGCAATTAGCTACGAGTACACTGTGTTCTATGCCAAGGGATGTATATTCGGGAAGAGGAAAGGAAATCCCCACTCTGACCACTACACACACACACACACACACACACACACACATCGTGCACACACACCTCCTTTAATCTACTCCAGGCTTGTGCCTTTCAAAACTAACTGCTTCTCTACAACATTCACACAAACACATTCTCACACAAACACATTCTCACACACACACACACACACACAAATTAGGAGGAGTTGATTAACAGCATGTGTGAATATTATAGCAGCCAAGGCTCTTTTCCTAGAAATCCTTGGCACAAACTCCCTTTGTCACATTACCTCATGACTAAACACTCTCACAAACCTCCCCCTATGCCCCTGCTTAATTTTACTTTGCGGGCAGCAGCCCTAAAAAAAAAATCCTCCACAGACGCACGTTGCACACGTGTGGCAAGCACACACCTCCACAGAAAACCTCTCCTAAGCTTAAACTAAAACTCCTGCGCTAAACCTCAGACCTCTGTGCCAGCCAGCTATCAGCTGAAATCATTGAGGTCAGATGACTTTGAGTCCAGCAACCTCTTCTTGAATGAGGTACGAACCGGAGGAGTCATCATTCATTGTTTTCAAGTAGCAAGCACTCAGCTCTCAATGGCTCCCTTTGTAACTCTAAAATCTAACACTTCAATATCCATTTATTAAAGCCCCTCTTTGTAAACCAACTAGTCAAAATGTTCAGCACTGGTGAAAGTCCTGTTTCCCCCATTAACCCAGAGTTTGAGGGTGTGAGGAGGACAGAAAGATAAGGGAGTGATCTTCCAGATATGTACACATGGAGCAAAAATCTTCTTTTCTTTTTCTAAACCTCTCTCTCAAAGCTCAAAAGCTAACCTGACACAAAAACGATGCTAGCACATGCTCAGGCGTTGCCCAATACTGCCCCAAAGTAAATGACCTGGCAGCAGACTAAAATAACCTTTTGGGTGCATTTTTGCTGGCTGATTCAACACATATAGCTGGAGCATGACACATGGTTTTTCTTTTAATGTGCAAACCACTGGCCACGTCAAAGGTTAAGTTACACGGTGTTGAAACACTTTATAACCTACGTGCAAGAAGAGAAAATGGGAGAGAGTAAAGAGCATGAGGAAAGTACACAGAAAACAAGTGTTATAGTAGAGTTTTACTTCCGATTCAACATGTTGTGGGGGTGTCATGCAACTTATGCTGCTTATGTTTTCTCTGATGTTTCCAGTGCCAGTGGAGTAGATGATAGTGAGCTACCAAGGGCAATTCCAGTGCTAACCCTCCCATTCTACTTTATTCCACCAAGTGATTGTTTTAGTGTAGCTATACAGTAGTGTGTGAGGGCTGAGGGCTAACTAATAACCCTTTCACACCGAGGGCTCAACCAGGCTTCTGTTTGAAAGGGTTAACCTGCGTTGACCGACTCAGCTTTTGGGTCGAGAGCTGGGCCGGACACGGGTCGATTTCAATGTGAATGGCACACGACCAGGGTCGCTAAGTACGGGACAAGTTATCTGTTGATTGCAAACGGGTGCGCGCAGTCATGATGCAATTGTCACAGGCCGCCCTAGCTTATGTCTTCAGTTAAATTGCGGTGTAGTCCCGTACAGTAAACAGGAAACATCACTGCCTCTATCGCTGCCACAAGAAAGTTTTAAAACACAAAACACAAGCACTGAACTGTCCAGGAGGTTGTGTAACATCTAAATGTTTGCCAAACAACAAAGCACAGTCGATCTGTCTGGCCCGTCTTTTGTCTCTTTCTCCATGAAGCTGTGCGGTCAGAAATGTGCCGATCTATAAACAGTCTGACGGTAAAACAGTAACTGGGAAATAGAAAGTCTACTTGTGCTACATTGAGGGGTTAAAGAAACACAACAAGACACACAAATGGGCCGTTTCAGTGACACTCCCACACCGGCGCACAACCCTGCAGCGAATCGCCGGATTGCTTTTTTGGTCTGAATGGGCCCTAACTGGTAGTCAGAGGAGTGAAAAGGGGGAGGTTAAAATATGGTGTTGAAAGCTCTCACTGTTGATGCTCTTCAAGTTTTCCATCCATCCATCTACCACAGACCAAAAGTAGGTCAAAACTATTTAGATTCCAGCTGCCCTACGGGAGTTTCTTTCAGCTGGTTTTGGGTTGAACACGAGGGAGATAGAGGAGCCAGAGCCATTGTATAATTACAGCATGGCCAGAGAACATTGGGAGCTTGAATGCTAACATCCTACTAGCACAGTTAGTCAGAGAACACACAGGAACGTTGTCCCTGTGATGACTGCAGGAACCTAGTTCGACTTTTTGAGTTCCCCAAAAAAGTCCCTTCTTCCAGTGTACTTACGTGTGTAAGAAACTGGTCACATAAGCTGCTTTATTGTGTACAAAGTCAGGCTACAAGCAAGCGCTGTTTGTAGTATCAAAACCAGGATTTTTTTATTTATTTATTTATTGAAAAGCGAAGAACAGTTTTGATGCCAACTTCCAAAACTAAAAAACTAGAGAGATAAGGAGATAAACTGTGAGCAGGACAGGAAGTGAGAGACATCAAACTGAAACTTAAAGCTTATTTGCTAAGGGGAACTGCACCAATTTTACATATCAAAGCATGTTTACAGGTGTTGGGAGGTACTACTTCATATGTAAAAAGTTGTATAAAGCCTTTTGTGGCTCCAGAGGGAGCTGCGTGAAATCTGATAAATTCCCTAAGTGATGTCACTCGAGGACCTACATTTTTAAGTAGATATTTACAACAAAATAACAGTACCAGACAGTAACACCTCTAAGTTATTTCAGAAACAGTTAACTGGTTGATCAAATGAGGAATCTGAAGACATACTATTTGTAACTACAATAAAATAGTTTTTAATAAAAAACTATAAATAAGTAATTCAAAATGAATATATCATGAAAATAAATATTATGTTCAGCTGCTGAAAAGCCAGAAGTACAAAACAGCTGAAAAGTGAGTCTTTGTAATCCTTCAAGTCACTTAAGTACCACTTTCCCTCAAACAAGATAACAAGCATATTCTGAGCTAAGCTTATCTGCAGCACAGTACAGCACATCCCCAGTTAAACAAGCCATTAAAACCTTGGACTGAGGTGGTGACGTTCTTCTGCTTGTCAGAACAATGGAGGGCCTCCATACCTGGGGTGGGGTGGGGGTGATGACTGAAGCAAAGCCTACATACAGACTAGTAGCGGCGGCCCAACCAGAACAATACAATCTTTCTTTTTGAAAATAGCTCTAAGGCTGAGAGAAGGAAGGGGTCACATGAACAACTTGACTTGCGTACACAGAAACATATAAAATACAGTCAGTTCATGTCAGGAGCAGATTAATTATTACACTATTGCTAAATACACTCTGTTGCCACTTTATTGGGTCTAATACAACAGTCCTGCAACAAATCCTTCTGTTACAGAGATTGCAATGTTCCGTTTTTGTTGAAAGGGTTTTAAAGAGATGTTTTTTATGTACTTTGTGGCCATTTACGGGGCTGTAGTTCGTGATGCTGTTGAATTGTACTGCATTATACTGAGAAGTAGCAGGCCAAAGATGTCAAATAAAAACTGTGTGTAGTTCTACCTCTGTGAGGCACTCTGGATAAAATGTGCCCACCAAATGTCATATGATATGACCAGAGAGCCCCAGTGCGGAAGCGGGAGAGAGCTAAGGAATATTAAATGAATAGAAGGTGGAGAGCAGTGTGAGGGACTCTGACTGAAAACAGGATACAGCAGTAAACCAGAGGTCACAGAGGGGAGGGAAAGACCCTGTGGTACATGTCTCCCTGTGTCACTCCAACTACAACCACACTTCCACCATGACTAAAAATGAGTAAGCTGTTAATGTCAATGGTGAATTGGTCCAAAAGTACCTCAATTCCTCAGTGAGTGGCCCCCACATCCATGGATACTTGTGCACATATACACAAGCGCACAGTAAGTCAACCCATCCCCTTTTACAGACACACCCCTCTCCCACCCACACAGACAGTCTCTCAATTCATGTTGACAGTAACTGCTCTACTACATCCCTCCCCTCTACTACCTCCTAGTCCAAGTCTAATTTTACATAAGCTCCCATTACGCGTGGACAATAAACCATACCTCCCCAGCATGAGTTCAATTACACACCGACTACAGAGGCAATAGGCTACATTTTTACAGATGATCCCACAAAACAGAAGCAACCCCTCTGTGAGTGCAATAAAGAAATGATGGCAGTCCACCAGTGTTATTTTACACCTTCAGTTATAGAAGCCATCTGGGAAACATTAAGCTGAGCCAATCATATTCTAAGTATGATGACAACATCTTAAATCTGTAGTCTATATCTCTACTGTTTTGCTTTAATTACTTGCAGGGGAAACTACAGCGTGGAGGAAGATAGGGACAAGCATTAGGACCAACCAAATGGTCAAGTGAGGTTTTTCAAGTTGTGCAAGCTGTGGAAGGTCTACAACATGCAGTAAAAACTGTGTGCATGTACATCTCATATCTTTCTGTGTTGCGCAGATTATGATATTAGCTTCTCAAGTTGTCCACTTGAGGAGAAACTGGAAGTGCTATTGTTGTGTGGTGTGTGGGGCAGTAAGAGACAAAATAAACAGTGAAGTGGAAATGTATAAATTAAGCAAGAGGGGGGAAAAAAGCAGGGGAAGGGAGGTGTGGGGGTGTATCAAGCATAGCTAAAATGCCTGGTGAAGTGAAGCACAACAAGTTTCACTCTGCAGCTTCCTCCACCTCTTTTGAACATACCACAGTTGCTGCTGCAAATGAATGTCATTCAGCACTTAATCTGTACATGACCAACTGCCATGCCATGTCTGTCAATCAATCAGTGGGGAGGTAGATGCAAGGCATCAATCGTACTGATGCTGCACACCAGTGGTAAAAAAAAAAAAACTAACTAACTTGGCTCTGAGTGACTGGTTCAACATGCCCACAGCTATTACAGGGGGGAGTGTTTGTGGGTTTAACAACGTCCAAAAGGCCCTAAACAGAATATACAGTATACACACACTGTATTTCAAAAGAAGAGGGTCCCAATGTGACAACGAGCACAGTTGGTTGACACTCCCCACGGTCAGGTCTCTTATCGGCAGAATAGGGGCACAGTGGAAAGACTACTGCTCAATGTCTGATAGGGCTTAGCTGTCGTAAGAGGCTCCTGCTCTTATCAGCCTGGGAGCCGGGTCCTCTCACGGGCAATACATAGGTACACCAAACACACACTGGCTGAAGTCAGTTGCATTGTTGTCACAAACCTAAATGATGTTTTATATGGCACAACTGGCATAGAAGAATATCTAATGCAAGTTTGCCCGTTTACAAATCAACCAAGAGATCATGAGGAGAGCATGTGGATTTAAAAAGTTTAAATGAACTTACTCTCCCATAGTCTAAACCAAAACGTTCCAACTGTGAGGCAGGAGAGTTGAAGGGTGGGCGGGGAGGGAGAGACATGAGGCAAAGATACTGTGTGAGGTGAAAGAGACAGCTGCTCGTGTTCTAAAAACAACAGGTTTTTAGTCACTGCATTTCAATCGGAAGACACAGACATGAGACACTTATTTTTAGATTCAGTGTGACTTAAACTTGATATGATTATCTCCCATGAGCCTTTGCAAACAATGTCCACAAATCTGTTTAGAATTAGCGAAAAAAGATGCACATATAACTCCAGAACTCGCCTGAAAATCATCACATTTTTTATTTTTCTTCGGCATCAAAAAGTTATCCAGTGATAGTTGTCCCCACATTCAGGGGTACATTGCAAACAGGACCTGCTAATAGCTAATGCAACATACTTTTATTGGTGCCAATTTGGCAAAATGTAAAGAAATACAGGCTAAAAATGCTCAAGTTGCTGTTACGCTGTAACTTACTGAATCCATGCCAACATTATACTGCCCGTTGATATCCACCAAAGCATCATGCAAACTGTAGTTCTAAAGCTTGAGGATGATAATCTCTCAAAGACAGACAAAGAATAACAATAGGAGTAACAAAATCCATTAATCCATTGTGTAAAGCCACTTAACAATTGAGGTTTGGTTGGTCGATGGCACAGAAAAGAAAATAAAGTTGTGATCAGAGACTGATAAGTGTAAACTTCCCCTAAGTGCACGGCATACTCAAAACACTAACTTCAAAACAATGTTTCGGAAATTGTCTGCCCATGTGAAGAAAAAAAAACAGCGGCAGTGTTCTGCATTCTGCATACCCTGTCTGGTCTGCATTCTGATATATCTGTACGACTGTAAATGGAAACCACAGAGATTTCAGGCACTTTGTAATTTTGTGCTCATGTGTGCCATCTACTACAAGTGAAACGAAGCGCTAAAACTCAGGAATTAAGAGAAAGCTTACTTTTAGAAAGTTTAATAACTCGTAAAAATAACTCATAAAAAGAATGCCACATGTACACAAATGTAGTCATAGTTTGCAGCTTACTATATGACATACTAACTAAATTATCCCATAAGAGTAATAGCACATTTCAATTCTTCAACCTCTCTACCATGATGTCTGCTGTGGGTTATATTTATCTGTAAGAATTTTTTGATTCAGTGTGACATACACAATTGTCTGTGCAACCTAAAAGGATCATTCAGCAATGCAATATCTACAATATAAAGCTAAAACAGTAATTTTAACCAACACTGTAAAATCCCCTGTAAACACATTCCCAAGGGGAGCCTGATGGGGTTGTGAGTGGAAACCATGATATAAACATGGCAACACAAAATCAAACGTACTTCACTATGTTTGTATTAAGACAGTCTTTTTCGGAGCAGTAACTAACTTATTAAAAGGTGGCCAGGAGTAGCCTGAGGCTAATAGAAACTATCTACAAAGTGGCAACTGGCAATACATTTTTGATGTTTGCAGCCAAGGCCATCACCTCAGACATTGTTCTGGAGGGTGATAGCTAAAGTGGGAGGGAAAAGGAGGTTGGAGACATTAGACCTGCAACAAAATGCTTCCACACATACACACACAAATGCACAGTGCACACCCTTACACACAATGAATCACAGTATTACATGAGTCATGTGCATGTTTAACAAGTTGTTGCATGTGCATTGGAAGCCATGGTTGTTCACCTCAAGTGTGCTATACTCTACTTACTCCTTTAGGCCCTAATGAGAAACAACATTAAATGTCCTTCCTGTGTGCCACTTCTCTTTTTCTTCTATGCGTTCCCCTCCCTCCATACCTCCTTAAAACAAAAGGGGGAAACCCTGTAATACTCTAACAAACTAAATGACCAACACTGAAACACTCACTGCCTTTGCTATGGTTCTCAACCTTCTTATGATCAAATAAAGCCTGTCTTACTGTACACTGAAATAGGCACAGTTAGGCCTTACAGCATCTGTGTTATTGTGCTAATTGTGTGTATTATGGATAAAGCTCAACAGGGATAAGGATTTTCTATAAGATCTAGAGACTGTTACCTGTCCACATCCCCGTCATCAGGTATGTGGATTCCAAACAGGCTGTTGACAGTCGGAGTGGCGAGCTGCAGGCTCTCAGGCATGAGGGACTTCACTGGTTCCTTCCCAGAGACAACAGGAGACTGTGCATTGACGAGACCCTCTGACTTCCCTCCAACACCACCCTCTGCATGTCCAAATCCAGTTGCTGGGAGGCCCTGCACCCCCAAAGCCACTAGAGTCCTGCTGTGGGGTATCTGACCTGGAGGCAAACTGGAGGTTGTCACATTTGGCATGGCTGCACTGGAGGCACTGGGCACAGCAGTGTGCACAGTGGTGCTCACTGCGATGGCAGGCACATTTTGTACACCGGAGGATGTAGAGTGGAGGCCGTGGGGTTGAGGCTGTCCAGTGGCTGTATACTGACTCACAGCCTGCTGATGCAAAGCAGATCCACCAACCAGTATGGAGCCTCCGACACCTCCCACTCCTCCTGTCTGCTGCTGCAAGAGGCCTGGAGCTGGCTGTCCGGTAGGTACAGAACCTCCTCCTGCTCCTGCAACATCTCCAACCTGACTTGGCACAGAAGCCCCTCCAGAGGCTGGAGGCAAGACCGAAGTGTGTCCTTGTCCCACAGGCTGTGGCCCTGCTGAGAGGCTGGACACTGGAAGGGACTGGCCAGTGGATATCCCTGGCTGCATGGAAGTGGGCTGTTGCTGCTGATAGTACTCTGTCTGGTTCTGTAGCAATCCAGAAGACATGCTGGTCAGCTGGTGGCCTATAGGAACCTGCTGTTGCTGCTGCAGGGGAGGGTAAGCAATAGGCTGAGCTGAAAGAGGCATGATGGGGGACTTCTGTATGTGGACAACAGATTGAGGCAGGCCGTTTTGTCCGAGAGGCAGCATGCTCTGGGGAGCAGAAGGCTGGAGACCTCCCACTGTTGGCTTGCTGCTGGAGAAAGCACTCTGTGTGGCGCTGTAGTTTGGATGGTGGATCTGTTGCTGCTGCTGCGGTGGCATCTCCACCAAATGCATGCGGGATGAAGAGAGAGAAGCATCCGCCACAGAGCCCAAGCCCTGACCTGAGTGTGTTGCCGGGGCAACCACAGATCCTCCTGTATGTCCGAGCCCACTGTCTCTGTCTGCAGCAGGGTCCAGTGTTGTTGCACTGGCATGCCTAATGCTATCCCCAGTTCTACTAACAGCAGAGCCCTCAGAGTCTTTCTCATAAAACTCTGTACACGTCCACCTGCCTCTTCGAAAGGGTTCTCCAGTACCATGATCAAGTTTAATGACCCTGAAGCGTGATGTGCAACTCACCGTGGAGGTGGCAGGAGGAGGAGCTGAACTGGTCACTGCAGCAGGTTGGGATGTGTTTACTGGACCGCTGGCCGGCCCAGCGCTGGCTGCTGGAGCAGGCTGTTGCTGCATTGCCCCAGGCTGAGTGATGAGGGATACACCAGTTGTAGCGCCGTGCCCCGGAGGCTGCTGACCACCTTGAGTTGAGCCCGACACTCCCACCTTTCGAAACTCCCCCATGATATTGCCTGACATGGCAGACAACTGACCGGCTTGAGGTATGTGTGATGGTGCCATAACACTGATTGCCTCTGGCTCTCCAACATTATTCAAGGCTTCTTCAGATGAACTAATGTCACATGCAGGCTCGTACTCAGCCCGTGACATGTCGTATATCTCTGACGACACATCTTCAGTCCGCGACTCGTCTGGGTCGTCCAGACTCTCCGTGTCGTCGGCGGCACCTATAGCCGCCACCTGGGCCTGAGTCACACTTGTGATCTGAAAACAGCTCTTTTTCTTGGCCGGCATTTTCGACATATTGACAGCCTGATTCCAAGTCCCGTGTGGCTATGCTTATCCTCCGTCAGAAAGAGACGAGCTGGTTGCAGCTTCTTAAAGCTTAGATCATACTAAACAGGACGATTACAAATATTTTACTTAGCCTAGCTAACTGTAATCAAGATGAATATACGCCATCCCTCTTCCTCTCTCGATCTCCTGTTGCGTTTCATGAGCTCATAACGCAACGCCACACTTCGTGTCGTCTTGTCCAGCAATGCGGCTTTAGATACCAGCAGCAGCCTGTAGGATGATTGATCCGGAGCTTTCTGTCAGTCCGGACCGGCCTGCTAATGTCGCGGTTGTGCAGTTGCCAAACGGCCGTTGTCGCAGTGTGTTGCCCAGCTGCAGGACCTACTTTAGGCTGAGGAGGGCCCACAGCCCTCCACTCACTGAGCTAGCTAGCAAGTCAAGCCAACTGGCTGCTGTACACTCCCCCTACGTCGGAACAAGTATGCAAGACATCTTCCTGAAAGCAGTCCTTTGTATCCACTCACCACAACAGCTTAAAGTCATTCGGGGGCGACACTTACTTTGAAGCTAACGGCGGTCGAGAGAGGAAATGCTCTTAATTGTTTACGCTTTAACACAAATGAGTCTAAACAGCGCCTACAGTTGCCTCCCTCTGAGTTACTCTTGACAAGATGGCTATGTTGTATGCAACCGCGCTGCATCGTGGGTAGGTAGTGTGCGCAAGGATGTTTACGTACGAGGCATTTGAGAATCCCCCGTCATGCTGCCTTCAGACACCGTCGGAAAGGGTATAATTACGCTCAGGTAATCAGAATACAATTGAGAAAAGTGAAAATTTTCTGAGTGTGTGTCAGTCCTTTGACACCACACCACCACTAGTAGGCCTATACAGATTGTCATCCCAACCAATCTCTATATAGTCTTTAGTCCTATCTATAATTTAGTGTATCTCTAGCTGAAAGTGCAAGGCCTGTTGTGGTGTAGCCCTGAGGCAAAAAGAGCTGTGGTGCTGCAAAAACAAAAAATTGATTAATTGAGCAGTCAACTAAAAATTAATCACCAACGATTCTGATGACTGATTATCATTTTTCAAGCAAAAGACCTATATATTTGTCGCTTTTCTCAGTTCTATTTCAATGTCAATTAATCAATAATTAAAAAAAGAAGAAATAAATAAATAACATGTTACCTTGGGTTCAGCGAAATTGTGACAGGCATTGTATGACTATAATCTCATTATTATCTGACATCTTATAAACAAAATGACAAATCGCTTATTCAGAAACATAATCTGCAGATAATGGAATAATAAAGCACTAAGAGCTGGGACCTTGTCAACTCCCCCAAACCTCCCACTTTCTGTGTCTTTTTTATGCTACATAACTCCAGATTTGCTGTGTGGTGATTTGGTTAATACCATTAATTTAAAAATACCACAAGAAAATGTCTGACGGATGTCTTAACATTCTATTTTATTTATGGACCCTCTTCAAGTCAGGGTCCTAAGATCAGGTTACATAGCTGAACTCATCTTAAGGCCCTTATCATGTATGTATATTTTATCCTTAATTGATCATATTTGAGAACTAATTTTTAATCAATTAGCCGTACAAGATGCTAATCGTGTCAACTAGTGATGAAAATAGTATTTTTTTTTAATAATGATGAAGTGGGCTATGTGTCTCCTGTGTGAATAATTGATGTTATTGACAATTGGCCATTGTCGTTTGACTTTGAGTTGTCAATCATGCATGTTTTTTATAAACATTAAGGACAAGCACTGAGCTGTAGTGCATTTTTCCTACATCTGTAAATGTCAGACTTTATTGGAAAGCACTTGAAGGCACCAACTTTGTCTCTCTCTCTCTCTCTCTCTCTCTCTAGGTATTTGTATGCTGCAGTGTTACTAAATTCCAGCTGATATTATCAGAGTTCTCTTACAGAAGCATTACCATAGCGGTTGTTCAGTATTCTCATAAAAATAGATCACAGGATCCTATAGTCCTTGTTTTGTGAGGGTGATTTGTTAAAAATGACTTGTATGAACTCTCCCCCTGCACTTTTATAGAGTCAAAGATCATAAGAATATCACTACTGAAGGGGTATACTATACAACTCAGCAACAATCCCACAGCCTTTCTTACCTGTTAGAGTTTTAATTACATATGTAGTGAGAAAGAAAAGTTAGTTTATAGTTCTCCAGTTTTTACAGTTTCGAGATTGTTGATACAAAGCTATTATTCACAATATAGGTCAGTTTGTCTGCATTCACACAACCTCAAGTTAACCTTTATTTCTAAATGAATTTAGATTGCACTGTTGCACTTTTACACTGGCCCTTAGTGTATTATTTCTGGGGTATTATAAAAGACTATGTATGTATGTCATATATTAGTAAGAGTATATGACAGAGCATGCAGTAACTCCTGCAACCACCACGGAGGAATTGACTAGAGGTTGAATTATCAAGTTGTGGTTGTAGGATATACCGTATGCATCATGTCATAGCACTGCACTACATATGCAGCATTTGGTGAGGTTAAGTAAATTCTGTTTGGACTTTTTGTTATCTAACAAGGTCAACAGAAAAAAACTAAATACTTGGGGCTACTTACAATGTGGCAAACTTTAGCAAGTATATGAGTAGATCAGCATAAAATTTAATAAATTGTACAAATCAATCAACCAAAATGATTTCAGTTTTGTGATTTAAAAAGAGTCCTTTTTAAATCTTACCTTACCTAAGTTTTTCATACCTCTGCACCAGAGAAATAAACTGTGGACCAGTCATAAGTATAGAGAACACTGCCCCTGGTGGCCATGGAGTGAATTTTTCACTTGGAAAGGGTATAATGCTTCTTTTTCCTTTATTTCTTCAATGAACCTTGAACTCTCCACCATCCAAACTGGCTTATATCCCTTATAATACTATTTTTTTATGGAAATCATTATTTTTCAGCATATTAATAGCAAATGCAAATTCAAACAGTGTACTAGTTCATCGTCGATGATCAGTGTTCCCCAAAATAGACATAAAGAGACAAAATTGTTGACTTAATGACATGGTCAAAAAGTGCCATACTGTATGCTTATTAGAACCATGAGCCATTTCACACAAACAAACAGTATCGGTTCAAATCTATTTGAACTTTGTGTTGGTGTGGAAAGCAAATCATCTGAAAGGTAAGGTGACTCTATCTTAACCATTTTTACACATCAGCTTTACCAAAATAATGTTTTCACACTTGCATGTGGCTGGGCTAATGAAAATCTGGAATTAAAAACTGGCCAACTTGCCAGGTTTGATCCCTGGTTTTGGCAAGATGAAGATGGGCTGATGAAGATTGCTTTTGAACCGGGCACTAACACTTCTCCAACACTTCATTGTAGCACAAGATGAATTGGAATATGGAATAAGTCAAACTTTGTTTTTTGTTTATATTGACTTTACTTCCTAATAGTTTGAGGCCCAAAAGAGCTGTTCTGTTTGTGTAAAAAAATATTTTTTCCCCATCAAATATAATTTTTGTTTTCTTCTGACCTTATTAAAACCAATATTTAAAAAGTAAGCGGTAACCCTAACTGTGATTGCACATTTGATAAAGGTTATTGCGCATTAATGAGCATAAAGCATTGTCATTACACCAAATAAGATTTTTTTTTATATGGCTATGCATTTACAAATATAGGCTTGTCTATATTCCTTTTGTTTGTAATCCACGTTATGCTACATAGTGACGTTACTTATGTTTGGGTTCATTAGACCTCAAACAGGACTGTTCTTCTGTAGCAGACTTCTAAAATATGTCATCAGTTTAAATAATTGTTCTAAGCAATTATGACACAATTAGGACAAGTCATCAAGTATTAAGGACCCCCCCATACACTAGGGTTACAGATAAAAAACTGAGTGACATTTATGTAGGCCTATCTCAAATACACATGATGAGTAACTCAGATGTAGCAGGAGAATTTTAGTAGTTACTAAGTTGCATCAGTGAGGAACTTCCAACCAGGCTCCTAAGATTTAGAAAATAGAAAATAAGTTTTAGGCGGTAATTTTTTGAAAGTGAGAAGATCATTTTGGAATCCATGTACATGTTGTTTCCTCTACGCACTAACTGCTATCCTTAGCTACACAGACAGTCTGATGACAGTCTTTGTCATTATTTCTACAACCTTCAATGAATGAAATTATGACTGACTAAACGATGCAATCAGTAAATCCTCATCCGCCTTTATGTGTACACCGGCATTCCCTCAGACAGTTGACTCTTGGATGAGCTGATAAATCCCATTTTATTCCGCCGCCTACTGCCATAAAAGCGCCGGGGAGCTCATTGTGCGGAGTGATCTGATACGGACTACACCCAGCCGCTGCCTCACTGCCCTGGCTTTCTTTGCTGCCCCAGCCTTGACGTTGGTTAACGTCGAAGTGCGGGTTAGATTGGAGACTCTACATTCGTCTGTAGGTTTTCTTCCAATTTGGCTGTCTCCTGCTTGGCAACCGTACTTCCAAAGCTGTAGGGATTTTTATAACGTTATAGCATCAATTTCTTGAATATGTCTTGGCAAAGCTATGTGGAGAACCTGATGGCCGATGGCAGCTGTCAGGATAGCGCCATTGTTGGATATACGGACGCCAAATATGTTTGGGCAGCACATGCCGGTGGTACTTTCAACAATATCACGGTAAGAGGTCAAAATTGGGTGACTAGAGTGGAAGTATGGTTCCGTTTGACAGTGTTGTTTATGTATCACCCACGCAGACGCTCGCCAGACGGAATAGCGTTAAAACCGTTACCTCGCAGGATCTAAATGACTAGCAAGCTAACGGTACCGTGCTAGCTTAGTGGGCTAACGTTAGCTAGTTTATCGGTGGCCTGTCTCGGTTATTTCCTGCCATGGAAACGTTGCAGGATTAGACCTCGTGTTGATCAGATAAGACTTCACACATTGTGGCTTGCACATGAAAAACATGAAGCAATTAACGTTAGTTGCCGTTAACAAGCGCAAATACAATTGTCAAGACACTGTTATATTAACCTAAAGCTAATTTAAAACCAGCGAGTAGACGGTGTCTGACTTAAGAAAACGTGCATGCTTTGTGTGCACGGCCGCTTTGATTAGCTAGTTAAGCTGTTGGTTTACCGGCTACCTGTGGTTAAAAGGCTAATTCTGTCGGACGATTGGTCAGCCTACGATGAGGCTTTCTCATTATACGCGAGCAATCAAGCTGCATATTCAGACATGTATAATTTTTGATAGAAATGACAATGTGTTTTTTTTTTATTCATTGAGGGATGGTATGAGAGCTAGCCCGGTGCATATACGTCACTTTACTTCCGCTACTCACTGCAGGGATGGGATATGTTCAATCCCAGAAATTGTGGTACTAGGGTCAATAGATTTGCAGGTTTCCAAATGATGTTCATAAACACCATCTCTCTTAATATCATGCTGGCATTCCTAATGTTAGTATTATATTCAGTGCTGGTGCCAGGATGGCAGTTTTACTAATGTTTGGAATAGGGCTACAACTAAGATTATTTGTTATTGTCGATTACTCTGCCGATTATTTTCTCGATTATTCACTCGTTCTATAGATGTCTGAAAATAGGGGAACATATGCTTAGGGTAACTTCTGAGAACCCAAGGTTGTGCTCAAAGGGCTTGTTTTGAACACATTCAGTTGTCTATCTGTACAAAGAGAAGCAGCAAATCCTCACGTTTAAGAAGCTGGAAACAGCAAATGGAATTGTCGCTTTTAGATGAATGACTAAAACGATCAATTGATAATTAAAATTGTTGCTGGTAAATGTTCTGGCAATTGACTAATCTCTTCAGCTCTATTTGAAAATTTGGCAATGTAAATGTTTTTTTATTAAACAAATGTGGAAGCACTTAGTGGATGCATAAAGCAGGTGAAGTAGACTATGTACACAAGAGGTAATTTATACCTATATTATATATTTATTTTTAAATGAATGGCTGCATAGTGTAGCTATATATTGTCATTATAGTGTAGCAACTTTTAAGAAAGGCCTTTTTTTAATGTTAACAAAGCAGTGCCCATTGACATGTTAGGGAATTCATGTAATTTTTTTGTGGAAATGAGTTGATTACTAATATTGTTGAAAATGAAATTGTCCCAATGCTGTGGTTTTGTGTGTTTTTCAGTCTCAAGAAATTGATGTCCTTATCGGTAAGGACAGGGAGACCTTTTACACCAGCGGTCTCACTCTGGGCTCAAAGAAGTGTTCAGTCCTCAGAGACAGCCTCCATGATGACGGGGACTGGACAATGGACATCAGGACAAAGAGCCAAGGAGGAGAACCTACATACAATGTCACTGTGGGAAGAGCTGGAAAAGGTAAGTGTAGTTTCAAAACGGTTCACTTCATCATCATAACCATCAAAATGCTGTCTTCATGGGTTAAAAAGACACCATATTGTTTTCTGTTGTAAAAACATCACCGGGGGTAAGAGAGCTATCTCACTTGTGTTTTGTGACTTAAGGAAGGTTCAGACTTTCAACCGGCTCCGTTTTTTATTAAATTTACAACAAAACATTTGCTGGCTCCAGCTTCTTAAATTTGAGAATTTGATGCTTTTCTTAGTCGTCCATAAATTGCGTTGGATTTTTGGACTGTTGGTCAGACAAAACATGACATTTTAAGACATATTTGGCGTTGGTAAATAATGCAGGGTATTTTTCACTGTTTATTAACATGATTTACAAAATGACAACTGGAAATGATTTGAGAATGGTGATAATCCTTAGTTACAGCCTTATTGCCTTTTCAGTTCGTCGGTTGATTAATCTTCATTTCTGATGTAATTGCAGTTATTCTCACAAGTCGCGTTTAGTAAAACAGAGCCCAAGAGTCACGTCATGATGCTCTCAGCCAAGGCCTATAGATGCAGACTTGTAAAATTAAAATAATTTGCACATTTATTTAATAGTCTGCTTTTCATCACAAGCCTCATGAAAACCACGGTTTGCCTACTCTAGTCTGTTTGCCTGTGTGGTCCTCAATGTCTGATATTGCTCCAGTGTTTCTCCCATATTGAAACTTTTTGGCAGTTTGACATCTAAGACTTTGATCGTTGGCTCCAACATAGTCATTTTAGTCTATACAGTTGTTCAAAGATAACAAAGCGTTGTCAGACTTTTTAATTAATTCTCACTTCAGACTGTATTATGAAAAGAAACTATGAAAAAAAACTACTGTGTTGCTATATTTTTATGCGGGAAACACTGATTGCAAACAAAACCAAACTGTTTTCCTTTCATTTTCCCAACACTGCTCCTTTTTTCTGTTGAGAGATTTCCACCTGCCAACCTCCTGCTTTGCATGCTATACTTAACGAAGGGTAGTCGAAAGAGCACAAATTAAGTTATATATATATATATATATATATATATATATATATATATATATATATATATATATATATATATATATATAAGTCGTACCCACAGTTTACACATCTGTATGGAAGATACAATGCACCTTAATTAGTCCCTGGCATGTATCTTATTAGTTAATGTCTTGCTTTAGCAGAATAAGCCTGTCACTTTTTGAGTGCAGTACTTTCTAAAAACCAAATGTTTTTTTTTTGTTGTTGTTGTTTTTTTTGTGTGCAAAATCCACTGGCTCGTTAGTGTTACGTTACACCTGCTTTGCTTTTAATAAGCATTGGTCGGCAGAAGCTGTCCTGACCAATCAAGTGCACTGATCTTCCCGCAGCTTATAATGGTTACTTAAAAAAGAAAAAAAAAAAGCTATGTTGGTGATATTCAACCATGTGTTATAGATGACACAAGGCTGTGTGGGGAATTGCTCACTTGTTTACTTGGTGAATATTCCCTATTTAAGGAACACTAGTGAGTAATAGTTTGCAATGTTCAATTGGAACTCAATGAATCCATTTTGGACACTGAATTGTCATCATTTGGCAGTCCAAACTGTATAAACAGTACATGGTAAAATGACCTGGTAGTGAAATCACCTATTACAGTCTAAGGGTGCATAGAAAACCTGGTTAGCCCTGTATGGCACACAGTTGAATATCCCTGGACTTTACACTTCTGGTGATGATACTTCTTCTTACTTGGAATGCCTTTCCTTGACCTTTTTTTTATATTAAAAAAAAACAAACTTTTTCTTAACTGTCCCTTTTTTCTATCTCTTCTCTTTCAGTTTTGGTTCTTGTAATGGGCAAAGAAGGGGTCCATGGAGGCGGATTGAATAAGAAGGCTTACTCAATGGCAAAATACTTGAGGGATTCAGGGTTTTAATGTTTTCAACCTCACTTAGATAAAATTGAGGGACAAAAAGAAGAAAAGAAATATTGCTGTTTAAGATTTCTCCTGCAAGCAGTCAAATGTCTTGGAAACTTTTAATAGCAATGAAGAGTGGTAAGATACTGTGTCACCTTTGTTCCCCCCTTCATCCTGTAGGGGGGACACTCTTCAATTTTGTTCATTTCTCTTTTTTTCCTTGTGTGCTCCAGTATTGGTTTTAGTCATGGGAAAGGAGGCGGTCCATGGTGGAACTCTTAACAAGAAAGCACATGCAATGGCTGAGTACCTGAGGAGGTCTGGATATTGAGCAACCTCCACCCATCCATCAACTTAGCAGCTCACTCCCACCCTCCGCATTTGTGTTAACACTACTTCCAGGATTAGATGGCATACAATGTTCCTTCCTCCCCAGTTTACTTTTATAAACACCCTTTTGTTTGCTTAACTCCTTCCACACTCCTTTTTTTTTTTTTATTATTTATTTTATTTTATAAACCTTCCCTACTTGAACATTGTACTTCTCATGTTTTTGGCACTGCATTACTGGCATGTTCATTCAAACGTTTATTAACCAAAAGTGTGCAAAAAATGATTGCAAAGTGTAAAACAAATTTGGACTCACCTTGTATAACATTCACTTAGCAACTGGCTAATATTCCAAGGGGAAGTACACATGTAATGGTGGTGATAGTTTGCATAGTTTTGCTTTTTGAGCATTACTAAAAGATGCCAGTGTGTTTTTTTTGTTATGTTTTTTTCATCAGCATGTGGGCATTTAAAAGTTGCATGCATACCCTCTTTACAGTTCCCAGCCCTGTCCCCTCGCTAGCCCTGCGTAATATTCCAGCCAAAACCATCTTCTCTTCTGCCTCCATTATAGAAAAGACAGATTTCCTCTGACAAAGTCCTGAATGTGTGTACCAAAACGCCACCCTCAATCACAACGTCCTTTACCCTCCATCACATGCTTTTGCTGTTGTACCTGAATGTGGTCTTACAAGTTAATGATGTGGTGTTGGGCTGTTGTTTGAGTGTAGTGTAAGGTCAGCATTGCTGATGTCTCAAGATATTGTCATGACATTTCACCTCTGTGACCGCTCCGACATTTGTCAACTTCTCCTATTTGTAAATTTTTCTGTAAATCACTACACACATGTTAAGTGAAGCCCCCCCCCCCCCCCCCCCCCTCTCCCCCCTTTCCCCTTTGGACCAATTGTCAGTATAAGAGGATTATCAGAATTACTTAAACTAATTCTGATGGGTGATTATTGGTATCACTTGTTGACTGTAAATCATTAAGACAACTTCAGATGACTGTAAAACATGTAACTGCTTCCTTAGACTTCAACACTACTTAAACTTGTTATCACTAATTGATTTGTTGCTAACTTCATGTCCATTAACCAATGAAACGGCAATGTCATTTTACTACAGTATGAATGCATTTTGACTGTAAACCGAGGGCTCAAACACCTTGGAATTATTTGCCTTGTGCTTTAGTCATCAAAGGTGTATTCACAAATTGTCATAGTATGGTACTTAGAAGTATATTTAAAAGAAAAACATGATGCTGTGTACACTAAACATATTGAAAATGGTGTTGGTTGGAATAAGAACATTTGTAAGTTGTCTTGTGAACATTTTCTGAGAATAACTGTGTATTCTGTGCCATAAAATCAATCTGATCTGTTGAAACTACGAGTTGGATTTTTAACTGCTGCCCCAGCAAGAAGTAACTTTTAATGGCACTTTCCTAAGGGATATTTTGGCATCAGTAATCTCCAGACTTTGTGGAATATGTACAGAATTAAACGACAGAAAAATAAGTTTGCAATATGTTTTTTTTTTTTTTTTTTTTTGTTGTTGTTGGAAATTCTTTCTGCCACAAAATCTGCTATTTCAAATGCCATGAATTGATGAGACATCTTGTTTACAGACAGATCCAATAAAAGTTATTCCAACCAGAGGTCAAGCCAATATGTCTGGTCTGTTGGCTTGTGAGTACAAACTTATGTGTTCAGTGATTTTTAAAAGTATCATTGTTTAGTCCTAACTTATTGAATAAATGATACACTGCTTTAGCAACAATGCATACATCTTTTGGGATAGATAACCTTGTGGATCTTGTACAGTTGAACAGCGAAACACTCCTCATGCCATTCATTCTTGAACTAATAGATTCCACTATTCTCTAATAATGGGATAATCTGTCCAGTGGATATAGTAAAGCTCTATCTCCCTGTGGTTAACGGTTACTAAATTCCAGAAATAACTAGCCTACCAATATTTATTGTTTTGCAGAAATTTGAGCAAAGTCAACTACATTTTCAATGGGCTGCAGGCTGTCATTGATGGGAAATGAATTACTTTGAAGGGACTCTGCCCACTCCAGTAGTGTCAGACATTTAAACATCTGCACTTTTTTAAAGGTTATAAAGCAAAATCAGGTGAAAGTTGTCTTTAACTCTTGGATTCAGAATGAATGAGGAGAAACATTTTACTATCTAATAACAAACTTTAGAGACTTCTTGATCAGACCAAAGGAAATATGACATGTTGATTCAACTAAAGCAATAAACTGTTGGCTATCATTAATAGAAAACCCTGTAAAAAGTAAACCCCATACAGCTTTTCCTTGTTTCTCCCTTTTTCCCCCAATGTCTCACACTATCATATATATTCTGTATCTGCTCGTTCAGATATGATGTTGACACATTCAAACCCAATAATTCATACTTCTTCAGGCCCCACAATGGATTTGTTCTAGATGGCATGCATTTGCATCATTTTAAATGCATTTTCTCCAAGTCAGACTCACATATTTGGTATCCTGGGAAACTTGAGATGCCCACTAGAATTTAAAATAAAGTTCTGTAGTTCTGAACAATGTTTGCCTGCACAGCATGAGTTTGTGACAACTGGCCAAACAGTGGCTTGTTAAGGGTTTAAATCCATATATGACCTAAAGTTGTTGTCCACATCCATTCAGCAACCAGTTAGGCCTAAAAAAGGCAGCCATAGACACCATGACATTGTAAGTGCCAATTGTTTGCTGTGACAAATTATTGTTGGTAGTTTTTTGAGGACATTTCTCTTACTCGTCTATGTGGAAAAACTATTCTCTACAGGCTCAGAGAAAGCTAAACAGATATAGGCTTTAACAAACTCAAATTATATTACAAAAGGCCTGAAAACAAATATAATAATTAAGAAGACTGTCTAATAAGCCTTTACAAAAATAAAAATAAAATGTACACATTGTAGTAACTGTAGTCTTCCACTGCCAAAAGGCCACTGGACCACAAATAACACCGCCCTTAATTGCTCTATTGACAACACCTGCTATGGTCAGGTGTTTGATTAAAGTAATTAGGCCAGACCAGACCAGACCAGACCCCTTAACGCTGTCTGTGTTGAGGAGAGCTCAGTGTTTGTAGGACACTGGTGAGGCAGATTGCCTGTGTAGTGCTTTTTCTTAGTTCCAATGGCGTGCAGAGAGAGCAGGGGTAGTAGGATTTTACTATGTTTAGGACTTTTAGTGTTTGCTAGTTCATTTTGCCATTGCACAAAACTGACAAAACTTAAGGCATTGGATAAATTAAGAGGAGACTCGACGCTAAGCAAAGGTCAAGCTAAAGCAAAGGATCTGCGCCACGGAAGACTCTTAATTGGGCAAACTTCTTTGCCAGATGATAAACTCAACGGAACCAAAGCCGAAAAGAACTTCCTGGCTGTTGATACAGATTACCAAGAAGACATGGGTATGTAAGGGAGAAATTTGCATACAATCCTACATGAAAAACACTATAAAAGTTGTAAATGATTACTTTTTAATGTTGTTCTTGACACATCAAGTCCTATGCATGTAGGCTATTACACCTGTTTAACCTTTTGGCTTGTAGTTTAATCTGTGTACACTGTTATTAGAACAGTAAAGGTACTGATTTGAACTCAATCAAAACTATTTTTAAAAGGTTGGGGGGACCCTGAGCAACCTCATAGACAGGGTTATGGATTTTCAAAGCCAGATAATGCAGCAGTGGAACAACTCCTTCTAATGGACCCAAAGGTTGAATGTACAGGAGACTCCATGAAGCTTCAAGTCCAAAATGCTGCCTCTACCCCTGGATCTCTGTTCTTTGTGGATAGGGGTAAGTTTACAGGCTCTTGTGGAATGTACAGCTCTGTCATTTATACTATACACAATACTTGTGTATTGACTGAGAAGTTTCATGCACTTGTTTTCTGAATCCCTATTTTGTTGCATGTAATTGCTCAGGAAGTCGCCTGTCTCCTCTGGCTCTGTCTAAGTTGCCACCAAGCTGTGGTTACACCATCAGGTCAACACAAAGGGATTTGGTCTTAGTTGCGCCTTACGATGGATGCTTTGTCGCTCTTGAGGTGGGATACTTTGTTCTGAAAGCACTGCATGCTTGAACCATGTACACCTGCAACATTTTGCTTTCTGGTTTTTAGGAGGATTGCTATGTTCTCCCAATGCGTTTCTTGGGCTTAAACGTGAGGATGTCATGTCCTTTGATGAAGCTGTCTTCACCTAACCCACCGATGGTCACCTGCCACGCTGAGGGCATGGTCGTGAAAACTGGATGGACAGTCTCAAACGCAAACATTAATGTCAATTGTAAGTTTTGCCTTTCTTTTTGGTTAAGATCAACACAGAATAAAGGCATGATATGTCTACGGTCCAAAAAGTGTAACAAATAATGGCTACAACAATTTAGTTGTGTCAAGGAACTGTCACTTAAGTGACACATGTGCTTTTCCTGCTATTCCATGTCAGAATGTCTGCAGTGAGAAAAGGCAAACCCCAGTCAATGATGCAGCATAATTTGGTGTGGGTGACATTAAAGCTACAGTGGATAAAATGCAAAACGCCAGAATCTGAAGTAGAGTGAGACCTTTTCCTGCAGTATTGGCAGCTCAGTTTTTAGCTTCTTTGCCATATATCACCACCCCAAAAACACTTTATAGTTACCAGGAAATGTGCAGTTCCTCCTCCCCCCCCCGCTTCTGAAATATGATCTCCTTTTATTGGGTGGCTTGGCAGTAAATTGCTGTCAGGCAATAGTGGCACAGTTCATAAATAATGTATTCTCATGTCAATATTGCTTCTTACCAGTGTTGAGCAAGCTACTTGGAAAGTTTAGTTGGGTAAGCTACGTTATTCTACATTTATATGAAGTTGCACTACACTGAAGCTAATTCTAGCCCCCAAATGTAAAATGTCCATGTATACAACATACTGTACATGAGGCGTCAGTGATCTTCAGCAGTTTTATTTCAGACCTCAGAGCAAGCTCTACTGCACTCGAGCTTCAGATATTCTCAGGGAAATGTACATGGGTTGTGTGGATGCTACTGCACTACTTGATCAATAAAAGAGCTAAGCTACTGAAAAGCTATTTGATTCAGAAAACCGCAATGCTATTGAAAAGTTAATTGAGTAATGCCACTGCTTGCAATACAAGTTGGATTCAGTGCTGTGGTGCCGTTGGTTGCAGGTTGCAAATGTAGGCTACTTTTTATTTGCCAGGTGTCATAGTGACAAATGCCGGTTGGCATAAAATTCCTTGTACAACGGACCAGTAAAACCTGAAATCTACCCAACTCTAGTGCCTACCACAGCTTTAAGTTGTCCTGGTAAACTTCTGCATCCTGAGTCTTATCTACTAACTATAGCTGTCCCAACTTGACTAATTGAGCATATTTTCTATTCAATCTTTAAAAGTTCAGTAGGAAACTTTTTAAAATGTATTTGTTGAAACTAACCTGACAGTAGCACATTAAGACACTATCTGTGAATAAATCAAGTTCCTCTGCCTCCCCATAGTGCTTCTGTGGCAATTTAAAGTTTCCACTGATTTAACGACCAGAGCCGAGGAGTCTCTAACCCATTGTCAATGACTGTTCGTGAACTTGTCAAACTGTAAAACTAGGCAGCACTGAATTAAAATCTGAATCAAGATTCTACTACGGCATTGCCTATTTCTCGTCTTAAAAAAATGTTTTCAGAAAAATATTTTAGTTTACTGTTTGGCTGTAAAATGAGTTTGAGTTAGTCATGCTAAAACCAAGCACCGCTCACTTACTGGCCTAAGCAAACTATTTTTAACGGGTCTGATTTCATGTGACAGTTGGCGCAAATGTGTAAGTTATTTGAGTTATTAACCGTAGTTTTAGGAAACTTCTGATTTCAAAATTGCTCATTTCTCAATGTTAAATGGTTGGACGTACTCAGGTTATTTAATGGGGGGTTAAGGTGCCTAAATTTGCATTAGAATGGTCTGAAAGGCCACTAATCATGTTGTAGAGTAGCACTCGTATTACAGAAGTTAAAGAATACACTTTTGGAGAATGGATATCTTCAGTGTAGCAAGCTATAAACACATTTGCTACTGAAAGGGAAATGCCTTCCTATTAGTTTACCGTTGTTTTTTTTTTTTTTTTTTTTGTGTGTACTTTTCTTTAATGTATTACTTGACAGTGCTGTAATGTATTACTTTACAGTGAATGGTAACTGGGAGCCATTGATGAAGGCTTCACCCAGATGTGGTTTCAGTGTAGTTGTACATCCCGAAGGTGTGGTCATCTCTGTTCGCTATACACCCTGCATGGAGAAAAAGGTAGGATTAATTTCTTTTAAATCAAATTTCACCTGTTTTAGAAAATGTTTAGTATTATCCATTGACCTTCTGTTCTAGGATGGAATGTACACCCTTGAATTGGCTGGAGAAGGAGAAACTAAAATTTCCTGTCCATCACTGCCTTGGCCACCAGCATCTGCAGCTCCACAGCAGCAACCCTTCTACCCTCAGCCAGAGACTGAAAAGCCTACTGCTGCTCCAAGGCCTCTGCAGACTGAAGCCCCTCAGGGCCAAGTACAACCACCGTTCTACCCCTATCTCTTCTACCCTCAGCCAGAAACTGAAAAGCCTACTGCTGCTCCAATGCCTCCACAGACTGAAGCCCCTCAGGGCCAAGTACAACCACCGTTCTACCCCTATCTCTTCTACCCTCAGCCAGAGACTGAAAAGCCTACTGCTGCTCCAATGCCTTCGCAGACTGAAGCCCCTCAGGGCCAAGTACAACCACCGTTCTACCCCTATCTCTTCTACCCTCAGCCAGAGACTGAAAAGCCTACTGCTGCTCTAAGGCCTCCACAGACTGAAGCCCCTCAGGGCCAAGTACAACCACCATTCTACCCCTATCTCTTCTACCCTCAGCCAGAAACTGAAAAGACTGCTGCTCCAATGCCTCCACAGACTGAAGCCCCTCAGGGCCAAGTACAACCACCGTTCTACCCCTATCTCTTCTACCCTCAGCCAGAGACTGAAAAGCCTACTGCTGCTCCAATGCCTCCACAGACTGAAGCCCCTCAGGGCCAAGTACAACCACCATTCTACCCCTATCTCTTCTACCCTCAGCCAGAGACTGAAAAGCCTACTGCTGCTCCAATGCCTCCACAGACTGAAGCCCCTCAGGGCCAAGTACAACCACCGTTCTACCCCTATCTCTTCTACCCTCAGCCAGAGACTGAAAAGCCTACTGCTGCTCCAATGCCTCCACAGACTGAAGCCCCTCAGGGCCAAGTACAACCACCGTTCTACCCCTATCTCTTCTACCCTCAGCCAGAGACTGAAAAGCCTACTGCTGCTCCAATGCCTTCACAGACTGAAGCCCCTCAGGGCCAAGTACAACCACCGTTCTACCCCTATTTCTTCTACCCTCAGCCAGAGACTGAAAAGCCTACTGCTGCTCCAATGCCTCCACAGACTGAAGCCCCTCAGGGCCAAGTACAACCACCGTTCTACCCCTATTTCTTCTACCCTCAGCCAGAAACTGAAAAGCCTACTGCTGCTCCAATGCCTCCGCAGACTGAAGCCCCTCAGGGCCAAGTACAACCACCGTTCTACCCTCAGCCAGAGACTGAAAAGCCTACTGCTGCTTCAATGCCTTCACAGACTGAAGCCCCTCAGGGCCAAGTACAACCACCGTTCTACCCCTATCTCTTCTACCCTCAGCCAGAGACTGAAAAGCCTACTGCTGCTCTAAGGCCTCCACAGACTGAAGCCCCTCAGGGCCAAGTACAACCACCATTCTACCCCTATCTCTTCTACCCTCAGCCAGAGACTGAAAATAACCCCCAGCCTGTAATGTCACCCCCTGTTACCTCCATGCAGCAACCACAACAGGTCATAACTAACACCAATGATCAACCTCCCCCAGAATCTATTCCACAACCTAGTAGTAGTAGTAGTAGTAGTAGTAGTAGTAGTATTAGTAGTGATGATGTAGTCCCACAAGACCCTCAACTGGGCTCTCCATATATGCTACCTGTGTACTGTCCTCAGTTTTGCCCATCTGGAATTTCTAATTGCTGTCCACAAATTGCTTTTCATCAACATCACCATCATATTATTCCTTCAGGGCTTGGTAGTAAAGATGCACCTTCACTTTATTCAGGACTGCCATTCCTTCCATTAGCATATTCTGGGTTTGGCGGTGGTTTAGGTTCTGGTCCCCTTTCTCAAAATCCAACCCAAACAATGACAACGCAAGCTACCACAACTGCTACCACAACTGCTACCACAACTTCCACGTCTGCTCCCATTTCATCTCTGTCCCAGTACCTTCCATCTGGAAATGAAAAGTGGCCATATCCCCAGCCACCAGATGGCAACCCTGCTGTACTTAATCATCCCAGAAAGCCCTCAAGTTTTGAACAGCCAATTTATCCTTTTGTACCAAATTCACTATATCCTTATTGGCCATATCTACCACAAAATGAGGCACTGCAAAGAATACCACAAAGCCAATCACCAGTGCACTACAATGTACCTCAAGCTCCAGGTAGTGAACCAGTAAATCCAGTGCTGCAATATAATGAACAGTCCTCAATGGCGCAAAATGGCCAATTATCATGGGACATTAATAATCCCTCTGGGCCCGATTTCATGTCTTATATTGGCCAATATCTACAACAGCAGCGCATGGCAAAGCGGCAGAACACACCTACAGCTGAGGAACTACAACCATCTAACGCAGCCAGTAAATCTAGGCTAATGCATCTGAAAGTCCAAAGTGAAATTGATCGTCCTCTGGTCCCTTACGACATGCCTCAAGATGCTCAAGCACACACTTATGACAAGTCCACGGCCCCCAACAATACCTCACAGCCAGAACATCAACAGACTGTTCACTCCTCTTCTGAACCAAAGAGTTATGTTCTGCTACAGCATGGCCCACCAGGTAGGGAGTCGACCTCTTTCAAAGACTCTCCACTGCCTTCCAGAGACCTGCTTCGTGATGCAGACTTGCAGCCACACAATCGTGTAAGGCATCATAGTAGCATATCTCAAGATCCTCACAATTTGAAGCCCCCACAAGAAAACACCCAACACCCCAAAATGTTGGGGAAAGGAATGTCCCATCACTTACCTGATGTCAACTACATGCCAAGCCCTGGTGATGAATCAAGTTTACCGTTTATCTCTTTGGATGACACACATTCTGTTCCTTTGCTCCAGGACCCCTTTGTCAATGGGGCACATTTAAACCCTAAATTCAAAGACTTCTGGAGGCCTATGACACCTCTAGGCTCCAGCCAAAGCATTGAACCTCATGCTCTTGTAAAAGCATTTCAACGAAGAAGTTCTGCAGCTGACCAACAAGCAAATGGTATGTTAAAGTGATTTATTTTTATTTTAATTGAACCATGTCATTGGGACTAATGTGTGTCTCCTGCAGGACTTCACCAACCCAACCAACCTCTCCTCCAGAGAGAAAGTGGAAATCAGAGGCAGAAATGAGTTGCCTTCAATCTGAATAAACAATTGGAACTATACTTCCTAAGCTTTTTATTATTATTTTTTTTAAGTAGGCTTAGGAATCTTGTCTGAGGGTTGCATTAGTGTGGGGAAACAAAATCTGAAATGTTAAAATGTCTGTGGCTCTGTTTACATTTGCTGCTTGTTGTGAATCAAAAGGTGCATTGCCCTTGACCTTGTTTGTCTTGGTTATTTTGCTTTGCCATGAACTGGTACTTCCTGAACATTGACCCATTCATGTAAATATACTTAACAAGAATTTCTGTAGCCTTAAAGTAACTTACAACCCTAATCATTTTCTGCTTGTGTGTAAAAATACAGTTTGGTTAAATAAGGCTTTCTCTTCTGAACTGTGATATTTAAAAGAAGAAATCTGACTACCAGATTTGAATGTTGAAAGTGTTTGAATAATTAAGATAAACATGACTTTTTTTATTTATTTATTTATTTTTTTTTTTTTTTGTGTGGAAATGTCAATGGGTTCACAGAATGTCATTGGCACAAGTCAACACAATTAGCAAACCACTTTGTTTTGCAAGCGCTCCTGAAGTTATTCAGAGTTTGGTGCTATCAGCGTGTCCTCATCAAACCTGTTAAAGGCTTAGGTATTTGTATCCCTTGACTACTTTGCTGCTATCAAATGTACTGAAGTAGTGTGAAGTTTCAATACACCAAAAAGAACGCTTGGGCATGCTTAACCTTGAAAGATTTATTCAGTAGCATCAAATGCAAATCTTTATCATCCATCCCTTTTACGGAGGTTTTAAGGGTAGTCTTACAACGCATAATGCTTGTTTGTGACCATTTAATTTGTTTGTAGGAATTGTATTGGTGGTGCATCTACTCAACACAGGACATGTTCATGATCAATTAGTCATACATTACTCTAGTGCCAGTGTAGCTGAAGGAAGTATAAATGTAGTATTTTGGACCTAAACACTAGAAGAATCTGACCCTTCCTGGGCACACTGGCACAAGAGGCATTTGAGTCACAGCGTCAACAATTGCAGGTACATCTCTCTTCACTACAAGAACAGGGACCTCAGCACTGGCTGAGGAATCTGAGGCAGAGCCAGCGTCAGCAGTTGGAGCAGGATCGGCAGCAGTTGGTGAAGCTGGATCGGTAGCAGGTGCAGCAGTTACGCCAGCATCCGCTACTACAGGGGCTACAGGTACAACTTCAGCTGACTCTGCTGATTCAGACAGAAGGCTACTGAGGTGAGGGTTATGGAGAGCAGTCAGTTTGTGGTGCCTCAGACCATGCATGGGTGACAGGCTGCCTGTGTGTACGTGGACCGCTGGTGGCACAGCGGGAGCTGCAGTGCTGTTGACATCTACAACAGGCATCTGAAAAAGGGTATTCGTCAACAGAGGCTTAGGAAAAATCCTCTATATAAATGTGAAGTTTGACTTATTTTTGGCCATCAAAAATCATTTGGAACAGTTAAATACAATGATTTACCAGAGTTAAAAACATCTTGCAGTCCACTGTGTGATCAGTGCTCAAACCTCTGGCAGTACAAATACCACGTGCCTGGTGGAGGAAAAACCATGTTTAAAAAAAACTTAAATTGTGTTAAGGGGAGCATAGGAGACCAGATCAATCATTTCCTTATGTTCTTTGACTTATCAGCAGGGCTAAATGGTGCATATATTAAATGATTCAATATTGAGGAAAATTGAACAGATGCTTGATGTACTTACAGCCATGGTATCATTCAGGGGCACGCAGGCATCATCAATGCAATTAGCCTCAACTACAACATATTCTGCGAAATAGACTGGCCCACCAGACACAACCTGAGACAAGGTATTGAAAGTATGACAGACACAAATTAGAATTTGCAGATGCATTCAATCTGGTGGGGGAAAAAATAATCTAGACTGATTGTTTGGGCCCACCTGTGATGACATCCTTCCAACCTCCATAACAGTGTATGTTATATTCACAGTCATGTTGTTGAAGGTTGCCAGAGAGGCTTGGACAAACTCCAGTGCTGTGGTGTCATTTAGGGGAAGGAGGGTATGACAGCCCACACAAAAGTCCTCTGTTGATTCTATATGTCATCAAAGAAAGACACATGCAGGTTTTTGTGTCTACAGTGACACTCTTGTGGCATCTTCTGAATGTATGTGGATGTCATTTGGTTAAGAGTGTGATGTGAAAGTTTTACCTTCTGTTTTACACTTGAATGCTGTGACAGTCAGAGCTCCACCAACCCTCTTCAGCACCACATCACAGTCACCTTCTACTGCCTGATTGGAGACAAAGAATCAGTCCAAATAGAACAGTCAATTTGGACATTATCTATTCTCATTAATTTACATCCTAAAATTATCAGTATCTTGACATTTGGTTGAATTCATATAGCGTATAAGAGCTTCTGTGTACTAAAGGGTCTCACTGTCAATATTTTTGGCCTGACTGTGCAGTTGGCAAGAGGTGTGGGATCCAACACATGACAGTCAGTCTCCAGCAGGTCAATTTCCAGCACATAGGTGTCTCCATCAGGCTAAAGAGAGAAAAAAGGAAACGTTGTATGATCACCACATAGACAGAAGCCCCTAAAGTGGTCTGGTGCCATATTTGCATTGATGAACATGCATATGCAGTTTTAAATGACAATGGAAAATAAAACATAGCTGAATTGTCTTTTCTGACATGTTTGTGCAAATGTTCACATGCAGTTTAATCTTTCAAATTATGTAACCCTGTTATCCAGTGGTCATGAGGAAATGAATGTGATTAGTATTTTATTATGTACTGCATCCCATGTTTCTGCCTCAAAGTTGAAAAACAGGAGAAGAGAAGGTGTAAATTTGTAACACAAACACTACACCTGCTGACTTTACCTTAGTGTGGATCTCAATGTCCTCAATCCTGTTCAGTGCATACTTGTAGCCATGAGTGTGCTGGGTATTGAGGTAATCCCGAGCCACCAGAGCAGCCTCCTCTGCCTCAGGGGAGTCGCACTGAGGTCGTACCACATTGATCTGAGCCCAGACCCCCGCCAGTAGTCCCAGAACTACAGTAATGCCCAGGGGATTCATTTTCTGTGAGAGATGCAAAGGCAATCAAAGAGTTTCAGAGCGTTTGAGAAGATGAAAGGTAAAGAGAAGGGGCCGAGATCATGCAGCCTGGGGTGCATATATCCTGTACTTTAAACAGGAAAACTGAGCCAAGTTAAACACCATGATCATCCCCCTGACTGCTGCGTCACATGTGGGCATGCTCTGTTTTAGGATTGCTGCCAAAACAAATGTAAGCTGACAAAGGCTGTGCAAAAGCAGTCTGAGTTTAAATCATCGATGGCTCACTGTATTTTATGGCTAAACATCTGGAAATATCTCACACTATCTGTGATTTCCAGTTGATAGCTGTGCCAAACTGACACACAATTTTTCTTGGATTAAATATAATCCAAAATATTAGAAGAGCTTCATGTTCAAACACCCATATTGTGTAACCGGCAGTGGTGGAAGACGTATTCAGATCTTTTTAAAGTACTAATACCACACTATGAAAGTGCTCAGTACTCTACAAGTCTAGCAATCAAAACCTTACTTAAGTAAAAGTATGTATTATCAGTGAAGTATCAAAAGTAAAAGTATTCATTGTGCAGTAAAATGTTTCTTCTCAGTGTTTTACTGTTATATATAATGTTTTAGAGAAATATTACTATTGCATGAATGTGTATGTTGCATTTTCCTGCTGTAGATGTTTAAGGTTGTGCTAATTGTAATTCCTTGTTGGGTAGTTTAATCTACATCAATGCATCATATTTTATAAGATCATCATATGTTTGCAGCATTGCTGTCCTGTGAGATCCACGTATCTCTAAAAAGTCAACTTTTCATGAGCTCATAAAAACAGCCCTGTTTCCAGCTTTGTGACAATGCCTTTTCCAGCTAATCCAAGAGGATTTTTAAAGACTTTATTTAGCTTAAGAAGTAGGAGAATATTCTCAACACATAAAGGAACACTTTATCCTTCCATGAAAAACAGAAACATTGCAATGTGAAAAGTAACTAGAGCTGGCTGGCAAATGTAGTGGAATAAAAAGTACAATACTTTCCCCCAAGATGTAGTGGAGTAGAAGTATAAAGTTCCATAAAATGGAAATACTCAAGTAAAGTACAAGTACATCAAAGTTGTACTTAAATACAGTACTTGAGTAAATGTATTTAGTTACATTCCACCACCAATAACCAGCTGTCAGAAGGAACTCAGTGACTTGCTCAATGACACTTTGGCAAAGAGGATATTTGCTAACAGGAGGGACATAGTTGAGGGACAGGGATGTTGCTTCCGCCCACATATTTGCTCTGACCGTATTGGGCGCTTGCATAATACACAAGCGTCTGTACAGGACAGGACCAGGCTACTAACAGAGATACTGATGAATAAACTACTTGTAAAAAGACCCACTTTTATTGTTTTTGTCTTTATCTTTTGGTTTACTTTTCTATTTTCAACGCTATTTGAAAGACAATTTTTCCAATCCCAGAATGTTTGAAGACTTTAAGACATAAAGTGAATGTTTAACACTGATTTCAATGACTGGGATCCCCACATATCCTGGTTATTAGTGCTGCGTGGTTCAGCAGACATTTCCAAAATGGTAATGATAAGCGCTCATCAGAAAATGGCCTTTCTCCATGGCTTAATTAGGCCTTATTTGCCAGTTCAACATAAAAGACCAAATAACAGTTGTTATGAATAAATAAAATCAGTTTCTCTGCTAGCTGCATAGTGCAGATGCCTCATACATTTGGTTAATGGTAAGAAGAAACAACCAAAAAGAAGTAGGCTATTAATAATGTGACAGTGCTGGCCTGGCATTACTAAATAATAAACCAAACGGGGATAATTGTTTTTTAGGAACATAGCTAGATACTACCAAAGACAGTTGGCCATTGTCGCACCTTCCGAAACGTATTTATTATTCCAACATAACAAAGGAATCTACATTCTACAAATTTCCCCTGTAAAATGTGATTGGTCTGCCCAAGAGTGACGCATTCCACACGCGACTCTCAATGTGGAATGAATACTTGTATACATGATGCTAGTCTGCTAGTACGCTGCATGTTAAGAGGGTCGAACGGCTAAACACCGCGTCTTAAATTAAATGTACATTAATTCTCCAGGTAGTAGACATGGTTGACTTTTATCAGACAATAGTTCACCCCACTACGAAGTTTCAATGAAGTAAACGAGGCAGTAACGGTAAGGGAGAGTGGTTACAGCTAGCCGCTTACCATTTGTTACCCACAGTTGTTGTGTCTTATAGCTATGTTGGTTAAGTTAGCAAGGGTATCTGCTTGGAAACACGTGTCAAAAAGAAATCGTACAGATTTGTTAAACTGAGCCGAGTATGTACCTGTGTGGGTCACACATAGTTAGTTATTTTCAACTGCAAAAATGCATTTTGAAATCTTCTGGATTCTACTAAAACATTGGAGGGAAATAGTTATTACTAAGTCATCTGTGCACACGAGACTGTCTGTTTTTTTGTAGCTGCAAACGAAGCTCTCAAGTTGGTGTGACTTAACCTAGTTGCATTGGTGGAAGAAGTATTCAGAACCTTTAAAGTAGCACAACAGCAATATCCACATCATATTCAGGTACTATGCTGCATATTGGCTCCTGAATCCTGTATTATCATATATTGATTATTATTACTGATATGTTAAATGTTTAAAAAGGGAAAATGATTTTAACCACTAGGTGTGTTGTATTATTCTTAATTAAAGTAATCAAGTAATTGTAATTAGTTACATTCCACCACTGCCTAGTTAACCGCCGTATTGCCCAGCCATGCAAAACAGTGAAAACTGACCAAGAACCGATAAGGCAAACTATGTGTAGCTTTTTTTTAAAGTGAGATGAAAATGTGTAGGAGCCCTGCCTATAATAACCCATCCATTCTGTATTGCAGCAGATGTTCAGTAATGTGCATTACTCTACTAAAGAAGCCTCCAGAAGTGGAAGCAGCTGGACAGCTGAGTAAGCTATGGAAATCCTATAGAGGTGTGAGTGAGCCCACAAATACATCAGCATCCAGCACGAGTTCTCACCTTTCCACTTCAAGTCTACTGTGGTTCAGCTGGTAACAGCTGACCTGTAGTATCAAGTGAATCTGAATCTCAATTGGAAACAGTCATTAGAGACAGTGGACCATGGCCTAGACAAATAAAATCCTGTTTCAGCACTGTTGCATATGAGCTATCTGACTCAGACCTTCCAGCAGCTGAAAGGATACCCATAACTCCATGCTCTCATGTGACCCTCCATCGTTCAATCCAGTCAATCTCCCAGATGCACCGTACACAGAGCCACCGAAGCAAAGCAAAATACCTCAAGAGAAAAAAGGGATTTCTGTCTTCAGTCAAAGGAGTTTCTCATCTCTCCAGGCGAACCAAGAGACGCTTATGTTGTAAATTACAACTCTGGATGTGGAGGAAGCGGAGGGAGAAATGCCGTTTTGGTGTATTCAGAGGGAAAAAAAGAGCTTGTGGGATCAGCCCCGGTCTCTGCCTCCGTGTAAAGACACAATCACTGACAAATGAAAGCAAAGTCCCAATTTACCACACAACAAACCTTGAAAATGCAGTCATTACATCAGCTCTTGTGTCACCTCTCGGATGTGATACTGGAGGTTCCGAGGACACGCTCAGAGGGCAGAATTGCCTGCTGAAGCTGTGTGACTCTGTCAGTCTGTCAGAAACGTTCATTGCTTCCAGTTCCTTGCAGAACCTGGTTACGGACTCAAATGTTTCTGCGGTTGTCATCAATCAAATCATGCCAACAGCGATGGTGCCGTCTCAGAAAACAGAAACTTTGATACAGCTCAGTGAAACTACCAACCCTTTAAAACATTCTCACACTGTCAAAGACCTGTTGAGTACAGACAGGGAGGCATGTGGGTTAACTACACATTTTGAAGAACCGAGGACAATGGTACCAGCTCAAAGGCTTGAGGTTGACGGCCCCTCGGGACAATTCACTGCTGCCAGTCCAGGTCAGGACCAGGCTACAAACACAGACACTGATGAGAGAATCACCAGTAAAAGGGCTGCGTCTTGTCAAACTGATGTCAGCCTACTGACAAAGGACATCCATGGTATACCTATTTTCACTTTTATAATCCCCCCCCCCCCTTGTTGTTTTTCATAGCTATTTCAGATGACAATGTTTCCATGTTTCTCTAGAGTTTCTTGATGACTTCTACAGAATATATGGAAGTTTCATCCCATTACAAAAGAGAGACGTGTCGAGGCATCTGGAGAGGAAGTTTAACACTGATTTCAGCAACAGGTAAATCTTTGTCTTTGAATCTGACTGTTATGAATCACTTTATTAGTCTGGCTATCACCAGACCAAGCTCAGTCTTTTAAGATTTAAGATTGAGCATTGGTCTGGGGAGTCTGCTCTGTATTTTCTCTGCACGAGGCGTGATCAACGGGCATAGTTCAAATGACTGTACGCAATTGGATGGTCCCTCAACCAAGCAGACCAACGATCCGGGTGACGTAGCGGCGACAGCGGCATCAACGGGTTGCTGCCATGGAGTGCTGTGCTTCGGTGGCCGGCTTGTTGAATGTGAACAAAAAGCTGCTTGGTCGCTTCTCTATCGTCATCGTGTTAAACCAGCCAATAGCGCGCTTCAGGTGGATAAGCCAGTTTGTGATTGGTTCCTGTAAAAATTGTGAACGGAAGCAGGATAGATAAACGTACATGTTTCCAGACTGAGCTGCAGGGCAAAATCAAATTGCCGGCAGATTGGGCGGGGTTTACCCAGTGTATCACTTTATATAATTTCATTGTCTCTGTTTGCTTGATAAAACCACTTAACAGCAGTACTTTTTGTAAGTTGTAATTTTTTAAAGGTGTTTGGAGGTGGAGCATTCAGAGCAGTAACTGTAATGATTATCCCTGGACCAACTGTATTGTATTTTTCTACCCGTGCAGGAAAAATGCCATCTTCTCGGAAGTTGCCAAATACCGAACTGCAGTCACTCAGAAGCCTGTTCCATCCTTCCAGGTGGTCTACAAGAAACACACACTGACACTGGATGACTTGTCCACACTGGCAGATCAGAACTGGCTCAACGACCAGGTCATCATCTAACACACCAAGACTTTGTTTTGTTTTTAATGGAAAGATTTACATGATGAAGAAAAGCCTGAATGTTTATGCTGAATGTAACGGAAATGTGTTTTTTGTTCCTGCTTAAGGTCATGAACATGTATGGAGAATTAATTATGGAATCTGCCCATCACAAGGTAAGGTTTTTTTCAGATGGGTAATGTTTTTACCTGCCAGGGTTATTGAAATATTGCCAGCAATTAAAGGAGTAGTAGTTTGACATTTTCATTGACAATTTGGGAAATACGCATATGCGCTTTCTTGCCAAAAGTTAGATGAAAAGATTTGTACCACTCTCATGACTATAAGCTAAATATGAAGCATAAAGACTGGAAACGTGGGAAACAACTAGCCCGGCTCTGTCCAAAGATAACACTGTCTACTAGTACCTCTAAAGCTCACTATTTGACATTATATCTTGTTTGTATCTTCCATACAAAAACTAAAGTGTGAAAATGACTAGTTGTAGTTTTAGTACTTCAAGTACTGTAGTAGTACGTGAAGAACTTAGATGAGATAACAATTTTTAAATATCTATCAGGCCGAGATCTATATATTTTTTTTAAGATTACCCAATGTGTTTGAATGGCATAGTCTGACTAGTATAAAAACACATCAATTCGCACAGTCCTAAATTATTGTAATTTTGATTTCCTTTTGTCCCAACTCTTAGGTCCATTTCCTCAACAGCTTCTTCCACAGGCAGCTCATGACTAAAGGATATGATGGTGTTAAGAGATGGACAAAGCAGGTTAGGTCTAAGATGGAAGTGGTCTGATGGTTTTTCTCAGTTTGATATACCGGTAGATTGCTGTTTTCATGTCATGTAAAGATTTAGAGAAAACCATGAAACCTTTTTATTTTGTAAGATTGACTTAACGAATGAAGAGAAAGCAGCATTAGTGGCTTGAACCCCATCTTTCTTGCACAGGTGGATTTGTTTTCTAAATGTTTGCTTGTGGTGCCCATCCACCTGGAGGTTCACTGGTGTCTGGTGACAGCTGACATCGTCAAAAAGAAGATCTGCCTTTACGACTCTCAAGGGAATGCACTCCAAAAGGTTGCAAGGGTAATTTCATGTATTTTTTTTTGTCACTCTAACAACTTACTTAAACATTGCAGTTGCTTTTCTTTGCAATAAGTTCTTATCTGTAAGACATTGTAAAACTATGTTTTCCTTTATGCTTTGCTTATGATAGAACATCCTGAAATACTTGATGTCGGAAGCAAGGGAGAAGAAGCAAACAGATTTTGAAAGTGGTTGGGCGGTGTCGTTCGATGAGGTATGTTCTGCTGGCATTAGAGCCTGTGATGGTAGACTACATGAGCTGCTAGTGGTACAAAGGAAAAAAACAGATCTGTTGTGATTTCTTGTCTCCCCCTGCTGTCCTTTACAGATAATCCCACAACAGAGCAATGAAAATGACTGTGGAGTTTTTGTCTTGGAGGTACCAACATGCGTGTCAAGCTTAATATACAGTACATGACTTCAATCATGGTGTCTGACTGTTTGAACTCATTACATACTAACTCTATTTTTGATCTCCTTTACAGTACTCTAGATGCCTTGCTCTGGCTAAACCTCTGCAGTTTTCACAGAAGGACATACCAAAGATACGCAAGAGGATCTACAAAGAGCTCTGTGACTGTAAGCTCCATGAAGATGGCTGAAGGCTATTCTATGTATGCATGTATGTATTGCCAATAGGGGTGGGCGATATGGCCAAGATCTTCTATCAGGATATATATCATTTTATATCACACAAAAAATATCGTCACAAAAAGAAAAGATTTAAAACGGCAAAACTAAAATTCTTTCAAAATGGAACCTTTAAGGTGTTACAGGTTTTAAGGTTAACCTCCCCCTGCTCTGTATTTATAACTTCACTCTCCTCCATGTCTGCCCAAATCCCATACCTTGCGACGCAGCTGGATTAGCAAGAGAATAGCTTCCAGGGTGAAAAAGGTACTGCCAAATCTCTACCGGTGGACCCATTTCTACTGATACACGGTATATATCGCCCAACCCTAATTGCTGATAATATGTGCTGCTTCTGATTAAGGTAGTCCACACTTGTCTCTGGGCCTCATTAGCAGCTCCACAACAGCCTTACAGCACTGGCATACTGTCTGGCTGACCCCAGTAGGAGTGTCTTAAATCAGGTGCACTTTTCATGCTAAATCATAATCTTTGTATGATTACTGTATTTATACGATCAATATGTAATCAGGCATGTTATTCAAGAAAAAGATCTTTATATTCCTGTTAGACCTCGACTTGGAGTTTACACATCTACAGTGGACCTACAGAGCCTTACTGCATGGACTGCGATGTCAACATATATCTAATCTGTCTCGGTCCTCGACTGTTTTTTAGGTGTTACTTAGTTTTTAATTAAGTATCTGTACACCTTATTTGCACAATTTGCAAGTCTAATTTTGCTTCGTTTGACATTTGTTGGCACCAGATGACTGAATAGAAGCTGTGTGTATTGTTTGTAAAGAAACTGGAATCGGTGTCCAAATGCATTATAGAAATATGTATGTAAAGTTTTAAATAAAAGCAGACCGCTTCCAAACATTTCATAAAGTTTATTTTATGTTTTCACTATACTGATCAGGTTCTGTGTGCACTGCATGCAGAATAGCATTTGCCATTTATATTGGGATACATACACATTTGTAAATACACAACTTTCTAGCTATAGACAGGTATTTAATTCATATCTAGTAGATTATGGCTGTATGTGAGTGTGTCCCTGAATAGTTATAAAACATACACTGATTAGAAAGCAGTGCTCCAGATAAAAAGTGGAAATGTAAGGCACAAGACAAACTGTGGTTTTCAGTATGAGAACCAGATCAAATGTATAAATATACTTTAATATAATATGGAGCAACATATAATATTACCAAATGCATCTGTTCACAACATTTCTATTACTGACCTTGTCAGTACACTAGATATAATAAAATACAGTTTCAACAAATACTGCAATTTTCTCTCGTCTCTTCTTGTGAGCTCACTCCGTAGTGTTGAGATCAGAAAAACTTTCATTGGTGTAACTTCATTAAATACAAAACAATAAAATGATTACAACATTTGGAATCATATTAAGGTAAAGAACAGAGAAAGCTGAATTCACCAACAGATGTAGTGGCTCTCTCCTCCCTTTTGTGTAAAGCATCACAGAACAGCTGATGTGATGTGTGCAGGTTTCTGATAACGCATGCAATTTTTGAGTACTGAATTTGCTCAAAGTATTCCAGTGTGACCCTCTACCTAGACTAAGTGTAGTCAAGTTTGATCATAATAGACAGTCAGGGGCCTAATCGTCGTAGAATCCCCAGTCAATTTCTGGCTCATCGTCAAGGCGTATCACAAGGTAGGACACCAGCTGGAAGAGGTTCTGCCACACGCCCAAGAAAAGGTACAGGTAGAAGTCGCTGACGTCAATTTGGCAGTGTTTCCCTGTGTAATTTATATCGCACACACACTCAAAACTGTTCACGTAGTTTATACAGAAGCCTCCGTACATACACGGGTATGAGGCACATTCATCCACATCCTTCTCACACCTGGAAAGAAACAAGACAAAAGGATTATAGATCAAATACAAGAAAAGGCACCATGTAATACTCATTTTTTGTCAATATAAGCAACAACTTTAACCGGCTGGGTTTTGTCAACATTTTGTGGCTCATGACCCTGAGTTTAAATCCCAAGATTCTCATGTATAGATGTACTAACAAATCAATTTAATGTCAATTATGTTCTGTTTAAAAAATAGTAAATTATTCCTATTTTCAAAATGTATCACAGACATATCAATATATCAAATTTGAGTGGCCTTGTGTGGATATCTAGCGACCCCGTGTGGAGCTATTAGGTGTTGACCCCTAGGGTTGAGTAACCTCGCTGGTCAGCAAAGAGGATTAAGCGTCATTATGGCTGTCCTACCACTGTCCTGTGAAACCAGGCAGGCAGTAACAGGTGTTGTCTTCTTTAGAGCAGTTCCCTCCATTAAAGCAGCTGTAGTTCCATCTTGTACCCATGCATGTAGATACAGGCAACTGAGGAAGTCTTAACAGATAAAAGAACACAACAAGGACATATGTCAATGTCCTCTAGATTGGCACTGGTTGATTTAATATATACTTCATGTAGTGAAAAAATGGAAATATGTTTATTTTTTCAGTGTTATATGTAAAAGCACTTACGGATTGTTTTCAATGTACCATGGGATTTCACGAATTTTCTCCCTGTAAGAGACCAGTTTGTAAATCAGTACAACTCTGAGCTCATTAACCTATTACAGATGTAGGCTACTGTACGTTTAGTGTAACAGAGATATTAATAAACTGTGGAAGAACTCACTCGCAGTATTGGCCCGTCAGATCCTTAGGGCAGAGGCATGCGTAGCTAGTGAAACCTTTGAGGCATGTGGCACCTTTGTTGCAATTGCTGTTTTCACACATATCAACTTCCAGCTCACACTGTATACCACTGTACCCCGGCTCACACACACACATGAATCCCCCAGATAGGTTGATGCAGTTGCCGTAGATGCAGGGGCTGGAGATGCAGGTATCTGTTGGGTCTTGACACAGTGGCCCCTTCCACTCAGAGGGACATGTGCAGTGGTGCAGGTCAAACCAGTCCTCACACACACCCTGGTTATTGCAAGGGTTGGGTTCACACACACTGGCTCCCCAGCAGCCGTATCGCAGCACATCGTTGCTGTTTATCCTCGTAAATTGCTCCTCCTGAGGTCTGGGGAGGTTCAACTCTGTGTCCAGGTGGAAAGGGAGAGGAAGGCCTCCGATCTCCACCGGGCCCAGACAGCCAGACAGGTTTACTCCTGCGTCCAGGCTCAGTCCCCCCAGGAAAATGTCTGCTTCCTCCCTAAGAAAATCAAGGTCACCCGCAGCTGTTTTGGACATGCTTAGCTCTATCTTGCCTCCATCCACAGCCATGATCCACCTGGAGGTCGGGAGTGTCTGGCTCTCCATGCTGAGCTCCACAGTGTGCCACTCTCCATCACTGATTGGAACCTGGCTTTGAACTGTCACCTTGAGGGAATCCTTGTCAGCCCCTGCCTGGAGCTCCATGACCACATGAGAGTCCAGGAGGGAGATGGTGAGGTAGTCCGAGTCCTTTTGTGCATGCAGTAAGGTAGCAGCGGACTGTCTTGTGCGGAAGCTGAGGGAGACACTGCAGAGGCTGTGCTTAATCTTCCCATTGCTCCGGTAGTGCAAAATGCTGCTTTCAACCCGAAATGTCACGTTAGATAAACCTGAAGGAGAAAAATGTAAAGAGAATTACTGAATTGAAATGAAATGTTTACTATTTACTGTAGTTTTCCCATTTATCTGATCTAGTCCAGTGCCAAGACATAGTTCCCAAACATACTATAATTATTGCTGCTGAACATTAAAGCCTCTGAAAACTTGGTTTCAAATCTTAAAGACTAACTTAACACCAGGCAGTAAAGCAGTTATTGCCCTCTCTGGCTGAACGTTTCAAACCTATTGGATCGGTTGTGTCCTAAAGCACACCTGTACATCACTGCAGGAAGGCAAAAAGTTAAACCAAGAAGTCATCGAAAGGTTTCAGGGGTCTTCAGTACTCATGACTAAATAGCAAACTAATTAAAGTTTTGAAAAGAAAACCTATTTTGTTATTATTTATGTTTATGTAAAAATCTGCTTCATCGGGACTGTGTGTCCTGACTGATGTATGGTAGTATATGTATCATCTTTTCCCAACTGAGCCCACTTCAAACCAGTACGAGAGCACAGACAAAAACACAAATACAGTAATGGGAATTAACTGTTCCAACTTTGGCAAAACATTGTGTGTTCATGTAGGTACCCATTGGTCAAAGTATAAAGCAAAAAGGTTACATGATCTTTAATCTGTTTCAACAGGGCAGTTCAAAACATTACTGTCTGCTTTGTCTGTTAAAGTTCACAACAGACAAAATAAACTGTAGGTAAACTGCATATTGCGTCATCTACTGGGCCATAAGCGGCGATGTGACATTGAGGAATCTACAAAAAAACAGAAGAAAGGGTGCCTGGGTGGCCTAGTGGTAGAGCAAGCGCCCACGTGGAGAGGCTTGGTCCTTGATGCAGAGGTTGTGGGTTCGGTTCCGACTTGTGGCGCTTTCCTGCATGTCATTCCCCCTGAGTTGGCCTAAATGCCAAAAAAATAATCTTTAAAACATAAATAAAAAAATACAGAGGAAAAAGGCTTCTAAAATGGGTAATAACACAAGGAGAAAATGAGGAGAAGAGAAAAGAATCCTTTGATTCCAGAAAAGTGAGAACTTAATATATGGTAAATATGTGTGCAAATACAACCATGTGATGGCATGAAGAACAGGAAAAAAAGGCTTGGACTGGCAGCTACTCTGGATCAACGGCTCCCCTGCTTTTCTCTTTGTGAACATGTGACATCACCAGGAAGACTTGTCATCATACACGTCAACAGGCATGTGGTAGTAGACTTAGTCTGACTAGGGATTACCACGTCTTAGAGGAATCCTATGTAGGATCCCAGCCTCAACGTTGTTCCCTTCTGTAATCAGCCACACTGTAATTAATCAGTACCTGCACCAGTGAGACCGCACATTGCAGACGGTCCCTCCAGTGGGTACAAACTAAGATAAAAAAATGGGCTAGTATAATGCAAGGCTTACACATACAACACATATTATGGATTATTTTTTCTTTTTTTACGTGTCAGGGAGGTTGTACACATCATACTATTTACAGCATAGATCCTATTCCTTGGCCTTAGAAAAGACTCGGAGACTTTTCTTTTTCCCATGTAATTTTTCTAAGACAGGAATAGAGCAACAACAGGTCCTCATATCAAGACACTAACACTCAAAGCCCTGAGAGCGGGGTTGACAAACAGCAGAGGCGGGGCAGGGAGACAGCTCACACCATTTCACCTCCTCACAGCGCTGCCCAGCAGTGTTGGGGGGGCAGTTACAGATGAAATCATCCCATATGGAGTAACACACTCCCCCGTTGAGACAGGGGTTGACCTAATGAAGAGAAAACAACCCAAATAAATCAAGCCTAGCCTCCTGTACGTTCTACAGTGTCCTCATTCATTATTAGTGCAGATAAGGAATGAAAATCTGTCACTACTGTAGCACATTAAAGACAATATAATGATTGATATAACTCACAGCACAGGCATTGTCACTGATGCATCCTTGTGAAACATTGATGAGTTGCTCCAGGCTGTATGATTCCACTGGAGTTGCAATGGGATAGAACTGCAGTCTTTTGCTGTTAATCCTCATATCCTGGACACATCCCTTAAAGTAGCCACCAAACGAGGCAGAGGCCCTTGAGTCTGGTAGCCCCCCAACGTAAACCAGATCCCCAGGATGGACCTGGATGGGCCTAATGGGCATAGAGCCCTGGCGCTGGGCTGACTGGAGCAACATGGCTGCCATTCCTTCCAGCTTCACAGTCACCAGATGGAAATGGCCGTCACTGACCGTACCCTGACCAACAAGGGTCTCAAAGTTATTGACCTGAACTTTGACCCTGCCCTCTTCCAGCCACAGGCGAAGGTACTGGCTGGTGCTGTTGGCCAGGATGAGGAGCAGGCCGCTGGACTGTCTGGTGCGAATGAACATGGATATAGTTACAGTATCACCTGGGTCATTGTCCAAAGAGAAGAAAGCATAACTCCCCAGGTCGTTGTTTCCAAATCTTGCTGTGATATACTCTGCATGGGCACAGGGGAGAGAAAAAGCCTCCAAAGTCAAACTTTAACAGAACCTGATGAAAAGAACATCTTAAAGGAATAGTATAAAATTTGCTTATTCACTTTCTGAACAAGAGTCAGATAAGAGGATTTGATACCACTCTCATGGATGTCCATTAAATGTGAAGCTACAGCCAGCAGCTGGTTAGGTTTGCTCCTTCCAGGAGTCTCCATCGGTTGCCTGGCAACTGCTCCGTGCCAAGAAATACTCCAGCACATAACCCCCGTAAGAATGGGGTTATTTGCACAGATTAAACAAATTAGATACAACATGAGTTTAAATATTCAGTTTCCTCCTGTTTCTTTATTTTAAGCTACACTAACCGACTGCTGGCTGTAGCTGCATATTTAGCCTAATGGACAGACATGAGAGTTTTTTTGATCTTCTTATGCCTGTGCAGAAAGCAAATAATTGTATTTCCTGCAGTTGTCAATGTTATGGACCATAAGCATTCATTAACTTCATAAAAGCTTGTTTTGATACACAGGTGAGCGTATGGACTATTTCCAGCGTTGTTTTGACAACGTGTCAAAACAACGCTGGAGTGTTCTTTGTTCATTGAAAAGAAGAAGCTGCTGAGGAAACCAACCAATGAAAAGGCCTCTGCATAGCGGGAGTCTATAAGAGGACTGGTGAGCTACTGAAACTCACGTTTTTTTAATCCTCAGCCCAAGTGTTGCTAAATGCCTCCTAATGCATGACTGTTTGGCTGAACACGGTGCTATTTCTACTTTCTCTGTAAGCTCCTTTACAGTTCACTGACTAATTTTATCATCCTGCATTGAGATTTCCGCACTGACACTAATGAGGTTAAACTTGACTCGACCTTTACCTGATTTTACAGCGTGTCTTGCCGTAATTCTGTCTAGAGAAGTGTTTTGTAAATGTTGCAATTAGTGAAAAAATACTCCACACACATAGCATGTCAAAGTCAGTCAAAACATTTCTAAATATATCTGTTCATACAACTAAGTGTTCTATGCAAATCTAATCTACATTTAAAACCTATAACACCAATAAGACCTACACATTATACACAAACACATCACAAATCAGTTTCATCATCCCCGGGTTTTCTTAGAGGAAAGAGACAAAAAGCGAGAAAAGATTTTGGGAACTGAACCACAGTTTTGGTTTGCATTAAACTTGTTTCAATACATTTGAAATGACAGGCAGTGGTGCTAATGTGTGTATGTCGTACCCTCTGCACAGTTGTTTCCCTCATATGGCCTTTGGCACTCACACATGTAGCTCCTCCAGCCCTGGCTCACACAGCGCCCTCGGTTCTGACATGGGCTGTCATCGCACTTGTCTTTGTTGCTGCATCCCACAATGATGTTTTCCTGGGCATCTGAATCTTCTGGCACTATAGCAGGCAACACCAGATGTGAGTCCACAAGCACATCTCTGAAGCAGCCCAGAAAAGCAGGCGGGTAGTCTGCTTCATCCCCTGCTCGGCCCGGACCCCAGATCGCCCCGACTGCTCCTATGAAGAGGCTTTGACGAACTGTTTCTGGCTCAGGCAGAGCAGAGGCTTGCTCAAGCAGCTGGATTTCAGCGCTGGAGTCTCTGGTGCAGCTTCCTTCACCACAGGGCAGCCTGATGAGGCTGACCACGCCGCCCAGTGATGCTTCCACCGTGTGCCACTTGTTGTTGGACAAGTACTCGGGCAGCTCCTGAACCAGCGTGCTGGAGCCTTGACCTCTCAGGCTGCGGAGGCAGAGATGCCCGTCCATGAGCTCAATGCTGAGTAGCAGGTTGTCTACTCTGCGCTGCAAGAGGGTGCCGATCGGTCTCGCTGTCCTGAAGCTGAATGTCACATTAAGAGGAGCCTCTGGGTCGAGAAGCTGAGTCTCTATATACTTGTAGCCTCTGGACTCAAATGAGAAGACGGTGGGGGTCTGGCATTTAGGGCCGGTGAAGCCAGCAAGGCAGATGCATGTATAAGTGTGCTGATCATTAACAAATAAGGGAGAGCATATTCCTCTATTCTCACATTGGTTATCATCACAGCCTGCAAGTGCAGTCGTGCAGTTCTCTCCCCCATATAGGCGCCCATTTTGGCTTTGTTGGGAGCAAAGGCATCGGAAACCTCCACTGTGGCTCTCACATACACCACCATTATGGCATAGCTGTTGTTCACATCCGTTGATGTTCTCATTGGAGAAAGTGCCTGGAGAGACAAATACAATCCATTATTACTTCTTTAAAACAATCAAAAATGAAACTGCATGCAAATTTTAAACAAGTGTCAGTGAGGTTCAGCACACAGTCATAAATATATAGAATAGAAGAGAATGCCTTTCATTGTCATTATACACATGGACAACGAGATTGAAGCAACTCCTTTTTCCAGTGTCAACTGTAAGAGTAATGTAACAACATGGAATAAAATAAGTAGTGCAAAAGAGTGCACAGTTCTGAGATGCTATATACAAATATAAATATGGTTTGTATACAGTGTGATACGCATTGTGAAATAATGATACTGCACAGTAATTAAATTGCACAGAATTACCGGTGTTATCAAAAGTATTAAATATTAGATGTTGCACAGTAATGAAATTGCACAGAATTATCAGTGTTATCAAAAGTATTAAATATTAAATATTGCACAGTAATGGAATTGCACAGAATTATGTGTGTATAGAAGCAAATTAACTGGCAGAATAAAGATGAGAAACCAAAACAAAAGAAAGGAAAATATAAAATACTAACATACTGTATCTGCTAAAATGTAAAGCAACTATACAAATGCATGTTGTGCTTTACACTATACACTTGTTGGACACCTCAGCCAAAATAAACATAACAATTATCAGGTTAGATGACAATGGGAAAGAATACTTGACTTAAACATATGATACACATTTCCAAATAATAATCATCTCTGATTACAACATACATTCTGTAAACATTACCTGTATAAAGCAACCATAATATCCACATATGCACGCTGAAACTCAACATTGTCCTCAACAAGTCATCAAAATTACTAATATCTTCATTTCAGGTCAAAGACCTCTCCATCACGACCGTGCTTGTATCTGTTCACTGAAATGCTTGGAGCGGTGCAAGTCAGATAGGAGGGATTAGGCTAATGCACTTACAATGTATTACACATTAAATGTGTTGGTGAAGGGAGGGGTTCATCCAGGAGACTAATTTGAGTAACTCAAAAAATTCCTCCCTAGACAGAAGTCTGTTGTACGCTTATATAAGTGTCATGAGGCACACCTGGTGAAAATAATGGTATGTGAGCGATGATGATGTTTATCTGAGCAGAGGCACAAACAGAAATTTAGTTTCTCTTTGTTACAACTTCAGTCTTCTGTAGAAGGAAATATTGCCAAAATTCAGCTATAAATACACACCCTAAAACATGGTAATACATACAAAATGCACATATGCACATGCAAACACACGTGTACTACAGAGCGTGTCCTCAGTTGAGTAGCCTACTATTTAGCTGCAGCAGGCTGGACCGAGGCCCAGTCTTTGAAAGAAGCAAACTGGTGGTTCTAATGTGGGAATATCTCTGTCATTAAAACAGCACTGACGTCATCACTAGTAATTTCCCTGAAGAGCCCTAAGCGCATTCAAGTGGCTTGTACGGTTTCTTTTACAGTTCTGGCTCAGGTTTGACAATGACACCCACAGTGTGTTATGGCCCAGAATTTTGGGGCCATGATCCATTATATTAAAAACTATTAAATAAAGTGCAATGTTATCATTATATTAGCACACATGTTCATTTAGGAAGTATGTGTGTGTAATCAAATACTCAATTATCACAATTTTACTGTGGGTTAAGTTAAAGTCCTGCATTTAAAGTCTTAAGTAAAAGGAGGTATGCTATCAGTAAAATGTACTTAAAGTTTAAAAGTATAAAGTAACAAAACTTTAAAGTAGCCTACTAAAGTAAAGTAAAAAATACCTCAGAATTGTACTTGAGTAGATGTATTTAGTAGCTTTCAACCACTGTAAAAGACTGAGGGACATGGGAGAAAATTAGCTTTCAAACTACATTACCCATGGTACCCTTGTCTCATGAACCCTGCCCGACAAACACGCCACGTCCTCTTAGTTTTGTTGGTGTTTGACTTTTAATGCGTTACATAGAAAATGCATTAACAAAGGTATCAACGGTTGTTTTTCTCACGCGGTTTATTATTATTATTATTATTATTATTAGTAGTAGTAGTATTACTACTACTTTTGTTTACGCCACGAGAGCTTTAGAGGACAAAAGCCGAAAACAGCCAATGGACGAACGGTTTGTTACGGTGTCCGACATTTCTGGAGGATGGGAAGATGGGCGTTACAGATACTCAGGAAATTATTATTCCTCCGTTTATTTTCTACAGTAACGATACGTGTGTCCGCTGGAGTGTACAGTGCTTTGTAAACGCGGCCCGTATCTCTAAGGTAAGACTTGTTTTTAAAACGTCCCGAGATAGATCTCAATTTCCGGGGTAGCAGTGAGGGTCGTTTGTCAACACTCTCCTCGGATGGGGGCCCGTCCGTCAGACTCATGTTAGGGGTCCTTGAGGTGGAAAGCCAAATTGCAAATGCAACCGTCTTGACCGTCAGGATAGCAGTACGGTTACTAGCTTAATTTCACCGAGGCCTGTATAGTCTATTGAGCACAGTGTTGATAATAGTTAGCTATTCTCTCTCCTTTGTTTTAACAAATGAGAAAAATATACCTCAAATGTTCGGAATAAATCGTTATTGTGCTCTTTTTAATGCACAATTTTCACATTTATGATAACTTTTCCCCACAATGTACTATTCATGTTAGCTTCATGCTGTTACTATTGCTGTGTTGTTAAAGTCAGGTATATTTACATGCTAAGCCATTTGTCCAGCAATGCTATCAAATCTGAATGAAACCCCAGTCGTTCAATCTCAGCACTGTTTGTATTCCTCTGGCTTTCAGAAGTGATTCATGGTCGCCCACCAGGCTCACCAATGAAGAAAAAGCCTTGTAATCCGCTGCGTCCCAAACGCAGCAGGCAGGCCAGTGCCAGCAATGGATGTGTTACAGAGCCGAGCACTCTGCTGAGCTCCAACACCCAACAAAACTCTGAAACTTTCCCAGAATCAACCTCACCAATCAGGCACATGGTTATGTCTCAGCACAGTCACAACCTCCTCAAATTCTTGAATGAGGATCGGACCCGTCAGAGGTTCTGTGATGTGTCTGTGTCTGTGGGTGGGAAACTCTACAGTGCCCACAAGGTGGTGTTGGCTCATGGGAGCAGCTACTTCCACGCTGAGCTGTCCAAGAACCCTGCTACAGCGCATGTGATTCTGGACCATGTGGAGGACTCTGTTTTCCAGCATCTGCTTGGCTTTTTGTACACCTCTGAGTGCGTTGTCCCAGAGACGGATCTCCCAGCTCTAACTGAAGCGGCCCGATTCCTGGACATGATGGATATACTTAAGTTGCTGTGTGAAGAAGGAGACAACAACCCAGTACGTGTGATCCAGTCACAGGATGAGATAAGAGAGTCTCCTGAGGTGGAAATGACCTCCAGTGACTCGCCAGCAGGTGACACAGACATCCAGAGCCTAGGTGATGTTCAGTGCACCATGTGCAGTCGCCAGTTTAGCACTGCAAACTCCCTGCAGAACCACTTGGCTGAGAGTCACACTAATGCACAGCAGGAAACCTCAACTGAGAAAGGGAAGACAGCAGCTGAGAGTACTGCTACCACACGGAGATCAGCTCGCAGGAGGAGAACACCCACCAAGTATCAGAGAGACAATGTAAGAGACAACACTCCTGAGGAGAAACAAAGGACCGTATCACCAAGAGAGCAAGATGAAGAAAGAATAGAAGAAGCAGAAAAGGTGGTTGTGGAAAACCAAGCTCCCGAACTGGACGCGAACGAGACATCTAAACCAGCTCAGGGGGAAGACGTAGTGGACGAAGAGGAGGAAGAGGAGGAGGAGGAGGAGGAAGGAGACATGAATGAGGATGTGGTTGCCCAGAGGAAAGTTGTTGAGGTTTGCGCAGCAGACAAGAGCGCAGGTCAGCAGGGTTCTGATGTAGAAAGGGCAGAGCACCAGGCTGATGGACAGGTGGAAGTGCATGTGCCAGCAGCAGGAAGCTCTACCCAGGGTCCAGTGTACCCTGAGGGTCTGGCTCCAGTCATCATCCAAACCTCCAGCAAGAAGATTCTCAAGTGTCCCAAATGTGACAAGACCTTTGACCGCGCAGGTGGGAACCATGGAGTAATGTCTAGACTATTAGTGTTCTCATTGATGTTATCTCTTAGTAGCTGGATTAGTACAGTAGTTGTTGTTACTGTGGGAGGGTAGTTATTACTAGTATTACTCAATCAGCCATAGCATACCATGCCAGACTGAGATGTTAAACCCAAGAATCGTCTCTACTAAGTATCTGTCTTACTGTAACTGAAATAATAAATGCTTTATTACATGGGTAAGGGGTAGGGCTGCAATTGTTTTTTTCAATTATCGATGACTGTGTATTTTTTTTCAATTAACTGATTCATTATTTGGTTTATAAAATGTCAGAAAATAGGGGGAAATGCCCATTCTAATTTACCAGTACTGATATATATATATATGAACCTGTGCACACTTCCTGCATTTTATAGGGAAGTATGAGAGTCACACCAGAGTGCACACTGGAGAGAAACCATTCCAGTGTGACATCTGTCTTCAGCGCTACTCCACCAAGTCTAACCTGACTGTACACAAGAAGAAGCACACCAGCGACGCACCCGTCCAGAAGAAGGAGCACAAATGCCCCTTCTGTAACAAACTGCACGCCAGCAAGAAAACCCTGGCCAAGCATGTCAGAAGGTGAGACACATCAGTAACACAACACCCATTCTGCTCAGTGCTGTGGTGAAGAGCAATCTACCTTACTGTATGAGGTTGCTTTGGTAATTAAGTTTACCTTTGGTTCACAAAGTCAGCCATGCCAGACTAGACTACACAATGAAAATATATAATCCTCATAATATTAGGATAATTAAAATATTCTCAGAGAAAAATGTACAACTGGGGATCTGATGGTACAATTTGGGGTCTAGATAATATTATCTTCCTGGTTAGCTATCTGTAGTGCCTTGCTAGCTGACCATCATTGTTGTTGATTTGAAAACAACCCTATATCTAATAAAAGCTAATCTTAGTTCTGCATAGCTGTCGTGCCATTTTAATTGCCTTGATATAATATTTTGCTGGCAGAGTTAAGGAAGTCAAAAAGGTTAGAAAGTTTGAATTTTGGAAACATAGCTACATGTAATTACTGTAATTACTACACTCACATTGTCTTTTATCTGAATATAGCCCTAGAGACAAAGTTCACCAAAATTACTATAATTCATCCTGTGGGGGAAATGAACTCCCTGTACTATATTTCATGGTAGTCTGTTCAGTAGTTGTTCAGATATGGCCGGCTGACACTGGCATCCTTAGAATCATGTTGTTAGCATTGCTAACAATTTTACACCTTCACTTAAGTTGGTTTGAATATAAAATGTCAGTAAAAAAGGATGATTTGGAGTGCACTTGGCCTAGTCTGGTGAACTTTGGAAGAATACTGTATGTGTTCATTTCGACTGTGTTGTGTGTAAGTTTTAGGAAAAAAGGAAATTAATTTTGTAGAGCTAACTCCACAATATAGCTCTATAATGGCAACAGCTGTGGTAGCTACAGTCATATTGTGTGATGATGTCATATATTTTCACTGTCCTGCCAGGTTTCATCCAGACCACATCCAAGAGTTTCTTACCAAGAAGAAGAGGAAGAGTGAAGGCTGGAAATGTGCTGTAAGAATTGGTTTCAGTCATATTAATATGTGAACTGATCTGAAAGTGCTCATATTATGCTTTTTGGCTTTTCACTTCCTTTATTGTGTTATATATCTTTAGGTTTACAAAGTGAAAAAGCCCAAAGTCCCCCCCAAAGGGACTTACCATCTCCAACAGAAAACACTGTTCACAAACTGCTCCAAACAGCTCTGTTGTAGTCCAGTCTTTACTTCCGTGACGAACGTGCATCACTTTGTAACACATGTTATAATGCTCGCCTAGCTGCTAGCATGGCACTCCCTCATACTCTGCTTCTGACTGGCTAGTAGTCCTTACCTAGGTACTGCGCATGTGTGACTCCCAACAAAGATGGAACAGAAGTGAGATGTCTCACTCTGTAGCTAAAACAGAGAGCTCAACACACAGGGTGAAAAGAGGAGCTGCATCAATGTGCAGTACAACTAAAATATGATGTTTTTTAAAAAGTTAAACCATGTAAAGCTATTCTGGTACAACCTCTAAATACAATTATGAACCTGAAAATGAGCATAATATGTGCACTTTAAGTAGATCTTGATGATAAATAAATGCATTTTTTTGATGTGAGAGTATATTTTGATTTTGACAGTCTGTAACCTTTGAACCTCCTGTACTAGATTTGTCTGAAGACCTTCACCCGCAGGCCTCATCTGCAGGAGCACATGATCCTGCACACCCAGGACCGGCCCTTTAAATGCTCCTTCTGTGATGAATTCTTCAAGTCCAGGTTTGCCAGGCTGAAACACCAAGAAAAGTACCACCTAGGTGAGAATTATACAGTAAAAAATAAATTCTTAAGCTCTTAGGGTTCAAAATAAACCTTAACTCTTGCTATTAGAAAAGCTTTTTAACAATACATAAACATTTTAACAACTCTTAACAATGACATATTAAAATAGAGAAAAACAACCTATATAACCTTTAAATGTCACTGTTGTGTGATTGACTGTGTGCCAATCGATGCATTTGAAGAAAGAGTTTGCATCCTTTCTCATTTTCAGGTCCCTTTCCCTGTGAGATTTGTGGCCGACAGTTTAATGACACGGGCAACCGAAAGAGACACATTGAGTGCACACATGGCGGCAAAAGAAAGTGGACCTGCTTTGTTTGTGGGAAATCTGTAAGGGAAAGGTACATCTCTAAACTTCCCCCAAATTTGCCTTATTTCCACAACTTATTTTGACATGCTTAACTGAAGAACTGAAACTGCTGCTTTATTGAGAGGCGTGTTTTACTTCTTATAGGACAACTTTGAGAGAGCATTTGAGGATCCACAGTGGGGAGAAGCCTCACCTCTGTAGTATCTGTGGCCAAAGTTTCCGTCATGGCAGCTCCTACAGGTCGGCGCGATGACATTTGAGAATGTGATTGTGAACGTTTTTTAAGCTCCGTTTTTTAAAGTTAAATATAATGAACAAACTTTTCCTTGGACAGGTTACACCTGAGAGTCCACCATGACGACAAACGCTATGAATGTGATGAATGTGGGAAAACCTTTATACGCCACGATCACCTGACCAAACATCAGAAAATACACTCTGGTACGGTATGAGACAAACAGCAGTTGATTCTCGGGTGTCTTTTTTTGGCATCTTCTTTTGTGGCAGTGTCTTGCTTTGTGTCATTCACACATTTCATTTTGTTTATTGTTACAGTACAGTGGAAAATACTGTTACTTTTTTTTCGCTGTTTCCAGTCAGTATTTACTTTTAACGTAATCCATGTTTATTTCAGGTGAGAAAGCACACCAATGTGAAGAATGTGGTAAGTGCTTCAGGCGCCACGATCATCTGACGGTCCACTACAAAAGCATTCATTTGGGAGAGAAAGTTTGGCAGAAGTATGTTATCTTTCAAATCACAGTCACACTTATTTTTTTTCTTTCTAGTAATGTAAAAATATTGAATATTATAATTAATTCATTATTATAATTATAATTTCCCTTAGCCTCCTTTTGTGTTCTTGGTTTTTGTCTCTGTTAATAAGGACTCTGTCAACAGGTATAAAACTGCTGTGCATCAGTGTGAGGTTTGCAAGAAAGAATTTAAAGGAAAGTCCAGTCTAGAAATGCACTTCAGGACCCACTCAGGTGAGGAAATATATGAATATATTTGCTTGAAAACGTTTATTAGAACAGACAAGTTGCAGTTGGATGCTTTAGGGGGCAAATAGTTGTTGTTTTCAATGCTTTTATTCTTAATGTCTGTGCCATTGCCTTCCCAGGGAAAACTAGCCTTTCTGGCTTACTCTGGCATATTTTCAGAAATTATATTAATATGCACTGTCCCTGTCAAATAAAGTAATAAACTAAAACTAACAAACCCTTGGATGGTTCAGATGCTTACAATATAAAAACATACTTGGACAAGCAACAGAGTGGTTAGACATATTTTTAAAAACAGTATAAATTGCTTCAAATTTATAGAAGTAGATCATTTGATAATGTGTTTAACAAACATATTGCTATGTCATTTATATGGTTAGTTTGGCTGAGGATGCTGGAGTGTAAACTTCCCCAAACCAAGTACCGGGCAGGACAGAGCTCTTTCTCATAACTCTTACTAATCCTTGGTAGAACAGTTAAACACATCACAACGGTCAATTATTATTGTTAAAAACCGAGGGTGCGATAGAAATGGCTATCTAAACATACTTTTTTGATGTTCTCTTGTGGTAATGTGACAGGTGAGAAACCCCACAGATGTCCCGAGTGCAACCAGACATTTCGGATCAAGAAGACCTTGACAAAGCACATGGTGATTCACTCAGACGCTCGTCCTTTTAACTGCCCCCACTGTAGCGCCACCTTTAAAAGAAAAGACAAGCTCAAGTACCATGTTGACCACGTGCACAGCACCCGGTGTACTGAGCAGCCCCTCGGCACACTTGGCGAAATCAAAATAGTCTCCATTCCTTTTGATGAGCCCTCTAAGGTATACCGCGCGGAACCTAAGTCAGCCCTCCAGAGCTCCCCCCGTCCTACGAACATCTGCGTGCCTGTTACTTTGGTTCCTGTCCAAATGGCAGGAGGAGCGCAGGGAGACCTGAATGCTCACAGGGCCGCGTCTCACTCCTCCCAAACTCACAGCGTTGTGAGCATGCAGGCTCAAGGGCAGCAGCAGACCTCTCGCTACCAGGCTGCGACAGACCTGGCATTCTTAGAAAAGTACACCCTAACCCCCCAGCCCGCCAACATTGTCCACCCCGTCAGGCCCGATCAGATGCTGGACCCCCGAGAGCAGTCCTACCTGGGCACGCTGCTGGGACTGGATTCAGCTTCCTCTGTACAGAACATCTCTAACTCTGATCACACACACTGATGCTCCTCAGCCAAACAGTGGGCCTTTTGACAGTATTCAATATTCACCACTAAAATGTATTCACACTTCAATACAGAGCACAGTTATTTTCCTCCATCTAACATTAAATTTAAGACAAAAACTATAATGGGGCAGCATGGAATAACTTCTTTGATATTTAGCCTGATCTCAGGTAATTCATACGCCATTGTCACCTAAATAAATGTATTTGTGTGACTCATACAAAAAGAAGAAAACTGTGTGGATTTAAGTAGTTTTTGTTTTGTTTTACTGAAATAAAATGTATATCTATCAAACTGAAAAAAGAGTTGTGGGAGCATTTTTGTACCAATAAATGAGATGAAAACACAAATTTAAAATGTTATGTTAGGCTGTTCCTTTATTCAGTGAAATAAATGAAAAGTTTTCCAAAAGCAGATGTTAGAGGATCTTCGGTTCTCACTGATGGTTGGAGCTTTTGGTGGAACAGAATAACTTGTTTTACGTGTTTGCAATTTTCTTAAATAGGATTGGGCATCGGGAACCGGTTCCAACTTGGAATCGTTTAAAAAAATGATGATTCCAGTGGAATCTTTCTTTATTGGAATCTTGTGGTTTCGAATACGATCATCGGTTCAAAATGTACTTCCAGGTGCTTGGTTGCAGCCATGGAGCACAGTAAGCACCGCTCTAAAGTGTGGCTTTGTTATACGTTGAAAAAGCCCAGTGAAACTAAATCACCGCTGAATCAAAATAAAATGTTCTTCTTATCTGTAAAATAAGCATGTGACCCGTTTAAACTCCAGCCTCAAAGAATCAGAATCAAAAGGAAGAATCAGCATTGGGTTTAGAATTGTTAGAATTAAAACGATGCCCAACCCTAGAGACCAAGCTGTTTTTTTTAAAGGGATATTTCACCGCTGGAAAGCTGAATATATCTTTAAATTGGGTCACTTATGTAGCAGAAATGTGAATTTTCTTTTTTTAAATTGGTGCCTTCTAGGCCGAGAAAAGCCAGAAAATGTGTTTTTGGCTCATATGGATGAAAGACATCAAATCCCAGAATGCACTTTGCTTCGCTGCTTTGAGTCCACTCAAATGCTTTCCATACTCCCAATGCAGAGATCTCCCCTCTCAGGGGGATATGAGGGAGGGACGCACTGTCATTCAGAAATACTACCGGGTTTCTACTGATATAAAGCTGAATGCTAAATCGGTGAAGTATCCCTTTAAGGGATCTGTTGACTGGCAGAAAAGTAATTGATAACAATTTTGATAAACGTATGAATCAGTCATTTATCCATTAAACAACAATAATTTGCTGGTTCTAGCTTCTCATTTTGGTTTCACTAACTTATGATAAACCAACACTATTAAAAAGGAAACTTGGAATTAAACAATTATTTGGCTTACCAAATAAATAAATATCCGTAGGCAATTCAAATCACTAGCGGCAGCCTTATAATGGTGAGTAAACTGTGGCCTTCATGTATATTGTAATTTGTGTAATGCCTGTACAACATGTCATTCATGCAGCGTACATATGAGCACAATGATCAGAGGTCAATGTCCTTATGTACGTGTACAAGAAACTTATTTTAAACATATGTGAAATCACATCAAATGTGATCTAAAAAAATTATATAACATTTTGTTAATGGGGAAGTTGTTCACAATTGTTGGATAGTTAAATATCAAAACAGTCCATCTTTACATACTGAAACTGGTGATTCTCTTCTCAAATGTGTCATGATGATCAATAAAATCAGATGTGAAATTATTGATTCTTGTAAGTTATTAGGCCTGTGGCAGACTGTACCCTACTTGCGAACGCCTCCAGCCACGTGACCCTGAACAGAAAAAGCAGGCATGGATAATTTGGATTAATTTGGCCATTTACACATAAACACTGCAGACACAATCTAGAAAGAATCTGCTAAAATTCCAGTTAAAGACTTTATTAAAGGCCTGTCCATCATATATAAACACTGTATTTGTTGAGTTATTTTTGCAGCTTTAAGCACACAGACAATTTGCTCGTACATTATGTGGGCAGTCATAAATCAGCATGAAAAGACAGAATTTCTTTTTGAAAACCCTACACAGTGTGACAGCATAATCATAATCTGTTGTCTCTGAAAAGTTTCCAGGCTGTTCTCAGCCGTTGGTGAGCAGATCCAAAGGCAGTAGTATCTTCCCCTTGGTGATACAGCCTTAGCAAAACTGGTTACACAACAGAGGTTTTACAAAAACATTATTGTAAAATATAGAAATAAAGTAAAACATAAATGTATAATCATGAATGTAAATAATTAAAAAAAATATGAATAATCAGTAATAGTGTGAGACAACATCAGTGTTAATACAGTGTGTTTCTTTAAAAAGTAGATTCAAGAGTAACACTCACCGTCCATACATCCAATCTGTCGCAACCTGAAAACAGCGAGAGAGAAGCACAGCAGTGAATATGTGGAGCAGCTCATTGACTTCTCATAGGGAGGTGAGGTCTGTCTGAATTATTAAATGTCTGCAGGTTTTTAAATCATTGTGCATGGTGCTGAAGCAAAAAGTGAATACATGTTCTGGATTTGATAAAAAGCAGGATGTGCTTCCCCGCTTCATTTTCTGTGGCGCAAAGTAAACAAAACTAGAAAGTTTAGTGTTAGATGTCCCTAGGTTTGAGAAAGACTCGTAGGTGCATGTGATCAAATTGATTTTACATTCATCTGGTTTAGCTGCGCTCCAGTCTTATAATGGTAAGAAAATCCTGGATGAGATCGACACCTCTCCATGTTTGTCGGCCTATGCTAAATATGTAGCTAGCAGGGGTTAGCTTAGCTTAGCATAAAGACTACACCAACACCATCTGCAAAACTATTTGTCACACACACACACACACACACACACACACACACACACACACACACACACACACACACACACACACACACACACACACACACACACACACACACACACACACACACACACACACACACACACACAGATAGAGATACTTACATCTGGAAAGTGTTGCTCTTCCATTACTGCACCGGACCACAGAATGATGAGTTGTCCACCAGTGATCCAGGTGAATACATTCCAATCTCTCGGTCTTACCATGTTTTATTATTTTAACTCCATCAGATATTAATTCAGGATATCTAGCAGTGTCCACAGAACAGAAGGTGGCTGCACAAAGAAAACAACAACACATTGTTATTTTCTTCCCAGACAACATCTTTGACAAATTTAGAACTGACTTGTTTTTACCTTTGCAGATGGGTGCTTCTGACCACTTTCTGTTGCTGTAACACATCACTCTCTCTGGACCCACTCGTTTGTACAAAGCAGCACATTGGTACGTCAAAAACATTGGATCATTTCCCACAACATCACCATCAGGAACTACGGGATGCTGTCCACAGTTCTTGACTGAAAAAAAAACAATATAAAGGATTTTGGAAACAAATATTTTAAACTGTCATAACAGTAAATCAACTTAAAATTTCACCCCACATTTTGATATCCTCAGCTTACTGGCTGCCTCGCTACAGCACATATTCTATAGTAAGATTAGATAGCCTACAAATTCATATTTTAGGGTGGTACCCATATGGTTGAATGCATTTGCTGTAAATCATTTTGGATAAATGTGTCAGCTACATAAATGTAATGTTATTTAATACAGAGCAAGAGACTACCTTCTGTACGTTGTCTCCCACTGCCAGTTGATGCAGTGGGCCTCCCACCTGTTCCCCCCCCTGCAGAACCACCATTTCTAGGATCTGGTATGGCTCCTTTGACAGGGAGAAAAAAAAAACATTACATATACATACAATATGTTCACTTTCTGGATCACAAAAGAAGGTCGTTTTGTTTAAACAAAACTCATTCATTGGACTAGGGCCGAAATTCAGTGGTGGATTATCAAGTGCTTAAACCTGTTTAATTTGTTTTATTACCGCTTTGGGTCATCAGAACAACACTGACATACATTTCAAATGGTGATTAAACAGTTGCCTATTTACACATCCAGCAGACAAAAAGCAACACCAGCATTTATTTGGAGTTATTTTTGTGTTAATGCGCCAAGAAACGCAGCAATGTGCTAACAAAAGCAACTGTTAGCAAACTAACATGGATGCAAACAATACAGATTTCACAATGCATTTGGAGAGAAACACTGAATGTAGACAGAAACTTTGTTTGTTTACAACAAAACTCCACAGGGCTTCTTTAATAGTGGGCCATAACTCCAAAACAATAAGCATGAAGTTGCTATTAATTTTTATAAAGCTGAGGGTGAGGGCCCGAGCACCGACAACGTCAGTAGACGAAGAACCGCCGGCACCCCCAACGTGTGCGAAGTGTATTTAATTCTCTTTTGGATTTGTCTTTACGAGTGACACTTTTCACAAATACACGGACTCATCTGATCCATTGTACATATTGATGATAGCAGCCTTGACACTAACATAATATGTCATTACTGTAACCCTGTCTCCTAGAAATTACTTTTATATAATTTGTTCTTTCATGTGATCTTTCAAGTGTCATGTGATCCATTGTTGATACAAACAAATTGATAATTCGCTTTAATGCCAATTGAATAAAAAATATTTTAATCACTTCATATCTCAGCACATTGTCCATCACTTACTGCACGTTGGGACATCAGTCCAGATTCCAGACATGCAAGTGATGTTTTCTTTGGTTCCTCCTCCCTCTACAGTATATCCAGCTTCACATTCATACTGCACTTCTGAATCTGCAGCAAACAACTCCTGGTATTCCTGATGGATGATGACTGCATGGGGGATTTTAGGGGGCTCACCACATGCCTCGATACTTTCTTTGAAAATAAGCACATTTGTCATAAAAAAAATATTTAAAGGAGCTCAGTTGAATGGTTCCTTGGTTGCCTAGATCAGTGTAGCTGGTGAGAATTCAAACTAAGAATTATGATTTAGACACTGAGATTATTCTGGTCACAGTTAGTTTAACAGCTTGCTTATAAAGAACATTTTACTCACTCTCACAGACCGGCACAGAGGACCATGTTCCATTTGTACATATGGCTGTAGCATCCCGGCCTTTGAGTTCATATCCTTCGTCACATTTTACCCTGAATCGTTGATTGTTTGCATACGAATCTTTGGGGTTTTGTTTTTTTTGTGCATTGGGTACATCTGGTGGAATGCAGGCTTTTTCATCTGAGGGTAAAAATAAACCATAAAGAGAAAACCATTTTACCATGGTGTCTTTAAAAATCTTTTTAGAATGACATTTGCATGAACATTATCTTCAGGGATTTATTTTAACTGTCATGTCGTCCATCCATATATAGTCTATGGTTACAGCTCAGCAAAAGTTCCTTTAAATAATAACTTGGAACCCCTTAAAAGTCTGGTTTTGCTGACCTCCAGTTATGTACAGGGAAACTTCAGGACTTTACTGTTCTAATGTAAACCACAGTGTAATGTTGGTATTTCAGTAAAAACAAAACAAGTGGAATTTTCATTTTACCAAGTATGATGAGATCATTTGGATGCTTGTTACAAAAAGATAATATACAAGTTTTATTAGATCGAACTATGAACTATGAACAGTATCAGAAATGTAATAATAATTGAAATGTAATTTTTACTCTACAGTGTCATACCGTGAACGCTAAAAAAACATGTCTGCAGGCTTTCAGCATCTCATTCAAATAAATCAGGGGAGATGTTATAGAACACTTACCTATACACTGTGGTACAGGCGACCATTTACCATTTTGACATGTGCTTGTTGCCCACCAACCCTCCACTGCTGGTTTATATCCGTTATCACAGCCATACGTGAGGTTGGCTTCATGAGAATACGGTATGTTTTGTTCCGGGACCAAATAACCACCATCAAGCTTCGGAGGAGAACACGGCTGACCTGCACTTTGTGCTGAAATACAATGACAAACTAAAATACATAATAAACAACATGAAAATGAATATGTTTCTAAGTGATGGAATTGAATACGTACCATGCAGCAATCCTGGAAAACAAACCAGGAAAGCAAATCCAATATAACTCATGCACATTTTGTCAGGAATGAAATCACCACGACAAAGCAGAGCGAAGAGCACAGTTCAGATCGGGACTAGTCAATAATAGTCGAGGGCATTCCCCCAACAGCTCACAAGTTAGGAAATAGTAAACATTGCGCTGAGTTACTGTCATCATTCTGTACACACAAATGTACAAACAGGCTATGTGTACTTTGGTCAAATCAATCATTAAGCCCAAAACGATTTCTCAATGTTTTCTATACTAATCTCTGTCTACGAGATTGTTTTGTTTAAAGATACATTTAATTCTAAAGCACAACATTTAGACACGGCATCATGTTCCATATGAGCTCTAATAGTCACGGCATTTCTTTTACCTTGTGCGGTCGTAGCCTACAGTTTGTCTTTGAGTTCCAGCTCAAACTCTGATTGGCTTCTGCTGGATCCTCATGGGCTCTGCCTCGTGTTATTCAGTCTTAAAACTAGGCCTTTTTCATTGAAGACATTTGACATGTCACAGTAGGAAAAACACAGGCGTAAATAATGATGGCTGAATTCCATTTAGCTGCCTCAGTTTCAGGGTTCTGGTACCATGCTGGCTCACTGTCACACTGTCATTACTGGAACACTTAAATACAACAGAGACATTTTAATGGTGTTTGTAACACGTGCTTACTAGATAGAGGTAGATAGATATACTTTATTCATCCCGAGGGACATTTTAGGCATCCAGTAGCTTAGACAACCATAACACAACAAACATACACACACACATATATATATATATATCTCACATTTGACAAGTCAAAATGTTTGTTTAAAAAAAGAAAAGCCTGTTGCAACAATATTGGTTGAAAATTGGATTGACACCATATTAACAGTCTATGATTGACACACAGTGCTCCCCCGAGCACATAACAGCTCGCGAAACCTCCTGCTGTTGCTCTGTGGGTTGGACTTCCTTTCATTTTTAGGTGACACACTGCCTGTTTGTCTTTTAATTTAAGAGTGCAGTCTTTATATTGAAACATTTTTCCCAGAACTAAGCAGCCAGATTAGTTTCTTATTGTTCTTTCTGTGCTAATGTGTCTGAGATGCATACATGATCATCATGGCTAACTTTGGAGGATTCATTCAGATCTAGTCTTCTGGTATTCATGCATATATCATTTGGAATGACACCACATTTATTTTTGTAAGAAAATCAGTGGTGAGCACTGGTCATCTGGTGGTTTCATGAACACGTATGATGAGAAGTGTTATTCTGCCTGCAATGTGCTCTCAACATCAGACAAGTTGATTTAAAAAAAAAAAAAAAAATCAGTCTTGCGTAGATATCTTACTGTAGTTATTGCTGTTCTTATTTGTATTTGGCTTGTTTTGCATCATCTTTATTTATTCTATGAGAGCGAGTTTGTTTTTATTGGTTTTTGTGTGGACCCCGAGAAGCCTAGTAACCACATTGTGGAAGCTAATGGGGATCCAAATAAAGATTTAATAAAAGGATGTAACTTACCGTATCTTAACCCGTTCTCTCAGGTCAGCTGATCAACTGCTCCTGAGCGTCTTTGCTTTGGCAGCTTCTGTGAAAACTGGAACGATCTTCCTCTGCCCATTAGAAAGGCCTCTTCACTGTCTGTGTTTGAATCTCGTCTTAAAACCCACCTCTTCTCCTTGGCCTTTGACACCAGACGTTGATATTTTGATTTTTATTATTTTACTGTATGGCTGTCTTCTCTTGTTTTATGTCTCTTAACTTGTTTTATTTGTATTCTGTTTGTATTTCATGCCTGTGTGAGTTGTGTACTTTGTGTCTTTATTTATTCTTCTGTACAGCACTTTGGTCAACAGAGTTTGATTGATTGATTTCTGACTATGGTGTAGCACTGACAGCTCTGTGGAGATAGGTCGGCAATGCGCAAATATGTCATTTGGTACACAGTCATGATCTCCATAGGATGAAGCATAATGACTTTGCTAAATACTTTGGTCCCAAACACCTGCAGAACTAATGACATTCAGCCTCAGCCATACCAGGTCTTTTGCTGATTAGAAAATGTTATCATACTAACTTGCTAAACTGAAATGGGTAAAATGGTTGTTAAACCTGCTAAACAGCAGCATGTTAGCATTGTCATTACACAATAACCAAATGATGAAGTTTGGAGTTGTCATTAGAAATCTTGTTTTACAGATGAAAAATGTCCAGTTACAGAAATGATTACAAATTTGGTTTAAGATGTTATTTATGCATGTATATAAAATATCAACCATCTGTGTTCAACGAAAAGACAATCACATTTTATTTTATTTTAAAGATTGAATTAAAACGCCAAACATAGATTTTTAAGAAATCTAACACACTTTGTCAGCACATTTAAAATGTATTTTCAAAAGTTTCCAGTTAGTGATGCATTGACTCGAATCCAAAGGCAGTTGCATCTTCCCCTTCACGATACGGCCTTAGCAAGAACAGTTACAAGACCTTACAGACATTACTAATTATGATAATACTAAAATATATTTTTATTATTTATTCATAGAAATGAAATTACAAATGAAATAAGTGGTTGTAGTGCTTCTTATGAGACATTTCAAGATGGAACATCGGTCAACTACCCAGCACAGGTTGTGTGACTGTGACAGCATAATCATAATCTGTTGTCTCTAAAAAGTCTCCAGGCTGTTCTCAGCCGTTGGTGAGCAGATCCAAAGGCAGCAGTATCTTCCCCTTGGTGATACAGCCTTAGCAACGCTGGTTACACAACAGAGGTTTTACAAAAACATTATTGTAAAATAAAGAAATAAAGTCAAACATAAATGTATAATCATGAATGTAAATAATTAAAAAAATATATATGAATAATCAGTAATAGTGTGAGACAACATCATTGTAAATACAGTGTGTTTCTTTAAAAAGTAGATTCAAGAGTAACACTCACCGTCCATGAGGCCACAGCGTCGCAACCTGAAAACAGCCAGAGAGAAGCACAGCAGTGAATATGTGGAGCAGCTTATTGACTTCTCATAGGGAGGTGAGGTCTGTCTGAATTACTAAATGTCTGCAGGTTTTTAAATCGTTGTGCATGGTGCAGAAGCGAAAAAGTGAATACATGTTCTGGATTTGATAAAAAGCAGGATTTGCTTCCCAGCTTCATTTTCTGTGGCGCAAAGTAAACAAAACTAGAAAGTTCAGTGTTAGATGTCCCTAGGTTTGAGAACTCAAACCTGAAGACTCGTAGGTGCATGTGATCAAATTGATTTTACATTCATCTGGTTTAGCTGCGCTCCAGTCTTACAATGGTAAGAAAATCCTGGATGAGACCGACCCCTCTCCATGTTTGTCGGCCTATGCTAAATATGTAGCTAGCAGGGGTTAGCTTAGCTTAGCATAAAGACTACACCAACACCATCTGCAAAACTATGTGGCACGCACGCACACACACACACACACACACACACACACACACACACACACACACACACACACACACACACACACACACACACACACACACACACACACACACACACACACACACACACACACACACACACACACACACACACACACACACACACACACACACACACAGAGATACTTACATCTGGAAATTGTTGCTCTTCCATTATTGCACCGGACCAGAGAATAATGAGTTGTCCACCAGTGATCCTGGTGAACACATTCCAATCTCTCGGTCTCACCATCTTTTATTATTTTAACTCCATCAGATACTAATGCACGATGTATAGCAGTGTCCACAGAACAGAAGGTGGCTGCACAAAGAAAACAACAACACATTGTTATTTTCTTCCCAGACAACATCTTTGACAGATTTAGAACTGACTTGTTTTTACCTTTGCAGATGGGTGGCTCTGACCACTTTCCGTTGCTGTAACACATCACTCTCTCTGGACCCACTCGTTGGTACAAAGCAGCACATTGGTACGTCAAAAACATTGGATCATCTCCCACAACATCACCATCAGGAACTACGGGATGCTGTCCACAGTTCTTGACTGGAAAAAAAACAATATAAAGGATTTTGGAAACAAATATTTTAAACTGTCATAACAATAAATCTACTTAAAATTTCACCCCACATTTTGATATCCTCAGCTTACTGGCTGCCTCGCTACAGCACATATTCTATAGTAAGATTAGATAGCCTACAAATTCATATTTTAGGGTGGTACCCATATGGTTGAATGCATTTGCTGTAAATCATTTTGGATAAATGTAATGTTATTTAATACAGAGCAAGAGACTACCTTCTGTACGTTGTGTCCCACTGCCAGTTGATGCAGTGGGCCCCCCAGCTGTCCCCCCCCCCCCCTGCAGAACCACCATTTCTAGGATCTGGTATGGCTCCTTTGACAGGGAGAAAAAAAAAACATTACATATACATACAATATGTTCACTTTCTGGATCACAAAAGAAGGTCGTTTTGTTTAAACAAAACTCATTTATTGGGCTAGGGCTGAAATTCAGTGGTGGATTATCAAGTGCTTAAATCTGTTTAATTTGTTTTATTACCACTTTGGGTCATCAGAACAACACTGACATACATTTCAAATGGTGATTAAACAGTTGCCTATTTACACATCCAGCAGACAAAAAGAAATGTTCCTAAAATTAACTTTCATTGCTGGAAAATATTTCATAACTTCAACACTGCATATATCTCAGCACATTGTCCACCACTTACTGCACGTTGGGCCTTCAGTCCAGATTCCAGACATGCAAGTGATGTTTTCTTTGGTTCCTCCTCCCTCTACAGTATATCCAGCTTCACATTCATACTGCACTTCTGAATCTGCAGCAAACAACTCCTGGTATTCCTGATGGATGATGACTGCATGGGGGATTTTAGGGGGCTCACCACATGCCTCGATACTTTCTGTCAAAATAAGCACATTTGTCATTACACTTTTTTTTTTAAAGGAGCTTGCATTAGTGGTTACTTGGTTGCCTTGGTTAGTGTAGCTGGTGAGACTTCAAACTAAGAATTACGATTTAGACACTGAGATTATTCTGGTCACAGTTAGTTTAACAGCTTGCTTATAAAGAACATTTTACTCACTCTCACAGACCGGCACAGAGGACCATCTTCCATTTGTACATATGGCTGTAGCATCCCGGCCTTTGAGTTCATATCCTTCGTCACATTTTACCCTGAATCGGTCATTGTTCGCATACCAATCTTTTGAGTTTTGTTTTTTGTGTGCATTGGGTACATCTGGTGGAATGCAGGCTTTTTCATCTGAGGGTAAAAAGAAACAAAAACTAATTTTTACCATGGTGTCTTTAAAAATCTTTTTATTTATATTATGACATTTACATGAAAGTTATCTTCAGGGATTTATTATTTTTATTTATTTTTATTATTTATTTCAGCTGTCATGTCATCCATCTTTACATACAGTCTAAAATGATTAATTGGAAGCTTATTATTATTTTTAGAATGACACATTTATTCACTTTGCGAAATCCCGTGATCTCTATAAAGCAAACCTTAGCTTAAGTCAGCTGACTGACTAAACAGGGAGGGACTAGAAATCCTGTCTGTTACTTTTATATTTTGAGAGCCAATTGCTCCACAATATGAATACAGTTTGATTATCACTTTTATTTTGTTGGTAGCCGTTGCTGTATAATCACAATATAACACTCAAAGGTATAAACATACACAAATGTTTTCTGTCATTCTTCTGTGTCCTCTACTCTTGAACAATTTCTGAAATTGACCTTAAGTCATTATCAGCTTTTATTTGTTAACTTATATAAATGTTAAAATGTGCGGTGTTATAAACCATTTAACTGTCAATACACACATCAAGGATGCTTCACAGGAGGAATGAAAGGGTGCTAACATTTACTGTAATGTGCTATAGCTTGTCGTGTGTCAGCACTTACTAAGAATTGAAATATTGTTTGTAAATGCTAAAGTTGTGAATATTTCATTTTTCTGACAACTTTTACATAATTTCTTTAACTTAGACTCCTACAGTGAAATATAAGGTGGTACATTAGGTGACATTATTCTTTTAAATGTTTCATGACTACAGTGATTTGATCAACTGAAAAGCAGCCAAAGACTAGCACCATGCTAGCAGCTAACAGCAGCAACCATGGGTAGAAAAGAAAAGAAAAGAAAAAAGGAACACTTACCTATACATTGTGGTACATGAGACCATCCCCCATTTTGACATGTGCTTGTTACCCACCAACCCTTCACTGTTGGTTTAAGTCCATCATTGCAGGTATAGGTCAGCTTTGTTCCATGAGAATACGTCTCTTGCTTTGGGGCAAAGAAACCACCATCCAGCCTGGGAGCACTACAGGGCTGTGCTGCACTTTGGGCTGAAATACAATGATAAGATTACTCTACAGTGTTTGTTTTTAACCAATTCAAATGGTTGCATATGTGAAAGTATTCAATATTCTCACCATGAAGCGCTGCAGGAATCCAAATCAGAAGAACCAATCCAAGATACCTGATGCACATTTTGTCAGAAATGAAATCGTCCCACGACAAAGCTGACAGCCGAGTCCAGATCAGAGCCAGTTATATGTTGTTGAGGGCATTGCCCCGAAATGTTTGTGGAGTAAACACGCAGGCATCATGCAGTTGCTCTGGAGCCAAAAGAAAAATGAGCAAATGGGCTTCATGCACATGCACACACCTACAGAAAAGGAGAAAAACATAAGCTGCAGTGTTTTTGCTGTTCTTACAAATACAGAAAGCCTCTGGATTTTCAAAAAACATTTTTGTTGTAATTACTTTAGAAATGATGCAAACATTATTTAGTCAGTTTTATGTTCAATATTGCTTCTTCTTCTCAGATTACACTGATCACTAAATTCAATAATTTACTGTCTCATTATGTAGCCTACTTCAAGGATCTGCACAGTTTTTTTTGTATTAATTGTATTTAAAATGTGTTAATTATTCTGGGAAAGGCTTGTGACAATGATGTATTTGTCTCTTTAGAGTAAAACAACCAGATAACCTCTGATCATCTGTTTTTTTTTTTTGATTATTTGAAGCCCAAGTGTCCAAATGATTTCCTGGACTGGTGTGATCAGTCTTGTACCTGATTCAATGATTCATCCAGCCAGGTCTTCACCACTTCTGGATCAACAGAATATCTAAAAACACATTTGTTACGCCAGTTCAGACCAAAGATTCACCACGAGACGAAACCGTTTCAGAACGTCGTAGAGAAAAGTTTCAGCGGTCTGAACCGGCCGTCTCAGCTCGACTCAAACCAGCTGATGGTTTCACTACAAGTCGTACACTTGTCATACAAGTCGGAAGTTAGAACGGAAGTACAAAGAGGCGTTGCTATGGAGATGATACACCGTCTCGTCTCGTCACATTGGTGTGAACTGGCAGGTTTCAGAACGCTGCAGACCGACTCGTTGCAAAAAGTAGCAAGTTTCAGTAACACTTTACTTGAAGGTGTCTACATAAGTGTGACATGACGCTGTCATGACAAATGAACCCTAACCCTAACTCTAACCATAACTCTAACTCTAACCATAACTTGTCATGACAAAAACCGAACGACACTTAATAACAGAAGCGTTATGTCATAAACATTTAGGACTTGTTTATAATGTTTATGACACGTTCATGACAGTGTCATGTCACTTATATGTTCCTCTATCTGCTCCTGGTGTGTCAGTGGTCATTGATTGGTCAACATGATTCATTTGAATCAGTACATTTCTGATTCATTCAGTCAATGAACAATCGTGAATTGTTCCTCCACATCAGTGTTGGTGAGGCAGCCACGGGCCGACCAGGAGCGTTTCAAAAAAACATGGCTTCAGGTGCTAATGTGCCGACAAACTCCAACAATTTCTGCACAGTTGCATTTTCTGTTTTGAAAATGTTTTAGTTATGACATCATCATGAAGAACTAATTCTTACTGATATATCCATATTTAGTTCTACACTTTGTAGAGAAAGTAATACAAAGATCTCTGTTAAGATTTCTAGTGAACATTTTAGTCAGACTGCTGTTGACATATCAACTTTATTTAAAAGTACAGATCATGTTTTTAATACATCAAGAGTTCCAGTCATAACAATAAGCTCCAACATTGTGTGTATATATTCTTGATCCTAATGAAAAAGCAATAATGTTTTGGGTATCGTTTTCTGGTGGAGGAATTTTAGAAGTGTCCAACTTGGCTTTTGTTGTCAGTCGAGCAGCAATTCGTCGTCGGCTGTGCTTCATGAGCAAACTCCCTGGTTTCAACACAGACAGGAAGCAATAATGTTTACAGTTAAATAATTGATGTACAACTGAATAATAAAGTTTAATCAAATCTTTGATTCATAAATCAAAGAATAGCACTCACCCGTTGATGGTCAAAATGACGACAACCTACAAAGTAGTCCAATGACAGCAAAGCAGCAGTGAATAATTAATAAATAATGAATTCATTCACACAAACTTTTGTTATTAAAGTCTGATTCAGATGTAGATCTAAATCACTTTAGACCCTGGTGAATTAATATTCATATATGTTATCTGACAACAAAAATGCTGAAACTCAAAGCATTGTGGCAAATTAAAATGTAAAGATCTCACTTATATACTTACACCGGGTATAAGAAAGTTTTCTATTGATGCACTGAACACGACTGCTGAAATCATCCCACATACAGTGAATGTACTTTGTTTCTCCTTCAGTTACATATACATGTCCAGATAGTTTAACACCGTACACAGGATATTGAGCAAAATCCATGACACAGTATGCCTCTGCACAAAATAAACAGAAAGAAAAATGTATGTAAAATTATTTGAGTAACATCTTCGATGGACTTTTAGAATGACGGTAGTATTATTGACTTGTTTATACCTTGGCAGATGGGTAGTTGTGACCAGCTGCCTTCACTGTGACACCTCACGGTGTCTGAACCCACTTGTTTATAATAGTTAATGCATTGGTATTTCAAAAACATTGGATCGGTTTTCACAACAACACCGTTTGGTACGACTGGGTGTGCTCCACAGTGGGCGACTGAAATTAAAAAAGGGGTTATTTAACAGTGTCACAGTATCTTAATGAAGTAGTGATCACAGCAGCAACAGCACAACTTAATAAAATAAACATTGTGCGTTCAGCCTGTTACTTTGTTTACCTAAAATCTAAACTTTAATTAAATCCTTGTTTTATCCTTGTTGTGGTCTCTGTCACCATGACGTCACCGGCTGCTTCTTTCACCTGCCAGCGATGAGCTTCCCAGGGAGGGAGCAGCACAGAATATACACACTATCTGACCACATCCCATCCTCTCCAGTGCAGGCACTCCAACCAGTCATTACCAGTCATTAGTGCAGTGATAAAGACATGATCCCTCACTGGGTTCCCACCACAAGCACTGGCCAATTACAGTTGTTGGCAGTGGCATGAGGACTGTGGTTAACTGCTCCTCAGATCTTTGCAGGGTAAAGCCAGACAGCTAGCTAGACTATCTGTCCAATCTGAGTTTTCTGTTGCACGACTAAAACAACTTTTGAATGTACACGTGTTCCACCAAAACAAGTTCCTTCCCGAGGCTATTTTGCAGGGGCTCGGTGCGTAGCTTAGCACCGCCCATCACGATTGTGATTGGTTTAAAGAAATGCCAATAAACCAGAGCACATTTTTCATCTCGGAATGCTATGTGGACTAGCCAGAGTGTGGAGGACGGTCTAGCAAAGCGAGACTAGGCACTGCATAATGTTTCTTTCACTAGAAGGGCACCGTAGAAGGCATGCCATCTTGTATTATCTACCATATGGGGCAGCTGTGGATCAGGAGGTAGAGCGGTCGCCTACCAATCGGAAGGTCGGTGATTTGATCCCTGGCCCTGCAGTTCCATGTCGAAGTGTCCTTGGGCAAGACACTGAACCCCGTATGCTATAACCATCGGAGTGCAAATGTGTGTGAATGTTTATCTGATGAGCAGGTGGCACCTTGTACGGCAGCCTTGGCCACAGTGTTTGACTGTGTGTGAATTGTTCCTGTACTATGTTAAACCGCTTTGAGTAGTCGTTAAGACTAGAAAAGCACTAAATAAAAAAAAGTCCATTCATATTTACATAGAGGGCTTCCCAAAAAAAAAGACATACAACCAAATCCAGCAACTGCAATATTTGGGGTAGCGCCTTGGGAAGCTTTACTGTCATGTGCTCAGGATGATGCGCTTGCCTTTTCTTCATTATTAGCGCAGAAACTAATAAATGGCCTTTTATATAATGTTGTGTATGTATGTTTCTATTCTGTGGTGTGTGTGATTCTATGTTCTTTGGGTATTTGTATTTCACTTTTTTTTATCTCAATAAAAAGATTTGAATACCATAGGGGCTTCAAAGAGGGTACCCTCAAAGGTGAGCGAAGGTTATGATATTTACCCTAGCTATCCCAAAACCACTCAGTAAGGCTGTACTGAATTAATTGATACATTACATTACTTTTATCCAAAGCGACTTACAAATGCTATATATGTCAGAGGTCGCACATCTCTGGAGCGATTAGGGGTTAAGTGTCTTGCTCAGGGACACATTGGTTGATGTATCACAGTGGGAATCAAACCCAGGTCTACCACACCAAAGACGTGTCATATCCACTGTGCCATCACCACCCTGATACAGATTTCTTTTAAATGTCCAGTGGCTATGAATTCAGTTTTTTTTTTTCATTACAGTAACTAGTCAGCTAGATAACAAATATTTAAAAAGTTATACCAACTGAATACATAGACCTAGTCTGATACATGTGATGCAATGAATATGAATGATTCACCTGCTGTGAATGAATGTCTACTGTCTCTCTCAGTGGAGCCAGAGGTGGCAGACGATCCTGTAAGATACAGAGCAGATAAAGGGATACATACAGAACAGAAGACACACCGTTAGTTTCACTTTGGGGTGTTCTTTGGCATCCATTACTCTCTGACATTTAAACATTATAAAATGTAAATTGTAAAGTAAATCTAACTTTCAGTCAATAATATGAAGGTCAATGACCTACCTCCACCTGCACGTGGTGTCCCGCTGCCAAATGTACCTCCACCACCTCTAGTTACTTCACTGGTTCCTCTGTCTAAGTGGAAACAAAATAAGTTAGATACACAGTATATACATGTTATATGGAAAGATTAGATCAATAGATTTACTTATTCATATTGAGTACAGGTTCATAACCTGTATTAATAACATTAATGTACCTCCACCATGCCCCGTCTCTGGTCTGGTTCCTCTGCCTGACAGGAAGGATATTACAGGACACTTATTTGGACACGTTTGCTTTGCATTTTTGGTATTGTTGGATAATTGGTTAAAAGAAAGAGACCACACACACCACCCTCCAAAGTCCTTAGATAGCCTACCAAGTATCAGTCTTACTACATCCCAATGCACATTGTTCTGGTGTGTGGAGAAATCCAAAACTTGACAGGCCTGCCATGCCTAATTATGGTTTCTAAACTCAGACAATCGCTGCTCAGGGGGGGTTAGCGAATGTTCAATTGTCACTTTTGCATTTATTAAAAAGTATTTTAATCACTTCATATCTCAGCACATTGTCCACCACTTACTGCACGTTGGGCCTTCAGTCCAGGTTCCAGACATGCAAGTGATGTTTTCTTTGGTTCCTCCTCCCTCTACAGTATATCCAGCTTCACATTCATACTGCACTTCTGAATCTGCAGCAAACAACTCCTGGTATTCCTGATGGATGATGACTGCATGGGGGATTTTAGGGGGCTCACCACATGCCTCGATACTTTCTGTGAAAATAAGCACATTTGTCATTAAAAAAAAAAAATTAAAAGAGCTCACATTAGTGGTTCCTTGGTTGCTTTGGTCAGTGTAGCTGGAGAGACTTCAAACTAAGATTTACAATTTAGACACTGAGATTATTCTGGTCACAGTTAGTTTAACAGCTTGCTTATATAGAACATCTTACTCACTCTCACAGACCGGCACAGAGGACCATGTTCCATTTGTACATATGGCTGTAGCATCCCGGCCTTTGAGTTCATATCCTTCGTCACATTTTACCCTGAATCGGTCATTGTTCGCATACCAATCTTTTGAGTTTTGTTTTTTTTGTGCATTGGGTACATCTGGTGGAAAGCAGGCTTTTTCATCTGTGGGTAAAAAGAAACCATAAAGAGAAAACCATTTTACCATGGTGTCTTTAACAATCTTTGTATTTTTAGAATGACATTTGCATGAACATTATCTTCAGGGATTTATTTTAACTGTCATGTCGTCCATCCATATATAGTCTATGGTTACAGCTCAGCAAAAGTTCCTTTAAATAATAACTTGGAACCCCTTAAAAGTTTTTCTGACCTCCAGTTATGTACAGGGGAACTTCAGGACTTTACTGTTCTAATGTAAACCACAGTGTAATGTTGGTATTTCAGTAAAAACAAAACAAGTGGAACCTTCATTTTACCAAGTACAATGAGATTATTTGAATGCTTGTTACAAAAAGATAATATAAAAGCTTTATTTATTTGTCAATCTTAGATCTAACTATGAACTTTGAACAGTATCAGAAATGTAATAATAATTTAAATCTATTTTTTACTCTACAGAGTCATACAGTGACAGATGGATGACTTCATCTTTTTTGCAGTATTTACATAGAATGAATATCATACATAAATGTTTTCCAAGACGGTATTAAAATTAAAATAAAACATGTAATGTGACACAGTTTACCCTAAGAAACATGTCTGCAGGCTTTTAGCATCTCATTCAAATAAATCAGGGGAGATATTATAGAACACTTACCTATACACTGTGGTACAGGCGACCATTTACCATTTTGACATGTGCTTGTTGCCCACCAACCCTCCACTGCTGGTTTATATCCGTTATCACAGCCATACGTGAGGTTGGCTTCATGAGAATACGGTATGTTTTGTTCCGGGACCAAATAACCACCATCAAGCTTCGGAGGAGAACACGGCTGACCTGCACTTTGTGCTGAAACAGTGATAAATAAGAGAGCACTATAAGGAAACGCTTTAAAAAAGAAAGAAAGAAAAAAAAGATAGGCAATATCATTTAATGTTCTTACCATGTAGTCCTCCTGGGAACCAAACCAAAAGAACAAATCCAAGATATCTCACACACATTTTGTCAAGAATTAAAATACCAGAGCAGAGCGAGTTGCCCAGTTCACATCAGAACCAGTTAATAATTGTGAAAGGCAATTCCCCGAAAAGTTGAGGAACATGGAGTGAACTGTGACTGTGACATCACACTGTTGCTCTGAAGCCAACACACAATAATAAGCACCAAGCATATACATTACAACACACACATACACACATTGATCTCAGAGATACATGTGAGATATAAGAATACTTCCCCCACTTTCAGAAAGATTATAATAAAATATGACTTCCTCATAATATGACTAAATTCAAATTATGAGGAAGTGTGTCATGATTATGTTATAGTAAGTCAGATGTACGACATAAACACAAAGTAATATTAACAAACAGTACCTAATTATTATGTTTTCCTTGATTTTAAGAAAGTAATATTAGTAGTCCTAATGATTTATGATAGTATCTCCATATTGTGACATTATCAACACCTTAAGCTGATTACAAAGTCAGCATTGGGACAGTTGTTGCTTTCCTGATCAAAGATGACACTGTACATTTGGTGCCTTAAGGCTTTCATGTTGGATATATATTTATATATTGTAATGCTCCAGCACATGATGCTGCATTCTGCTGTGTTCATTCCATGTTTGTTTACACAGAATGGCACGGGCAACATTGATTCATTTGTTTACAGTCCACATTTCAAAATGATTTCCCGGACCGCTGTGATTCGAGGCCATCATTGAGAAATAGCAAACAGAGTCAGGCCAAAGTAACAAAGGTTCAAATTCTGTCAATAAAAAAAATTAAAGAAACATCTGACAAAACAGAAACAGAAGAGGAACCAGCCTCAATATCATATATTAAAATAACATATTGCTAGTCCAAATCACCATGTCAGAGCAGCATAGTGTACAGTATGTAACTCTTGAACAACCTTTTCTACTTTCCATCAGAGACAGCTGGGAGACATGGACATACAGTGTCTCAGGAAAGATCTATGAACTTGAAGTTGGATATATATATATATATATATATATATATATATATATATATATATATATATATATATATACACACACACACACACATACATACATACATATATATATATATATATATATATATATATATATATATATATATGTGTGTGTGTGTGTGTGTGTGTAAAATACTATTTATTGAAGTTGGGTTGTATCTATTTGTAAAATTGTTTTGCATTTGTTTGGACAATACATTTGTGAACATCCTACTCACAAATCGTTATACAGGTTTGTAAATCTTTTTATTTGTTATCAAGAAACATGTAATTGTCACCAATATTGAGACTTCATAGCTAGACTTCAGAAATGTAAAAAAAACAAAAACATAAAAAAACTAAGAAATGTTGCGTAGTTGTTCTGAAGGGTTCGTACATGATCCCAGGTTGATCTGCCTGTTTGTGACACCTTTACTATAATCGGAGCCTTGTGAATATGAAATGCATACACTGGAAAAAATCATGTTCTACGTTTCAGTTTTGTCATTTTCAGCATGTTCTACTGAGTTACTCTTGCTATTGTGCATTTACTACATATTCAATTCTAAGCCTTGACATTTTCCTGTGGCACTGCCAGGATTGCTCAACATTATGTATCAATTTGTGTTCCAGGACATCATCAAAATCCGGCAGAAACAAATTACTGACCTAACAAGAGTACTGCATCTCTGCTGAGGGTGACTTCAGAAAGTGAAGCAGGGTCAAACAGTTGGATGTTATAGAAGAGGAAGGTCTGGATACAATTTGTCCTTCTGTGTGCGAGTCCCTCAGGTTCAAGAGGTCTGTATTGATTTCCCTCTCCACTATATGCTTTACCAATCTTGCCCTGCCCTCGCAGATTGATGAGGAAGCGTTTTTTCTCGTTCATCATCCGTCTTGATTACACGCTACACCTTCCTTCGTTATAGATTTTCTTCTCACACCAATCCAGCAAAGCGAAAACAAGTGAGCTGAAGGATATAATAAAGACACTGTTCTGAGTATAGGGAATGAAGACATTGACATAATGAAATTCATTTGTCTAGTTCAGCCCAAGAAAACATATCGTGATATCTTGAAATTCATCTTTCATTTTATTTGTGCACATTGCCTCCAGATAATTCTGCCCTGGAAGTAGCTACTTAATCACCCACTGTGTGGACTGAGCAGTGCTGATAAAGCACTCATTACTCTTCATTTATGAAACATCCCCAGCAGCAGAATTAGCTCTTGCTGTTGCCTCCCACCCCCCGAGAAGTTAGGTTCATGACATGAATTATTTATTCTCAGTGTGTGGGATACACTCTCTTTACTCGCTTATAACGCGCGCACACACACACACACACACACACACACACACACACACACACACACACACACACACACACACACACACACACACACACAATGGATGTAAAGATGGTCCCACAGTCTTTCTGAAGTGTGTTGATACCTCCAGCCATGTGATGGGAGTCTTGGACCACCGGCTGAAGTGGCTGCCTGCCTGGCAGTGGGGAGCAGCAGATGGAAGGAAAGGGATGGAAGCCGGTCGGTGTTCTACTTCTGGGGCGGTCGCTGTGAATCCTCACGCCTCTATGTGAAGCCTGAGAAGCACAGAGCCATGGGAACTACTGTACACGTCTTCCTGCCTAGAGAGCATGGCTGATCAACATAAGCCTCCGGTCAAAGCCCTGATGTGAATTGAGTTGCAAATACATTCTGTGATACTAAAAGTAGTATTATTAATTAGATGCCCCATATAAAAATTGGCCCTTGAAAATTTATGTTCGAAACGTTTAGTTAAATCAGATTTTCTGGCAGCAGTTCCCTCTTTACACATCCAGTAGATATGGAGCAACATTAGCATTCATAGGGAGTTGTGTTTCTGACCACCTGCCAATGTAAAGTGATCTACAACCCCAAATCAGAAAAAGTTGGGACAGTATGAAAAACACAATTAAAAGAAAGTAGTGATTTCTAAATGTACTTTGACTTGTATTTCATTGCAGACAATGTGAACACAAAATATTTCATGTTTTGTCTGGTCAACTTAATTTCATTTGTAAATATACATTCTTTCCTGTCAATCAGACCTGCAACACATTCCAAAAAAGGTTGGGACAGGAGCAATTTAGGGCTAGTAATCAGGTAAATTGGTTAAATAATGATGTGATTTGAAACAGGTGATGTCAACAGGTGATTGTAATTATGATTTGGTACAAAAGCAGCATCCAAGAAAGGTCTAGTCCTTTAGGAGCAAAGATGGGCCGAGGATCGCCAGTTTGCCAACAAATACGTGAGAAAATTATTGAAAGGTTTAAAAACAATGTTCCTCAAAGAAAGATAGGAAGACATTTGCTTATTTCACCTTCAAGGGTGCAAGCCTAAGCTGAACAACCGTGATCTCCGATCCCTCAGGCGGCACTGCATCAAGAATCATCATTCATCTATAAGCGATATCACCACATGGGCTCAGGACTACTTTGGCAAACCTTTGTCAAGTACCACAATACGTAGTTACAGCCACAAATGCCAGTTAAAACTGTACTGTGCCAAAAGGAAGCCCTATGTTAACAGTGTCCAGAAGCGCCGTCGACTTCTCTGGGCTTGGAGGCATCTGGGATGGACCATCACACAGTGGAAACGTGTACTGTGGTCAGATGAATCAGTATTTCAGGTATTTTTTAGGAGAAATGGACGCCGTGTGCTCCGGACCAAAGAAGAAAAGGATCATCCAGACTGTTACCAGCAACAAGTCCAAAAGCCAGGGTCTGTCATGGTATGGGGTTGTGTCAGTGCCCTTGGCAAAGGTAACTTGCACTTCTGTGATGGCACCATTAATGCTGAAAAGTACATAGAGATTTTGGAGCACAATATGCTGCCTTCAAGAAGACTTCTTTTCCAGGGACGTCCATGCATATTTCAACAAGATAATGCAAAACCACATTCTGCACACATTACCAAGTCCTGACTGCGGAGGAAGAGGACACAGGTACTTGACTGGCCTGCCTGCAGTCCCGACCTGTCTCCAATAAAGAATGTGTGGCGCATTTTGAAGCGCAAAATGCGACAACGAAGACTCCGTACTGTTGCCCACCTTAAGACTTGTTTACAAAATTACACCTGAAACACTTCATCACTTGGTGTCTTCAGTCCCTAAACGTCTTTTAAGTGTTGTGAAAAGGAATGGCAACATTACAAAGTGGTAAATACTTTACTGTTCCAACTTTTGAAATGTGTTGCAAGAACCAAAATAAGAATTTAGTTTTGAAAAAAAAAAACCCAATAAAAATCATGAGGAACACATTAAATTATGTGCTGTTGTATTGTCTGCAATGAAATACAAGTCAAATTACATTTAGAAATCACTACTTTCTTTTTTTATTTGTGTTTTCCATACTGTCGCAACTTTTTCTAATTTGGGGTTGTACTTTACTGGTGCTAATTCCCAAACAAATTTACAAGTAATTAAAATTACTAAAAAGCAACTGTCACACAGAAGAACTAGAATTGTTTTGGGTCCCCTAGCCTAGACTCTAGGTCCCAGGCATAGTTGCCTGCCTTGCCCTGTTGGTAATCCGGCCTTGTTTCCTGTCACCTAAAGGGGCCACCCACCCACCCACCCACACACACCCACACACACACCCACAGCTGTACACATTTGTTTCTCTGAGGCTTTATTGTCTACTTTCATGTGACAACTTAAAGCAACACTTTTCATCATTTCTCGCCTCTAGCACAACACCAACAAAGAGGAAAAGGACTTTAACCAGGTCATTGCATGACCAAGAGATGTGCTGCTTGACTGAGATCATCTCACTGAGCCAGAGCAGAGAAGTATTAACAAATCACTTACCTGTGTCGTCCTCTCTGCTCAAAGAACTTTGGATCTGACAGGTTTCATCATATCATATATGTACATTCAGACCACAAACACCCAAAACAAAAGAAAAAGATAAGGGTAAAGAAAGTCTGTTTCCTCAAACTCAGTGGCCGTTTTGTTTGTACCGAGAGTCATTTTCATGTTTCTATCTGAGCTGAATTCACATTTTTTTTTCTGTATTATTGAGGGAAAAAAATTAAAATCTCCTCTCCCCCGGACATCATTATCTTGCTTAATACCGCATTTAAATTGTTTCCACAGTATGTTGCCCGTTTTATATAAAACATTTTTTTTTTGCTTCATGAAAACATTAGAAAATAATTACAACAAAAACACAAAAATCCCCTAAATCTCCTCTCCAGTGTCCAGAGCAACATATCAAGCGCATTTCATTAGGAGTTCCCGAGGAATCCGCTGGATAATGTATCCTGCTTCTCCTGTTACAATGGGGATCAAGTTAGAAGATGGGATGGCAGCTCGGATGAGAGGGGCTACGTCTGCAAGAGGTGGACCAAGGAGAGTTGGAGGGTCGAAGAATTCAAGTGTAGGACTTTCAGAGATGGACGCTGTGATCTGGGCTCAGAACCTCAGGTGAGATTTGTGTTTCACCATGTATCTGAGAAACAAGGATGAGAAGGGGAAAAAGGGTGAGTTTGTGCAATGCCAACATCTTCATGAATTTTAAACATCATTTTATACAACTACTGTTGTATAAGTATTACTGACAATAACAGGAAACGGTAGCACAGGAAATAAACAAATTGATAGATGGGTATTAAATAGACATGCACAAGAATTTAGACAGACCTGTCGAGGGTTTCCCAAAAGCGCAGGAAGACGGGCCGGTCCAGATGGCGCCTGTGGCGGCTCAGCTCCAGGACGGTCACATCCCACTTCTGCACGTTGGGGTCTGTCTTTGCCTCATCATACTTCAAATGAAAGGCTCGAACTGGAGGGGAAACATGTATGCACACATGTCTATGGATGAATTCGGTTCGAGGGCGGAAGGAAACAAGCAGCCGTCAAAACCGGCGTAATAACACTGTAATGTGTGAAAGAGTTTTTAACCACCCTTGCACCAAAAACAACCAGGCAATGATGTGGAACATGCTGCATGTTGAAATTACGATCATCGAAATGCTATTTACAAAACGGCTATCTATTACAGCTATAGCCATTACATTTGCATTTTGACAGTAACGCCAACAATAAACAGACTATTGTTAGCTATAAAGATCGGTGTCTGCTCCGGTGTGCCGCTAATCTCCTGCTAGCTGTACACATTTCCTGGAGGATATTCCTCTAACAAATTCACACATTTAAGATTTTTATTAAATTATGTTTTTCATCCGATTACAGTGCAAGAAATCACAGATTTCAAGTTAGCTGACTTGACATTACAACAGCAGATATTGCCAGCTAGGTTTAACTACTACACAGAACTTTCACATCCAGCCTGTAAAGTTCAAACAAAAAAGTTTTTTTCTTTTTCACAAAACTGTCATAACCAACTTCAAACTTTTGTTGTTGTTGTTTTATCGATTAGTTGTTTGGTCTATACAAATGTCAGAAAATGGCAAAAAATTGTAATCACATTTACACCGAGTCCAAGGTAACATATCAGACAAAAACAGAAAATCCTCAAACTGGAGGAGCGGAAACAAGCAGAATTATATTATTTTATATATCTGTATTACTCACTTTTAGCGAAAATGTCGACAGGAGATCCATCAGGCAGCAGCCACGGCCAGCCTTTAAACTGCCAGGCAGGACCCTGCACAAACACGGCCACCACTCGATCCCTACAGGAGCACACAATACAATAATTTTGGATACAAAATACAGACTCAAACATTTAATTCATTAATTAGTTAATATTAATGGTGCTGTAATGCTGCTTGATATTATACCAAGGTTTAATGCTTAATGTGACATCAGGTATTTTTAAACTGTGTTGTTAGCGGCTAGATTTAATGCTCTTTGTAATATAATGAGGCAAGACTGAGCTGTTGGCAACCCTGGTGCAACACACACCAAACTGCCACCATATCGACAGGATATAAATAATAAGGCATTACTCTTCTATTATGAATGTGTGAACATAATGAAAATACAGAGCAAATGAATAACAAATGGGAAAAAATTACAACAGTGCCCCCTCTGTTATGGAGACGTATTACATCTCAACTAAGGCAAACAACAGGCTGCACAAGTGTAACTTGCCATTCTTAGGCTGGCCACAGACTGGCTGCGTTGCGTGAGCGCGTCAGCTGCGTGACGTGTCTGTTTTTATTTCGGCTCCCATGTCAACAGGTTAGAGCTTGCAAACTGCCTGCGTGACACGCACGTCTTACCCATGGTTCGAGCTGCGCCGAAAACGCGTACCTGCTAGAAATAGAACCGACGCCTATTTTTTAAGAGTGTCGGAAGTGTTTCCAGGCAAAATAGAATAGGAAAAGATGTTTATGTCATTTTTGAAACAAATACACATTAATAAATGACATTTTGATGTTTGAAAGTCTCAAGATTTTGACATAAATGCAGATATAAATGTAAAATAATTTTAAAAAAAAAGTATTTATTTTCAAATGTCACCCCTGTCAATACTGTAGTCTATTTTGCCTTCAATACTGCCAACGTTGTCTTTGCTGTAATCAAAATCAGTATATATCTATGTTTAACATCAAGTATACTACTGCTTGAGTGCAGTAAATCAATGGGAAACATACATGTGTACAGCAACCCCAGCGCTGTATCAGACACGTTTCTAGTGTGTAAAGACAGAAAAATCCACGCAGCAAAAACGCCACACTCACGCCACGCATCCAGTCTGTCACCGGCTTTAGAATAACAGGAAAGGCTCATATTATGTATCATATTTGTCAAATGGATTGTCTATACTGTAATTTTATTAGGTTGGTTATTCACACATCTGTCCGTCCTGGGAGAGTTATCCATCCTCAGTTGCCCTTCCTGAGAATTTTTCCTGTTAAAAGGTTTTTTTCTCTCCCAAGAGAGGTTTGTGAGGACAGATGGTGTCGTATGCTGTACAGATTGCAGAGTCCCTTAAGGTAAATTAGTAATTTGGGATATTGGGCTATATATAAATTAAATGATTAATAAAAGAAAAAAAAGTAAGTTAGAAATGCTGACGTTATGCCAACCCCGCAGCCCGCGCTGGTTCTCTCCACACAAGGTTCCTGTTTAGTGGGAACATTTTAATAAACCATTAAAGGGATACTTCACCGCTGGAAAGCTGAATATATCTTTAAATTGGGTCACTTTTGTAGCAGAAATGTGGAAAAAAATGTAATTGGTGCCTTCTAGGCCGAGAAAAGCCAGAAATGTGTTTTTGGCTCATATGGATGAAAGACACCAAATCCAAGAATGCACTTCGCTTCGCTGCTTTTAGTCCCTCTCCCAAGTCACGCCTACCGCTTGACAGAGACAGTGAGGCATTCGACTCAACTCAATGTGTTTTATTATTTCAACCATATACACAAAACAACGTTTCATCGTGGCTCAAGTGGTGTTACACATTTAAAATATATAAAAACGACATTATATAAAAACAACATACGAAACAGGCTACCTTTAGTGCGCACACACATTATAGGCTCCGTAAAGTTCAGCTAAGCATACCAGCATTAGACTTGGGGGGCTGTAAACACCGCGTATAAACACAGCTGTGAATTAGCGTGGAATGTAGAATCGTCATTTTATGTCATCGGAAGATTTTTTATGGACCCCCCAATGCAGATATCTCCTGTCTCAGGGGGATATGAGGGAGGGACGCACGGTCATTCAGAAATACTACCGGGTTTCTACTGATACAAAGCTGAATGCTAAATCGGTGAAGTATCCCTTTAAAGAAACTGTAAATTACATGCTAACATGAATGGAATGCTCACCAGTCCTGTGGAGCCAGTTTGAGCGGCTGATCAATGATACGGTACGGCACAGTGACACTTAGTGTTGTGCCCCCGGGCTGGATCTGGTCTTTGCGCCTCTGAAGCAGAACCTCATTGTCGCGCTGGATACCCTGCTTCTTCTTCTCTTCTGGTGTGACAAACCTGGTGAGGTACAAACAAAATGAATACTACTACTACTTTACCTCATTTACAGTATTTTATAGAAAGCTACACAAATCTAATTTCTCAATCAGCTTTGGTTCCAACTTTGGTGTTTTTGATTTTGGAGTTTTCTGCTTGTCCCTTTTCCTGTCGCTCTTGTCACTGATTTGAAGGAGATGTCACGTTTTGTGAGTGTTGAAACTCCCATCATATGGCTAGAAACTGTAAACTTTGATTGCAGCTTATTAAATATTATAGAAAAAAAAAGAAATATATGAAACTAGGATAATTACCAGGGTTTGGTTTGTATAATGTAATGCTGTAGGCTTTACTATCTCTCATTCAAGTAGGATAAGGAGAGAGACTGGCAGACTGTCTGTATAATCACATTAGATGTAACAGATTGTTGCATTGTAATGATTAATTACAGCAATTACTATATTTGCAGCACCTTTTTAGAAACGGGTCAAGTGTAATATGCAAATATGCATTTGTGTTCACTGTCCTTTTGTCAGTCTAACATGAGTAGTGATGCACAATATATTGGCAATTATGGAATGATTATCATAGAAACTCATATTGGTAAATGGTCAAAACAGCAATACTAAAATCTTGTATCGGACAAAATTTTCATATCCGTGCGTCCCTAAACACGAGTTATAAGTTGAGCTGCCATTATGTATAATATCACTAAAAGCCAAAGAAAATTTGTGATTTCAATGCATTTAGATTAGCTTTCCAAACATAATTTATTTCTGGCCACTAGGGATGGGCATGATTAATCGACGATCGACGATTGATCATTAAGAATTTCGTCGATCACGTTAATTTGTCATTGATTAAACTAATGCAGGTTGCGTTGTGTAGTGTGATTGCAGCAATGAAATTATTTCCAGTGTGTCAGCAGCAATTAAACATTTTACCACCCGGGGGCGCCAGAGGCTGCTCAGTTAGCTGCGAGTTACGTTTTGATTCAAAGTAAACATGAAGAGGTCACGGCGAAGTGTAGCGTGGGACCATTTTGATTTAAAAAACAACTTAGTTCACTGCAAACACTGCGACACCGTGTAGAAGTACAACACGGCCACGACTCAAATGATGTACCACTTAAACAAAGTGCATCCGACCCTGGTTAACGTCGGTGGCGGTGCGTCCTGCTCTCAGTCTCAACCTAGCATCAACTTGGCGTTAGCACGGAGGAGCTGCGATGCACAACGAGCAGAGGGAAATTACCGGAGGGATCTGCACGTTCATTGAGATGGATATTGGAACCAGCATTTCACATTCCGTCACGACGTACCATCACCGGACTGGTAGAAACTCACTACGAAACGAATAACGGAATGAGGTTCCCCGGGCCGGGCTGGCCAAGTTAGCGCGGAGTTAGCTACCTGCATCCCAGGCCGGTGGATGTTTTCGGGGGCTGGACTGACGATCACCAGGTAGGCAGCGTCTGACCCATGGATGTATTAAGTGAACCTCGGACCCCAGATCATGTCAACCTGCTTATTTTTCTCAACAAAAACCCCTAGACTGGTGCAGAAGTTCTATGTGAGTAACTGGTTATTTTGTATTAGGCTTTGTCCGTGCCTTGGATAGTTTTGAGTTACATTTTGACAAAACCTGTCAGATCTAAGTAGTAGGCTATTATGTTTTTGGTTAAATTGTGGTTACGTTATTATTGAACATGATTATTTTTATTTATTATTTTGGAACAAACGAGGGTCTCTGTTTAACAACGCCGGCTCGCAGCAACGGTTCCGCTAAATTAAATACCGCAGCGCATATATCTTTAAGTTTAGCCAAACCTCCAGTTTAACTGCCACACGTTGTTCTTCCTGTAATTAAGATCTCATCGAGGTAAAAACATGCTGTATTTTGGTATTTTCATTGAGTTTTTAATTTATAAAAAGTTAAATAAATAATTAATTTTAATATAAAAATATTAATGATTAATCAATAATTGATCATTAATTCTCCCGACGATCGACGAAGAAAATTTTATCGAATGCCCATCCCTACTGGCCACACAAGCCAACAGCATTACCTACCATTGTTTCTCCTCTGGGCTTAAACCTCATCATAGCTGCTATATTACAGTTCATTCCAAGCATATATAATGGGTTTTATTAGATTTGTTTAAGAAGTAGATCTTTTGCAGCCCTGATCACTGTTACATTAAAAACTGGACGTTCATCCTTTGCCATCCCTTGTTCCATCACAGTTCACAATGAATAGTGTTAAATGTGTATCAGTCTTTTCCATCTGGGCATCTTCTCATGCAGTTGTTATATATTACGAAGTAGCCAACCATGACCACCCTGTTAAGTCATTACTTAAGTTTTAGTTCAAGCTATAACCAAGATAAAAAAATTCTCCTTCAATCTGTCTCTAAACGTTCCAAGTTATTTAATACTACTTAAAGCTGAGGACTTTGGCGAAAAAATAAAGGATGGATTAATTCTGGGCCCAATTGTGTTCACCATTTTATATGAATAATGGTGTGTATTCCCTGACAGTGCGGAAGCCTCATGACTTCTAAAAAACAGTGCAACTCTACAACTTTCTGTACCTATTTAAAATGTAACCCCTCCCCCCCAAAAAACATGTTCATTCCCAGTGCTTCAAAGTGTAGCAGCGAGCAGATTAAAAGAAAATAAACACAAAGATAAAACAAGCAACAGTATACTTACTTTAGATCCTGCAGGAGATCCTTAGCATTGAGCATTGTGATGAGTGAGGTGGTGGCGGCAGGGATGATGACGATGGGTGTCCGGGACCCTGCCGAGAAAGTCAGGATAAAAGATCTTGAAAAAAAACAGGTCACGTTGCATAGACAGTCAAATAAAAGGCAGTTATATGACATAATAGAAAGCCTATGTTGGCTCACATTATATAACATCACAGTATACTGTATTTTATGTGCCAAAAACTGAGTGAGGGCAATGTACCTTTCTTCTGATTCGGTGGAGGTCTGGCTTGTGAAACTAGGGGGGGAAAGACAAGAAGAATGCATGCACACATAAACACATTTGTAGAGCACATTACATTTCACAGTGGAGCTATGACTGGACCCAAAGAACCCGCATAGCTTCTGTCTAAACCCCACCTGAGCCTGAACCAAGGCAGCAGTTTTGGGCCCTGAGCCCGATTAAAACAAATTAAAATAAAAAAAACAAAAAAAACAGGGAAATTTGCACGAACCTGACGTAATTCAAGACTGGGAGCATTTAGAAAAATTACAGCTCAGCCCGAGCCCAACAGGTCGGGTTGGTCCCAGTCAGGCTTGGTCAGACATTCAAAGCTCCATTTCACAGAGAGGTAAAATAATGATACAAATGATATCAAATGAAACTGCTTTGCTTTTCTACTGTTACAGGTCTGTTTGTCCACCAGCAACATTAAGTATCAGGGGTTGGGCTGAAGGGCTCCACTAACTACTAAATAATAAATGCTGAACTAGTACAAATATTAAATGCTTCAGCTGGCTGTATAACTGAATGATCCTGTGAAATGATTTACTGCAAATGGCTCACATAAAAAGCTCAAATAAAAATCAAAGAAATGAAATACCGTGAGGGCACATGTAGACAGTAAATCTGCAAGAGGTGAACGCCTGCATTCCTTTCTTTAAATATTCTTCCATCTATCAAGTTGAACTGCTCCATTTATATCATATCATTGCTGTAGGACAAATGTGTCACAGTCAACCAGTCAGGTGGTCATCACTTACAACACACAGACTGATGATGCTTTGTTGTGCTCTTACATATTCTGGAATAAACAAAAAAGCTGCAGAGGAAATGCGGAGTAAAACAGACATGTGATTCTTCTCTCCAAACAAATGTCCCTTTTACAGAGGCAGTTTGATCCAGAAAGCATGTGCATATACTAGTGCTGGGCGGTATACCGGTTCATACCGAAAACCGGTGTATATTTTCGTCACGATGTTCATTTTTAATATACCGCCATACCGGTGTGTTTAATAACACAACGTCCGGAACGAACGTTCGCGCTGCGCGACACTGTTTTAGACGGACCCTTTAAAATGCTGCACTTCTAAGCAGCGACGGTAAACAGCAGTGCACCCGTTCTCTTAATACATCCATGAGTGCACCAGAGGGACGTCACACGGAAGGTGGATGCTGCAGAAGTAGTAGAAACGAACTTGTGCCAAAAAAAGGAGCCGCCGGGTCTGTTTGGAGGTTTTTTGGTTTCCAAAAATCCGACGATGACCAAACAACCGTTTTATGCAAGTGCTGTCGGGCTAAAATAGTTGCGAAAGGCGGCAACACGAGCAATTTGCTCCACCACCTCAGCTGCAAACACGTCTTGGAATATCAAGAATGTATGAAATTAAAGTCAGCAGGCTCAGCGCCCTCCACATCAGCAGGTAACACGGGGAAAGCAAAAGAAAAGTCGAGCCAAATGTCACTTAAAGACGCGTTTGCTAGAGGGACTTGCTATGACAGAAAAAGCAAACGGTGGATCGAGATTACAAACTCCATCACCAACCACCTAGCTAAAGACATCAGTGTTTCCCCTACGTTGATTGGCAAGTGGCGCACCGCCACAGTTAAATTTCTGCCGCCACGCCACGGTATCAATGTTGATTGTCGGAGAATAGCGCGGACACGCGCTTCACAGGTAGAGCACAAACCCAGCCCCCCGTCTCTATTCACATGCCGGGATTCTTGCCTGCGCGCCACCCACACACACCCACCCACACCCACACCCACACCCACACACACACACACACACACACGCAGCCGAGTTGTGTGCGCGCGCGTTAACGTTACCACACACACACACACACACACACACACACATCTAAAACACGCGCAGCACCTGACTGGGAACGATACCGAGGATTACCAACGGCCGCTGGGGGGGCAGATGAACGCAAGTCTCGTTACTGTAAGTAGGTTACGATAAAACCTTCGTGATTAAAAAGTCAATAATTATCAATGCACTCACCTGTATAGACCGGCATAAACATGTAGAAAGTGATATTTTAATCTGCTCCGTCTGCTCTCGTCCACCGCGCTGTTTTACCAAACACAGCTCTACTCTGCTAATTTTTACCAACAAGCTAAAACAAATAAAGCTGTCGGTTGTAGTCGTAGGGTTGGCATACCTGCCACCACAGCTAAAAAAAATCCTAGGGGAAACACTGGACATGGTCCCGCTTAATACAGTGGTGAGTAATGAGTCAATTAAGTCAATTTACTGCAGTAATTCCTCTCTCAACGAGTAGAAAATGCATTGAACATGTGAATACGCATGAACAAAAAAACCGTCAAAAACCGGAAAACCGGCATAACTTTGAAAAAAACTGTGATATGGATTTTTGGTCATACCGCCCAGCACTAGCATATACCATACCTAGAGATGGGGTACTTTCCATAAAATCATATCTCATGCAAATCAAACCAGCTATTAGGCTAACTGAAATAAAATCATGCCAATCTCTAGGTATGGTGAAGGGTATGTGATGAAGTGGGCTATTGTAATTCCAAAGGCCAAGGGAACTTTATCAGGATGCATAGTATCCTGGATCCATGAAATAACTGGCCTTTAAAAATAAAAATCTGCCTGCCTATATGGGAATTTAACATAGGGATATGAATACTTATGCCCCCTGTATTTTAAGAAAGAACATTTATTTATTTACAATGCATTATTCATTCACAAAGAAAATTGGTGACCTTAAAGTTGGATTTTTCCAATTGTTTTTGATTAAGGCATTAAGATCAATTTCCAAAAGATGGATTTTTATTCCTCTTTTTAGTCAACTTTAGCATGGGTGTGTAAACTTATGCAAGCCACTGTATATACTGTAGTTTATTTATCCAGGAGAGGGATGTTTCCTGCTCTTCCAGAATAAAAATGAATGCATGAATAGATAGCTAGCTCAGGCTTTCTCATAGTGAATTTAACAGTTGCATCTACAAAAGTGACCGACTGAAGACGCAAAATGATCTGCCCTCTCACTATCATCTCTAGTAGGGCTGCACAATTAATCAAAATTGAATCGTGATTATGATTTCAGCTCCCAATGATCACAAAAACAGAATAATCAAAAAAAAAATTATTTAGCTCTTTACGTTTTGCAAGTTAACTCTTATTTTCTTGTGTTCTGAATGAAAAACAAAGTTTAAATAGGAAAAGTATTTAGCCAAATTTCACAGTTGTACGTTGTTTTTTACAGTTGATTTATTTAACTTTTTTTCCACTGTTTTTTAAGTTCAATAATTGGAACATCTTTCCAGAAGTCAACAAGTAATCGTGTTAAATTATCGCGATTTCAATATTGACTGAAATAATCGTGATTATATTTTTTCCCATAATCAAGTAGCCCTAATCTCTAGTGGTCCGGGTCTGTTCTTATTCTTAACTGTCGTGTACATTAAGTCCTAAAATTAGTATTTCGGCATTTTGCAGGAAAATAAACTGATACACACTTGGCCCAAGTTTGAAAAACAAAATGACAAGATTGTATTTTTTGGACATATCACGCAGCCAAACTTGGTGGGCTACAATCTTTCATCATACACATCTTTTTTGTTTAATGCCAAACAATTCAAATACCCAGTTTTTGTGGGACTCTGTAGTTGCTAACAACCCTCTCCGCTACCAAGGCTATTCTATAAGAAAACAACTTTTTTAAAGTTACCAAAAATTCTTTAAAGAACAACTTGTACATTCCAATACAGGCAGGTATTAAAACAAATTAGCATTATGCAACCTTAACAAAAACATTGTAAGCAGGAGACATATGCATGAAAGACGTAGATATTTTGAATCTAACCAACCTGGACGAGGGACAGGCTGCAGCGCTGGGGTCTGGGCCTTCCGAGCAGATGCTCCTTCCTGGAAAACACAACACCCAAGGGTCATATTAATGAAACATACTATGCCTTTAACCATGTAAATGTTGCAGCAACAAAATTGTTGCTCTGTGTTGTTGTGCATGTCAATCAAAAGGCCTAAGACTGCTCAACAACAACCAATAAGATGTTGAGACACACAAGTATAGATTAAGAAAAAAGTTAAGTGTGAGCTCCAAAAGGTTGGAGCTCCAAAACGCTAAAGACACTCAGTTTAAAACAATGTAGTCTGGATCGACGACAGTTCATTTACTCGATAATCACTGGCGCCGGACGTCCCTCGCCTTGCAAAACTCTGTTCGCTCTCATTAAACAGAAAAAAACTTTTGAGCTAGCAAACTACACGCTAAAAAGGCAGGTTTTGAAGAATATTTGGATTGTGCAACAAGGCAGGCCTGCTTGGTTCTTTCAGGGAATGCTTGTAAAGATTTACAAAGAATATGGCATTAAGGCATTAAGAATCTAACTGGGACGTTTTGGGTGGGGATTTGCTATGGACTAAATACACATGGCGTAACACTGGTAAGAGCAAATTACATTTAACCATGTATCCAGCTAATTTATATAGCTCACGTTACTGTATGGTGTGAACAGTTAATTTATTACATGGCTTGGTTGTATTCTAAGGCATTCTGCAGTCTGTTACTTCTTGATAACAGACCGTTGCTAAGTATAACACACCGTTGCCATGCATAGCAGAGCGTTGCCATGGACGCAGTTCTGTTCACTCTAGAGGACAGCAATCAATCCGCTGAAAGTCCAGATAATTTATCAGCTGTGGCAAAAAGTGTGGAAATATGGATCACATTCTGTCCTCCAATACAAGCAATGACAGCAGATCTGGTGAGCGCCTATCGTTACATCTGTATATACGGTCTGATCGCTACGCAGTAACTTCAGCCGTAGGGTCAACAACCCTAATTAGTTAGCTTACATTGCAACATGTTTAATGTTACACGTGTGTCAACTTCAGCAGCTGTGCAAAAAGGAAACGAAATGAATGAGGACATAAACGTCAACATAAATATAATATATGTATAAATCAATTAGCAAATAACATTGTATGAAGGAGCTAGTAAGCCTCATCACCATCCTGTCAACTGATGCCAGGTCATCCCTGCGTGCGTGCGTGCGTGTCCCCAAATCAGAAAAAGTTGTGACAGTATGAAAAACACAAATAAAAAAGAAAGTAGTGATTTCTAGATGTACTTTGACTTTCATTGCAGACAATGTGAACACAAAATATTTCATGTTTTGTCTGGTCAACTTAATTTCATTTGTAAATATACATCCTTTCCTGTCATTCAGACCTGCAACACATTCCAAAAAAGGTTGGGACAGGAGCAATTTAGGGCTAGTAATCAGGTAAATTGGTTAAATAATGATGTGATTTGAAACAGGTGATGTCAACAGGTGATTGTAATTATGATTTGGTACAAAAGCAGCATCCAAGAAAGGTCTAGTCCTTTAGGAGCAAAGATGGGCCGAGGATCGCCAGTTTGCCAACAAATACGTGAGAAAATTATTGAAATGTTTAAAAACAATGTTCCTCAAAGAAAGATAGGAAGACATTTGCTTATTTCACCTTCAACAGTGCATAACATAATTAAAAGATTCAAGGAATGAGGAGGAATTTCAGTGCGTAAAGGACAAGGGCGCAAGCCTAAGCTGAACAACCGTGATCTCCGATCCCTCAGGCGGCACTGCATCAAGAATCGTCATTCATCTATAAGCGATATCACCACATGGGCTCAGGACTACTTTGGCAAACCTTTGTCAAGTACCACAATACATAGTTACAGCCACAAATGCCAGTTAAAACTGTACTGTGCCAAAAGGAAGCCCTATGTTAACAGTGTCCAGAAGCGCCGTCGACTTCTCTGGGCTCGGAGGCATCTGGGATGGATCATCACACAGTGGAAACGTGTACTGTGGTCAGATGAATCAGTATTTCAGGTATTTTTTGGGAGAAATGGACGCCGTGTGCTCCAGACCAAAGAAGAAAAGGATCATCCAGACTGTTACCAGCAACAAGTCCAAAAGCCAGGGTCTGTCATGGTATGGGGTTGTGTCAGTGTCATTTCTAATCCAAAGAAATAATAATGCACTTACTCGTGCCCGTAGCAAGACACCTGTCAAGTTTGAAATTCATCAGACTAACGGTTTGAGAGATATGCGCATAACAGACAGACAGACAAATATTCCTGCAATTTATAGATAGATTAGGCAATCCGCAAACCTTTAAGATTTGTGGAAGTGCCAACATGAAGGCTTCTCTCCCCTCACCTCTTACTTCACAGTATGATAAATTGAGATAGGGCTGCTCGATTATGGAAAAAAAATATAAATCACGATTATTTTTGGTAAATATTGAAATAACTGAAATATATATAAATAAAATAATTAAAATATTGAAATTTGCCTTAATACTTTTCCTATTTAAACTTTAATTTTTCATTCAGAACACAAGAGAAGATAAGAGTTTAATGGCAAAACGTAATAGGCTAAATAATAGCTGTTCTCGATTATTCTGTTTTTGTGATCATTGGGAGCCAAAATCATAATCACGATTCAATTGCGATTAATTGCACAGCCCTAAATTGAGATAATGCTTTATTCCTCTTTCTGGAGAGTGGGTGTGAATACAAATAGGTCAGCAGCCCAACCCCCCACCCCATCCATCCCCTTTAACAGAGCAGGCAGCAACAGCAGCAGAGACGGCATGACGTGTTGGGAGAGCGTACTGGCACCAAGCCTGGAGAGGTCTTTCCGAAGGAACACACAACTCACAGCGCTACATCCCGTTCATCTTACTCCTACCCTGCTGCTTTCACCCCTCTAGCCCTCTCAGACAACACGACGACAGCACAGAGCAGAGTGAGAGGGGCTGCTGAATGAGGAGGGTGAGATGAGGAAAGCGGAAACGAAAGAGGCACATGGGGGGAGGGCTGTTAACATGACAGCATGTGAATAAAAGAGGAAGAGCGAGAGGAAACAAGGACCAGCACAGTAATAGAAGAAAAAACAGATGACGGCTTGCAAGGGCAGTTAAAGGATCCCGGGGTGCAGCTAACTGTCAACCACTGATTCTCTACTCCCTTTGGCCAAAGGCAGCAGCACCGTTAGCATCAAACCTCTGGGGACAATGCGCCAAGGCAAATTGAGAGATTGCAACACTGGAGCTCTAACGCATGTTCTGCCCGTGCACTAATGTGGTAGATAGCTCCAAATTCCTGGATGAGGACTACATTTTCACATATTTTGTCACGTTGTAGAGGAAATACGTGAGTGAGTTGTCGAGCCCAAGCTGTATGTGATTGTGATTTGGCTTAGGGCACAGTAGGAGCAGTGACCAAGAGGGCGATCAGTGTGTGAGGATTGGAATTCATCACATTTAGAAGCAATGGATGTCCAAAAGAGACGAGTACTTAGATAAAAACGGGTGAGTTCATGCTGCAAATGCGCATCAACACAACGCTACGCTGAAGAAATATTTTTTGCTGCGAATTAAATGAGCCGTTATTGTGTACTGTACAGGATGTGCTTTCATAAAACGGAAATACCATTTCTATTTCTGTTAACACATGCAAGAATGCAAGAGAGCTAACAGAAGTCTTATCAGTCTTCCTGCGAGCTCACACAAACCACTCTTTGTCCTGGTGGGGTCCTTTCAGAGGGTAGTGTGTAATTCAGTAAAAGACTGGGAGACCACACTCCACTTCAGGCTGCTAGCAGCAGGCAAACACAGGCTGTTCTTTCTATAACCTTTGCTCATCTGGATGCTGTTCAAGAGCAAACAAATGTTAAGTTGATAGAAGCAGAACATATTCTGTTTATTCTTGTCCTGAAAACAACATAAGATATTCCTAAAGTTCAGTGAACAGGATGTGAAAGTAACTTCTACAAAAGTATACCGAGTTTATTTTGTTCTGCATTAGCCTGCAGTGCAAACACTACCCCACTGAGTACTAAAAATGTGCACCTTTAGGAGTTTTCTTATATGGCAGTGTGTAAAACGTTTGTACAACTAGTATTTCAGCATTGTGTTGTTTGTCATCTGTGGAGCCACAAGAGACTAGTGCAGGAATGAGTCAAAGGGAGAAGAAATTTGTGTCAATATTCAAGCTTAATTCGCTAACTAAATTTAAAATATATTTCATATGAAACCATTATACTACATGAAACAAATTTCATATGAAAAGGGGAATGGGAAGTACTCAATCCAGAAGCCCAGCTTCATAATACAATCACTTTAGGGGGTCATAAAACGACATGATACACATTTTAATTAAATGACAGCCAATAAGTAAGATAAACGTTAAGCAAATGCATATGCGGAAAATTCTTAATTCAATTAAATTCTTTTTTTCACACAATATGATTGAGTTGTCCTCAATTAAAATGTATCAGTCATTGTCAGGATGAATTGGGAGGAATAAAATCAATAATTCCTCAGTATAATGCAGTCCCTCCAGAAAAACGCGATTATGCGATCGCAGAATTCAATGCATAATCAGCCAAAGTCCGCATATTTATGCAGGGGCCGCATTTTTTAAAATACGCCGCACTTTCACCGCATAAATTGCAGATTTCCGCGCAAAATATGCGGGGCTTGCATGATTTCATAATCCCCGCATTTTCGTTGCAAAAAAGTCACATATATCTCAGCAGAAAGTTGAAAAATGTTGCGTTTACTTCACACAAGAGCAGCCATTTTCCCCTGTTGCCATGGGAACGTTATGAAGTGACGTAATTTCACCTACTGAGAACACAGTGTTGGGGAATCACTTTTTTTTTCTCTTTTTCATTAAACCGCAGTTTTTGCAAGTTCCCGCAGTTTTTGCAAGTTCCCGCATTTTCATTGCATAAAATGGCATAAATATCCCGCATATTCCATCGCATTTTTTAAGAAAACGTGCCGCATAATCAAGGATTTTTGCCCGCAACAATCACAAAAAAACTCTGTGTTTTTCTGGAGGGACTGATAATGGTAGGGGAAACACTGATGTAGTCTGTTGTCAATATACAAATATTGAGTATAGCAGCTTTAATGTGACATGCTGTATCTATCGTGTTACTCAAATATATCCTATAATCTGTCTCCTAGGCAATCACAAGACATGGGACGTGGTGGACTTGCACATTGCAGCTGGCTTGTCAGACAACATTGTCTGAGTGCCAAGTGACTTACATACATTGAAATGAGATCATCAATGGGTCATAGTTTCCTAACTGACCAACACAAAGACTTCACTTTGCTTAGGATCAAGGACTAATCAGATACTGTTTGGCCTACAAGTGACTGTCCGAGTGAATTAGTCCTGCCGAAACCATGCAGTGGAGACGACGCCACTGTTGTGCACACACAGCTAAAATTCTCTCTCTCCTCTCACTGTTGGGTCTACTGGCCTTTCTGGTCCACCAGGTGTGGCTGCCTAAGCTCACAGGTATGTCGCAGTGGAGAGGTCATCCTGTGGTGTACGGAGGTGGTGAACTTCATACCACCAAAGCCAAAAGAAACATGAGCACCCCACATTCAGCGTTGAGGTTTGTCATTGTTCCTCAGCCGACCTTCAAACCTGATGCCAACATCAGCTCCCCTGAGAAGGAGGGTGTATCCTCATATCAAGGAGACCAAGGTTTTGAGTTTTTGAACACTTTAGCAGCCAACACTAGCCAAAGCGTAGAGAGAGATCTAAGTAGCACAATAACCCATGGGCTTTTTACTTATATTATCAACGAGCCAGACAAATGTGCGGACAGCAGACCCGCACCATTTTTGGTGTTGCTGATAGCCACAGAGGCTCGGCAGGTGGAGGCAAGAAATGCCATACGGCAGACATGGGGGAACGAGAGCGTGGCTCCGAATGTGGGATTCATCCGGCTGTTTCTGCTGGGGAAAAATGAAGGAGAGCTGGGACTTTTACAACAAAGGATGCTAGAAGCAGAGAGCCGGAGGTATCACGATATAATTCAGCAGGACTTTATGGATTCCTACAAAAACCTGACCATAAAGACATTGATGGGAATGAACTGGGTGGCAATTTACTGCCCACAAGCCAGCTATGTCATGAAGACGGACAGCGACATGTTCGTCAACACAGAGTACCTCATTTACAATCTGCTCAGGCCAGAGCTGAAGCCTAAGAAGAACTACTTCACAGGCAATAACATGAGAGGCTATGCACCCAACCGAAACAAAAACAGCAAGTGGTACATGCCCCCTGAGCTGTACCGAAGGGACAAGTATCCCACCTTCTGCTCTGGGACTGGTTACGTCTTCTCTGGAGACTTAGCAAGGAAAATCTATCGCGCATCGCTGAGAATCCGCCACCTGCATCTGGAGGATGTGTATGTTGGAATATGCCTGGCCAAGCTCCGGATTGAGCCCACTCCTCCACCCAATGAGTTCCTATTCAACCACTGGCGGGTGTCCTATTCCAGCTGCAAGTATAGCCATCTGATAACATCACATGGGTTTCATCCCAATGAACTACTAAAATACTGGCATCACCTGCAGAGCAACAAACACAACGCATGCATCAACACATTGAGAGCAGGCAGGACAAACTCAAACAGAATGAACAGGGAGACACCAGCTCAGTAACTGAAAAAGTTATCACCAAACTCTCCTTGTTGGATACAAATAATGATTTATATCTCAGCTCATTCCGTTATAAACATCAAGGGATTAATCATCACTTTTATTAACATGGAAACTGCAAATTCTGCATAAATGTGTAAAAACTGATGAAGTGCTCTACTTTCATTGCCAAGTTTGTACAAAAGTGATGAACAATGTTTGAATCTGAACCAAACCACTTGAATCTACGTACAGTTATATTTTACAACAAAATAAGCTGTTTCACTGTCGCGCAAAGACTTATTTTTTGTAATGATGTAAGATTTACCATACATGTTTGATATATGCTGCCTTACAGATACAGGCTACTCTATAAAACTAGAGTGGACAGTGTACAGTGCCAATAAACGTTGCTACATTAGTATCAAATAGTTAATTAAGTCATTTCAATTAGCTACTAAATACTGAAATTACACAACAACAAATGTGGGACCAGCAACTTTGTATGTATCAAATGACCAAAACCTTATACAATATGTTTCTGGAAAAAAAACATTTTAAAAAGTAAATTGTTGTGCGTTTCCCCTTATTACCTGAGTGAGATACTGTTGCATGACAACTCCATTTAAAAAAGAGTTACAGCTAATTGTAGACAATGACACACCTCTAAAGACGATCTTAAAGAAAAAAAACATTCTGTTTTGTGGTTTATGCATTTTTTTTAGGCTTGCTGGATACCAGCATTACACGGTATCCAGGCATACGCTGATTACATTACTTGCCCATCACCCCTAGTCATTTTTATTTCTTCATAAAAAATAAAACCCATTTAGTTACTTTTTGCGTATCAGCGCCCATGGGAAAATGTCTGTGCTTCTCCGTACAGCAGCAGCAGCAAAGCAGGAGTCAGACTGAATTCAGCAAAGACATTTTGACATTGACATGACAAATAAATTATTAAACTGTTTGCATAGAATGCCATATTACAATAGGCGTTTTCCCACCAGATAGTACTTTTTTAGGGGAAAGGTACACTTCTAAGCAGTTCTAAGAACTACTCTCCCCCAAAATCTTTTTTGCCATTTGCATTCCCACCGGCCAAGTGGCCACAGGGAATGGTAGGAGGGGTAAGGGAGTGACGCAAGCACCGCAACGGTCTATATAGCATCGTCACTAGACCTAGCGCCACAAACAACAACAGAGCAGCATGATGGCGGAGAACACCAGAATGTTCCTGTTGTGTCTTGCTGGGATCCTCATAACGGAGTTTGAACAGTGGCGTTTAAAGACTAGGCTGGAGTACACAACAGAGAAACACAGACAATAAACAAAACAATTTTTTTTTTTTTTTTCCATTGGCCAAGTGACCACAGGGTCTGGTAGGATGGGTAAGGGAGTGACTCAAGCACGGCAACAGTCTTAATTTAAAATCAGAAGTCACTCACTCACTCACTTCAAGATCTGGGTTGGCAGTGGGCGTGACTTATAATTTCGACCAATCAAGTAGACCTAGGAAAAGGGAAAAGACCCTGCTCTGAAGTAGGAGCTAAAAAAAAAAGTCCCATAATACAGCCAGAGGAACTAAAAAAATCCCCAAATTTGTCCGGTGGGAACATGACGAAAAAAGTGTTCTAGGAACGTTTTAGTTCTAGGAACTGCAAAAGTCCCTCCGGTGGGAAAACGCCTAATGATTGCTCTCACAAGATAACATGGAACCATTGGCTATCTTGTCCGAGCACAGTGTGATGCTGAGCAGAATATACACTCCTTGGCCAGATAAGGGAGATGGCATTGACTCTGACCAGGGTGTGATGCTGAGCGGAACATACACTCCTTGACCAGATAAGGGAACAACTGGCAACATCAAACTCTGTATTATAAATAAGGTACTGTTTGAGGCTTACGGCAGTCATTGTATGTACCATTCTGTAGTGCGGAGACTGGCTCCTTGTGTTTGCAAGTAAAACTTAACTTTGATATAACTTCAGTAGTTTCTGTCTATCCTTTGATAATGAAATTATTCTAACATTATCTTACCGTCACTGACTTCAGGGTCATGCCGTGGTAGGTGCCCATGGTATCGATCTTGAAACCCTCCGTTTCTAAGAAAACACAGAAAGAGTTGGGTTATTTTCAAAAGCAAGCGTATAATATATAATGCCCAAATATTCTGTAACAAGTTTGCATCTTTCAATTCCTACACCAACCTTATCTCTACCAAATTGTATTTGTATGTCATCCCTATTGTATGTATTTGCTGAAAAGTAGAATCCCTGTTACAAATGTAGTGCAAAAAGGATAGTCACTGCTGCACCTAGAGCTGATGCTTTGATGTCAGTATGAAAGCAGCTGTGTAGCTGCATTGGACGCTGTGCCACACACTGGCCTTAGAAGGCTGGTATTTACAGTATTCTCTGATGTCTTAGTTACCACAAAGATAGAGGCATCTGTCAGTGGAGCACAGTGTCCTGACATCTTTAATTGGTCAGTAGAACATCAGTGTCATATGCAACTGAAACACACTCAACTATTAGTATTTTTCTACAAAATTGTCCCAGATATTAAGGAGACTGAGGAACTAAATAAGGAACTAAAAGGCTCTTTGCTCTGAATAACGTGAAGGTTATGCAAATTTGACTAATAATAGATTAAAAGACAGAGAATGGCATGCAAGTTCCTGTATCTTGCTTGCTTCCTGCTGGTTAAAGAAAGTTAGTAAAAGGGAGTTAGGCACAGAGCTGGTGACAACTTCAGCACAGGCTCAATAACTTAAGGTGAGCTGACCGCTAAGATGGACCAGCTATTTAAGGCCCGACACCCCAAAGAGATTGTCAGCCGTTGCCCTAGTTTTTGCGTTGTGTCATGCGTCGGCCTTTGTCTACCTTTTTTTTTGGCCAATTGAACATGATGGATTCAACATGTTGAATCGGCATCGTTCAGCTTGAAAACGGTAGTAAGGAAAGCTAACAAACGACTGTGAGAGCCACAAAGAAGGCTCTTCTAATTTTTCATCTCATTTGATCAAAACTGGCCAAAAATTACATTTGAAAGTTCCTTTTAAAAAAACACATAGGTTTGAACGATTGGAATAACTATTTTTGCACATTATGTCCATAAGATGGCAAACGCACATACAATGAGATACATAACTAATTGTGTAGGTGTAGGCCTATTGATTTCAACATAAACATTTCTTTTAAAAGATGGACATATACCGACTCATTACAAAATAAAATGTTAAACTAATATTCTACTGTGAAATTTAATATAAAGTGCTAACATTAGACCTCTCTCACACATACACCTTTCTAAACGTTCAAGACTAAAATTAGCTACAGAAGAACAAATTAAACTCACCCTCTTTTCCTTTGAACCGCTCCTGATCGTATCTGTTGTAGGCAGCTGGGACAGGCTGCTTGATCCTTAGGGACGGGTCCTGGACACAACAAGAAACCCAGACAATGAATTACTTTACATACCTGTCAGTACACTTAGTCTAAACCTTAGTACTCATTTATAGACTTGCCGCTGTTCCAACCTTCCAGTTAATTTCAAGCTTGATTCATTTGAGAAAAAAGGAACATTTAAGGAAAAATAGCAATTGACTGCTTTATCCAAGTCATGCCCTATTAAAACACACACACAAAGTTTCTTGAAGAGTTGAAGAAACTATGCATGCATACATATATATATACATATATATATATACATATATATATATACATATACATATACATATATATATATACATATACATATACATATACATATATATATATATATATATATATATATATATATATATATATATATATAAAAAAACACATATAATGCACACAGAATGTTGTTCTTACCACTTGAGTAGTATTCTGTGCTGGTCTCTGCTCTGGTGCTCGCCCTTCTTCTCTGGCTTTCACTGACTGCAGGATGGCGAAGATGTTCTTGGAGAAATTCTGCAGAGGAGCAATACAGATTATGAGGAGTTCAACACCCTTGCAAAAATGATTGCTTTTCTTATCATTTGGTGAACAAGAGTGAAATACATTCAAAGTTTCAGGGTCTCAACTAGGGCTGGGCAATATATCGATATTATATCATTATTGTAATATGAGACTAGATATTGTCTTAGATTTTGACACAGTTGTTTCAACAAGCACACTTTTAAGGTGTGAGAAATGCTCAGCTTAAAATAATGAAATCCCAAAACAGAGAGGAAGAGTTTTTGTAGTCATGTAGTCATCTCGGTATGGACATTAGATTGGGAGTCATTTCTCTAAGCATACAGCAAATTAACATTATAATGGCTTTGAGATGAGCATGTCAAAGTACTTCAGTGGCCCAGTAAAAATTCATATTTTTGAGTATATACACACTGGATGAAAATTATTCTATTGCTGCCATCTAGTGGTTGAGACTTTCACCTTGCTACACACTCAAGGTATTTACACAGTTGGGTTGTCTAGAAGTGTTCCCCACATCCAAGGACATTGTCCCAAAGAGTTCAGCAGGTTTGGTAAAATAGGACAGCTGCTTTCGAACTCAGGTATGCAGAGTAAAGTGGTCTCGAGTTAAGCTCCAAACGGTGGTCTGAAATGTGTTTCTAGCGAGCCCCGGTGCTGTCCATTAAGTCTACACCAAAGGGTTTACAATAGTTCAACATCAGATATTGCGGCGATATTGTAAGGTTCACAATTGGTGCTTTCACAAAATATTTACACAATGAGATTTTTGAAGAGTAGTTATCAATAATGTGGATATAATAACTAAGTGGGTAAAAGCAAACAGCTAGAACAGTCAAGTTCAGAAAAGTACATAATTTTACTGTAATGCAACCAGTAAAACCAGGAAAAGACAACACTTGTGATATTACGATATCCAAAATCTAAGACGAAACCTAGTCTCATATCACGATAGATAATATTAACATACTGCCCAGCCCTATTAAATACCTTGTAATGTACATGGCTTAATGTTAAATTGTTGGTTGAAAATGTTCTTACAGTAAAGCCTCCCACTCCCAAATGACTGAATGAGAACCCTGGGGATGAACTAAAGTATTTGGACCAAGTCTGAAGACCCCTTTAGACCTAGAACAAACCAATGCTGATTGGAAGAGCAACAAAGTAGACACTTTCATCCCACAGAGGTTAGTGCAAGAATGCTTTCCAGACATAAAATATTGTGTGTAATCTTTGCATGTTCATGAACCTCATTTACAAACTGTGTAATGACCATGTCAGGACAAAACCAATATTGAGCCAATGTGCAGGTAAGAATAAAAGAAAAAAAAACAAATTCACATGCTATTCTGACACAGGTGTATTTGAAGGAATGGCCGGACATTTTGGGAAATACCATTGTTTGCTGTCGGGAGAGAGATTAGATATATCATTAGCTTGAAGTGGACTCTGACCTTTCCAGTGCTCTGGAGAATAGTTGTCCTGGTCCTCCAGACCCTCTCTCTGCTGACAATATCTCTGGTGACATCCACCTCAGCGTCCACAAAGCTTCTCTGCTTCAGGGTTATGTCATCATCCAGATCCGTTTTGATGGTGGAACGTTTCTTGGCCATAATCTTGGCTTTGATGGCCGCAATTTTCTCCACCGACATGGCCTCAGACAGTGATCTGGAGGAGGAGAGAAGTTAGGATCATTTGAACAGCTCACTGCTTCGAGGAACTGGTATGGTGACATCCAGCAATCCGATTAACATTGATCAGTTAATACTGACATGGTTAAATAAAAATCACAACTAATCTCAGTGGTGAAATAATCTACATTGGAGAGAGTACTGCTTCATATAGAAAAAACATGTATAAATGCAGCTGGGGAAAATCAGTTATACCTGATCTGGTCAGTCTGCACGATGCCCTCTTTGTGGCCCTCCAGACGGGCAGCCAGACGCTCCTTATCCAGACGCACTCGCTCCTCATCCTTAAAAGGAAAACAATTGTACACTCTATTAGATAACTACAGAATGAAACAAGATATACTGTTACTGTTTTATTTTGGCTGAATGCATACTGACTGATGGAACACTTAAATGTTTCAATAAGCAAAAAATCCTTGGGAGATGTAAAATTATTTAAAGCTCCAGTGTGTAAGAATTTCTCCCATCTAGCGGTGAAATTGTATATGACAACCAACTGAATTTCACTTTGTAGCCCCCCCCCATCCGAGTGCGTTATAACTTCTACGGTGGCCGAACCCGAAATTAGCGACAACCGTCCGTGAGTGTCCCTTCCAGTGTAATAATAGTTTGACGTTATTTTGGTACCATTTCATTGCTAACATCAGCTATCAGGTTCCCAAACATATGTAAGCTAATGTTAGTAAAGTATCAGTGCTATCGTTATTCTGTACATTGTACGAGATTAATAGTGTAAGGCGATGTTTACAGCGTAGGAGAGAAGCAACGGAGGTTTGTGTTTTTAATATATTTCTCTGAGCAGCATGAACAATGTCAAAGAAACTGAAATGATCTGTTAGTGTCTCCATCGTTTACACGCTGCTGTTCTAGCTGTAGCTAGTCTGTGTTACAACTCCATGACGTGACTTGTCTGCCAAGGAAATCACGGCACATATGATTACATTTGTTACAAGGTAGACAATCCTTTTTCATCATTGACGCGAGGAAAAGTAACCTACACGTCGTTCTAGCGTAATACACAACCATGCTATATTTAGCCAAGCAAATAGCAACTATAAAACGTTTACACAAATAGGCAGAATTACCTGTTGAGAAGAAAGCAGGCAACTTCGGCGTCCCTTTTAAAACCCTTGCTCCTCATCAGCTGTTTCCATCTTGGAAAAGCCACAACAATATTAACTTTGGTCGCGTTGCTTTGCCTGTCACGTTGTCGTTTTAATTTCCTCTGCGACTCAGTTTCATGTCCTCGATAATAGACGCAACAGGCTTTCAAATCTGCCGGCAGTGAGTGGCACGTAATCTTCTCCCCCCTCCCTCCCTGGCATACGTCACAGTCAGTGCCACTGAGTGAAAAGCGTGAAATGCGGAGCAGTATAGCCTGTATGTCCCTTACGAGCTACCATATTTCAAGATGACGCATGGCTATGGAGCATCTAACCCAGTTCATGTAAGCACAAATGTAAAATTTGAAGCCAATAGGAATACTTGGAGTTGATGGTGGTGGTCAATATTCATAAAAAAAGGACAAGTTTTGGAAGGGCAGTACAGATTTTGATAATGAACAACTACAAATGTTACTCACTGGGGTTTTAAGCCATGTTTATAAAATTAGCTTTAATCAAAACTTAAAGGCCATCTTAGATAAAATAGTTCTGTTCTTTCACATTGTTGCAAATATGTTGGTCTAATCCAATTTCAATGTGGTTAAAACCCTTTTAGGACTAGAGTTCCCCACCTACATTTGTATTGGTTCACTATAGTGGAACTTATTGATTATTCTGCTGTTACCAATAATCAACAAAACATCAGCCGTCAGTAATAGCTTCTCCATGTATTGTAACTGATCATGCTCGTGGAATAGAGATAATCTAGTAAATGCTCCAGAGCAGCACTGAGGTAAGTATAGTGTTTTTACTAAGCAACTGTTAGTGGAAGATATTTCATGTCAGTTTACCTCAATCCTTGGTTTTTTGGCTTCAGAAGATACCTCGTCCGCTGCTCGTTTGACTAAAAAAAAAAAGAGCAGAAGAATGGCATTATTTCACTGCACAAAGTCAATTTGGTTTTGTACCAAGTTGACTGAGATACTCCCCCCTTTTAAAGAAATATCTGTGAAAATATGACCCAGTTGCAGAAATAGCAGATAAAAGATAGCTGCAAGATACACTTCATTAAATTGTAGTCAACGTTTAAATAACAATTATTCAAAAATCAATTATTACTGCAGGTGGCATTAGCTCTTCAAACTTCATGCAACAAATATGATGTGAATTTACCTTGTGTTGGCCTTTGCAAACCTATTTCTATAGGTGCACTTCTGTCAATACTTGTTGATGTAGCTGTGAAAAGACACAATTAGAAACTGCATTAATAAGTTACCAATTAGATCAACTACAGCTCTGCTCCTCTTGGTAGGACTTAATCCCTAAAAGCTGTCCTTAATGTATAATATTTTAGTCAATCAAAACCAGTAAGAAATCAGGACAGTGTTAATATATTGAAGGACACACAAACATATTCTAAACATTCTGCACACAACAGAAACACATTGTACAATCACAACAGATCTCTCAGAAATGTTAACGTTACTTACAACTCTCGCCATTGAGATATGACAGCAAGCCTTTTCGATCAGGTCGCCTGACAACAGGGATGTTCTCTGTCTATAAACAACATACAATCATGTCACCCCAAAGCATTTCTGAAAATGATTTAAATACTCTGCATTCGAGAAAAAAAAGAGGCTGAAATACTGGATTGTACTCAAATAATACTGGCACTGACAGGTTGAGGCACTTTGAAAGTTATTCAAGAGCACTTACTGCAGCTCTTCGCACATAGGATGGATGCGGGAGATGCACATTGTTGAGCAAGAACAAGATAGAGTCCAAAGTATAGTACTCTTTGGGCTGGCCCTCTTTACCAGTACTGAAGGTAGAAACACAAGCAAAGAAAAACAGAAAAATCACTCAAACCTCAAGTGCACATTTAAGTTCATCTTAAGTGCATAAGTATAGGTATATAGAAAATATAGTAGTTGAGTTACTTTGATTCTGAAATCAAATTAACACAGAACTTTCAGCATTTATCCGGTTAGCTGAACTACTAATTCTTACAGCAACCTAATGGTCTGCGTTACATGAGCAAAGTTTGCTTTTGACACGGTAAACACAAGTGCATATAGTGATGACTGATACTAGAAACACAAGTCTTTCCATTTGGTACACGGGACCCTTGACGCCATGGGAACACAACTCAACGATAGCTAACGTCGCTAATTAGTTAGCATCACATCACAACTGCAAGTTTAGCTGTAGCTAGCTAGCTACATCTTTCAACACATTCAAAGTTAGAAAAAATATTAATTGACACGAATAGAAGCTAGCATAGAGTCCACGTGGTCTAGGGCAAAATACGTATCATGCCAAGTATCATGCCATAGTAACCAAAGAGTGCCTAGAGTTGTAAGTACAACAGCGAGGAGAGTTGGGTTAGCATCTAGCTAGCTAGCAAGCCTTCCGCTGTTACTAGCACCACAAGGCACCGATGAGCTTCAGCAGCGGGCCTTCAGAGGCGATTTATAGATAACTTAGCACTGACGTACCCCCAGATTATGTAGTTGGTCTTGACATTTTTCGGCCAGGAGAACTCCCCAAATATAACTTCATCTCCTTTAGCAACGATTTCTTTTTTCTGAATGTTATACTGACGAAGAACGCTCAACACATCCGCCATCTTCACTTGTCTGATGTAGTGTGTTTGCAAGGCCCCCAGTTAACATCATGTGGCCTCGTAGGTTGCCTGATCTGAATCTATCTTTTACAAAATTGTCAGACCTGGCAGTGGACACATTTCCCCCCCATTGTTTGCGAGGACGAATTAAATATCCGATGTAGCTAAACGTAAAATTTTAATTAGTTGGTTTGTCAGCACTGGCAGACAGTACTGGTAGAGTCCCAGTGACTTGCTCAAGGACACTTTCCCAGTATGGACACTTTGGTCACAGTTATATAACATAAATCCATACTATATACCAGGCAAACAACAATATTTGAGGAGCAGCAAAGTGTTTATTAGGGGTTTACATTGCCACTATAGTAAGTACTTACAAGTTAAGCACAATGGATGCAAGACAATGAGGGACAAGAAGTTAATCATGGTGGTAAAAGACTTGTGAACTACCATACATCATAATAACTATCTCTTGTGTCAGACTTTCAACTACAAAAGTATAAACGATCATATAATACCGTACTAATATTTTAGTTAATTAGTATTTTTTTTATACCTTTGGCCAAACAGTGGACATTGTCTTGCCATTGAAAATGACAGTATCAGCATGTGGACAAATATCCTTCACAGTAACATGGTCAGGTATGTATTCCTCTTTATATCGAGTGAATTAATGAGTTGAATGAATTAACAAGTTATGTGAATGCTGTCAGTAATTACAATTACTGTTGACTAAAACAAGAAGCACCACTGTAGTTATTTGCTTGCATTTCCCCAAAATGGTTTGGACCCAAATGCTAAAACATTGTAAGCAGCAGGTTTATTCTTTGTTTGAAGAAATATAAAGCAGTGCACTTTAAATCTCTATAGTGACGTGTTTTACAAAATTACATTGAATTGATTTTATTCCAGAAAAGTAATAATTATGTTAGTTTTTGCATAGTCTTGCTTTGCCAGACCTTCCTCCACAGCGCTGCAAAGGAGGGTCTGGCGAGTCCACACAGCATTCTGGGATGGAAGAAAAACGTGCTATGGTTTATTGGCATTTCTTTAAACCAATCACAATCGTCATGGGTGGCACTAAGCTCAGCACGGAGCCGCTGCAAAAAGGCCTCGGGAAGGAATTTGTTTTGGTGGGACTTGTACATTAAAAAGTTATTTTACACGTGCAACAGAAAACTCAGATTGGACAGATAATCTAGCTAGATGTCTCGATTTACCCTGCGGAGATCTTTTGAGCAGTTAACCATAGTCCTCATAAATCCACCGGAGTTTAAAATTCCAACACAAAGATTGCGGTAGGAAACGGACATCGGCAAAAAGACATGCATCTGGCAGAATTTCCTGCAGCACTGGATCAATCCCGGAAGTGGAGCTTCAGGGGATATAGACTAGTTTTTGCATAATGAACATTCTTAAATCAAAAGTACAGAAATGTTACTGTGCTAGCAGATTCAGTCCCGTTAAACCCACGTTAAATAGCTATGAAGAATAGCATAGAATTCATAATAAAATATGAGAATAAGCCAACTTCTCCAATTTACAGTAAACTGACTTAGTCCCAAACATTGGCATTATTGTGTCACAAAGGAAAATCCCATATAATACCCCAAAAAATGTGTCAACACATTTAAGAGCACCTAGGGTATTCTTTATAGCACTGGTTCTCAAACTGTGGTACAAGTACCACTGGTGGTACGCAGATGGAATCTCTGATATTGTTTAAAAAAATTAATCAATTTAAAAACATAATACCATAGAAATACATTTCCAATAATAATTTGAACTATTTAAAATGTATTACTGAATTGTACATTACTTATCTTTTTTAATTATAAATAATACTTCTTTTTATTATGTTATTTGTATATATTACTTATCTTTTTTAAATTTGTACATATATTTTATCTGTTATATTATACTTGTTATACGTGTCTTTATTGCACCGTGGGTCGGAGAGAAACCGATTTTTAATTGCTCTGTACGTCCGGCACATATTGCAGAACTGACAATAAAGTTGACTTGAAAATGAATAATTAAAAATAAGTGTTTAAGTGTAATATTTTTTGTTTAGATTAGTGCTGTCAGTTAAACGCGTTACTAACGGCGTTAACGCAAACCCATTTTAACGGCGTAAATTTTTTTATCGCGAGATTAACGTTCTTTCGGATCTAGCTAGACCGGAAACAAAACAGACATGCCGCGGCCGCACACACTTGTTTGGGTTTGCGAGCCGTGTAGCTAGTAGGCTCGTGGCGGCGATTAGCTTCGGAGCGAGTAGCGACTCTACAGTCAGTGAGAGAAACAAAGTGTCTCCCCTGTTCTTTCTGACCACGGTGGGAAACCTGGAGCAGGAAAAGTTCAAATCAATTCAATTTCAATTTTATTTGTAAGGGACGATGTGCAATTAAAACATAAATGTAACCATTTGATGCATTGCACCAGTTAGCCTTAGGTTAATTTACATATGTAGTCTGTAGTACAATCTGTAGTTTTCAATTAAAAAAACATTTGCACAAAGCAAGCCGATCCACTTTTCCATGTTGATAAGAGCATTAAAATGAGAAAAATGAATGGGACAAAAAGAAATCAAGGGACATTTAGAATAGATAAAAATGTGCGATTAATTGCAATTAATCGTGAGTTAACTATGACATTAATGCGATTAATCGCGATTAAATATTTTAATCGTTTGACAGCACTAGTTTAGATATCAGCTTGCTACATAGTTACGTTACGTAAGTGGTTAAAAAAAAAATGCAATCGTGACTCCAAACAGGAACTGTCAGGAAGAGAGGTGTGGATGAGGAGGAGAATATTTCGAGCAGCCCTGTTGAAACTCTAGTAGACGAGCACAAGTGCTAGTCGCTACTTAAGCAGCGGCGGTGAAGTCTCCACAGCACCTGCTAGTAGCAAATGATGCAAAAGAAGAAAATATGACCTGAGTTACCTGAAATTTGGATTCAGTTGAAGCGGAAGTACAGCATGGCTGTGGCTGTCAACAATGAATATTGTAGGGTAAGCGTATATGCTACTCTATTTTAATGTGGACCATGATGGTGGTACTTAGAGAGCCTAATATTTTCTGAAGTGGTACGTGGTGTAAAAAGTTTGAGAACCATTGCTTTATAGGATAAATTGGACAAGAGTAGAACAGAACATTCAGTTTTAAAAGAAAAAGAATGTCTTAAGGGAAAACAAATGTTAATATAACAAATACAAATTGTACCTAGACTAAAGGCAAGAGTTGTGTAAATTGAATTCTAGACATGTATATTACTTTAAAAAAAAACATTATTTGACAAAATAAGTCAATAGAATACGTTTCAACTTGTGGTGCTTTAGTTTTCAACTCCTCTCTTTTACTGAATGCCAGTAATTATTTATAATGATGCTACATACTACAGAGGGATAGGCTTTCAAATTTAAAATGCCTCTACCATCAAACCTGCTCAAATCATACCATAGATACATACTAGAAACAACAGTGAATCGCCTTAAAATACTTACACTGTTCCTCTTATTTAATCTACCTCTTATTTAATCTACCAACATCTTTCTAACATCTATGAGTGGAATTTATTATTTATTGTTTAATGGGTTTGAATCTCACCAAGAACTTAACATAGAGAGTGCTGTTTGCACTTACACTCTTGACAGTATGATATGCAATGACATATCATATAAATTCCTTTTCAAATTTCTGAAAAACATATATGCACATAAAATTTGCTGAGTGTTGTCCAGCCCGCTGGACAATTTGTCTATTGACTTGTAAGCGACAAAACACAAAAAGAGAATTAGGAATTGTAATTGCCAACATCTTTTGGATTTTTAGGGCACTCTACATGCTTAGTGAGCCAAATTGGTACACTTTGTGCCTTCCTTTTGTGCTCCAACGACACGATTTAGAGACAATCTCAATTCTTTATCAGATCAGATCCTGGGCCAGGTCACGAATGACAGTCAAAGCTCCAAGGTCGAAGCCACAGATGCTCAGTAAACCCCTGTCTTCTGTGTCTGCAATGGCGTGTCCAATGGAAGTCAGCCCACACATCACCAATTTGGAATTGGCTCCGGATTTCTGTTGAGGAAATACACATCAACTTTTTATTTTATTGTTTTTATTGTCAAAATGTTACTTTCTTTTTTGTGTTTTGTTATTTTTAAAAGGGAGCAAATGACAGTTTAATTCAGTAACTGTTATACAATAACAGAAAATTGCCTGTGTCCTAGCGCTCGACTTTTTAACAAAACACAATTTCATGAAATAAACTGTACTATTTAAATACCGTCATTCTGGAAATTGATCAGCATTAATATAAATGTGAAAAGAACCTCATCCCATTTGTCTGATCAAGTCTGCACCCATCAACTTGCAAATTTATTTTTTTCTAAAACAATCTTTATCCCAGAGCACATTAAATCCACTCCCCAAGCAGACATGTACGAATAAATGTACTTGTCTGTGCTTCTTCAGAGACTCCACTGGGCTGGCAGTGAACGTCCACAACGGGTTGTTGGTCAGAATGATAAACACATCTACAGCTTTCCCATTCTCTGTGGCCCATGTGATGGGAAGGGTGCAGTCTGTGCTGCCACCCGGGATCTAGAACATACAGGTGGAAAGGTCAGAAACAGAACTCAAGATCAACATATATTTAGTGAAGTCAATATGAACACAATGCTTGTTTGGTATTGGAGTGATCAATATATGTTATACAATTTGTAACAGAATGTAGTCTGAAATCAGAGATGGTTGTAAAATTCCTTTTTTGAATTTTCTTTCCCAAAGTATACTATGATCAGTAGCTGTAATTCATTTGTTATTCTTTGAAGCTGTGACGTACCTTAATCAGTTCAAATGTTGCTTGTGCGAGAGTCATGTCAGCAGAGACAGAGCATGGAACCAAAGCTCCTTCAGAGTAGGCCAGCACATGTGTGTCTGTTTCTGTCCTTGCAAAAATCTGTGCCAGGCAAAAGATAAGCAGGACATCACAATTACAAAAATCTCTCTCAGACATATGCGACACACACAATGCTACAAAACAAAATAACTAGACACGCTATAAGTACTCTCACATTTTACATTTGGCATGTCTCTCAGCTAATAACTCCCAGAGGGCCTGTGGGCTAAGATAATCGCACTGTGGAAAGAATTTTGTAGGAATCCATAGTATGTGTCAACAGACCAATTCCTTGACCCAGGCTTCTCTAAAAGATGGGACGGCCTGAGCCCTGCTTACAGTCACAGCTGTTCCAACTGGGACAACAGTGTTTCCTCAAAAAAAAAAAAAAGTTCCAGCAGTCTGCTGCCAATCAAACAGTCACTATGACCACTAATACGGTCAGAAACATTGTGCCAATATATGAATAACGTCGCTGTCAACGGGCTTATCTGCTAATGTTAGCTACCGAGCGTTACCATCCAGCACATAGACGGTATCGTAGGGTGCCGTTAGCTGAAACCAGTGATTTAATGTTAACTGTGTGTAAAATTAGCGGTGACATTAAATCAAATCATAGCAAAACGTTGAGTGAACATTACTAGCTACGTTTTTCATGTTGGTTTTGAGCGGTATGCACCCCCACTAACCTGGAAAACAGTTTTAAAACAGTAACGTTAATACAGCGTGTCGGAGGAATACAGCATCTCCTGCAGCGAGGAGTCAAAGGCAGAGGGACCACAGTGTTCGCTAACGTTAGCTTCTTGTCTCATCTGGGGTCTGATAAACAGTAAATTCATCAAATTCAGTGTCCACAATGCTATTTTCCAATAAACTGTAGCTGTCATATTTCACTTTTGTTTATTTGATTGCCATGACTTCGCGAGTGATGACGTCCTGTCACTGCTCCAGTTGCTCACCCTAAAGGGGAGAGAGAGCGGATGACAGTTCGCTTGAGTTCAGTAGAGCAGACGGCTCTGCCGTCGTGTAATTACGACTTAATGACTTTTCATAAACAGCTGAAGGAGCGGCAGTGCACCGCTGCTACACGTCTGCCCTATTTCTGATACCGTGGCGGGCCGCCATGCGAAAATCAACATAAAAAGGAAACACTGGACAACACACACACACAGTGTAGATATCTAGCTCCAGTATTGTCTTACCATGGTAATAGCGGCAGCGGCGACAGCAGTGCTGATTGACGTCCCTGGGACAATGCTGCTTAGTGATGTGCTCACGTCTACTGCCACTACGAAGCGTTTACCCACAGGCTCCACATTCTGGGGACAGAATGGCAACAGTACGAGAGGTTAAGAGTTAGCTGATGCTATTGTTTGCGGTCTTCTTTGAAGGCCTTTGAGAAGCTTAGAAAATAGAAAGAACCTACCATAAAACTCTTATAAAAGGCAGAGTCCATTGCTTTGAGGATGCTGCTGACTGGTTCCCATTTTGTTTTACCCTGATAGCCTTGGCCTCTTTTGTAGTTTTCCGAAAACAAAAGTATGTTGAAAGGGTGGATCTTTGCCTGTTGATTTCAAGACAGGCATTAAATAGTTGACTCATGTTTAATTAAAAATACTACTGTAAATCAATTAGCCAGTACTATGGGTCCTACCTTCGTCAGGGCCGTCTCGCTCTGGATTCTCTCACACACAGCTTGTGTTTCTGAACTTCCTGGTTCAAGAATCTTTTTTGATGTCATCTTACCCAAGATCTTTAGCACTGATTGGAGAGGCATTTCCTTTAACAAAGCTATCCATACCTCCAGAAAAAAAAATACACATACCCCTTTATCAGCTGATGAAAATATTTCCAAATGACAAATGCCCTGACAATGCAATGCTGTTTTTCCAGCTGATTCTGAAGTGTTTGAAGTCAGAGATTCCCACCAGCACAAACCACCCACCACTCACCTGTTTGGACTTCAGATGGTCTGTCAGCAGCTGTTCCCTCTCCAGTTTGTGTTCCTCTATTAAATTGATGACCTCTGTTTCATCACAACTGTGCTTGACCTTCTCCACCACTTCAAGATACGAAAGCACTTTGACAACCTCTTCTGAGTTCTCTTTGTCAGAGTAAGCAAGCTGGACTTCTTTCCATCCTTTTGTTACATATTTGCAGATCAAGGCAATTGCTGAAAACACAAAGGACCATTACAGTCTTACTCATGTTATTTTTCCATCTTAGGAGTTTTCCTGTTTATCATGACTGTTGAGGCATTTTCTCTGCTCTCATCATTACATGACTTTGCAGCATTTACAACACTCGGTGAAATTGTACCAATGCTGACCGTAAGATCTCTATTAAAGCTCACACATACTGCTTATTAGTATTCAGCTTAGCAAACTTTCTACATTTTAGTTGTGTTGCCTCTAAATAGCTGTCAGTATGGGTCTGTTTTAACTCACCTTCATTAGCTGGTTTAGTGTGTGAGAGCCTAAGCAGATCCTGGTGTGACCATCCCTCTCTCTGTTTACACTTGGTCACAGCCGCAGCCAGACTCATGGCATCTTGCTCATTGTACCAGTCAGACACTGCTCTCCTCAGGGCACGTCCCCAAATACCACACTTCATCCCCTCTTTCAGTTCCTTCTTGTTATTTATGAAAGAAAACAGGTGGGCAGGGTCCTGACAAATTTCCTTCAGGGCCTTAAACGCTGCCTGTCTGGTCTTTAGCTCCGAGTGCTGGGAGCACAAAGCCAAGGCAAAAAAGGAGGGGCCGAGTCGGACAGCTCTCCCATCCTGAGTGAACCTCTTTATCTCCTCCACCACCTCGGCACCTCGGCTCTCCTGCAGCAGGAACAGCAGAGCTCCAGCGCTCTCCATGCTGACATGGCCCTCCTCTCTGGCAGTGTATAAGTCTCCCTCCGAGCCATAGCAGAGGAAGCGGCACAGTCTGGCCTTGTCACTGACCTCCCAGGGACAGCCATCACCAGTTGAGTTCAGGGTGTGGTTGCTCAGAGTACTTCCCGAAGGCTCCATTGTAACACTAGAGAACGCCTGAAACAGAAAGTGGAGAAAGGGAACTTTTATTTTAATTGGCCACAGTGACTGGCTGATACTTAATGAAAGAACCCTTTTAACTTTACCACACTTCAGATCAAACTGACACAGATCAAAATAATCAGTGTGTACCAACCACAGCTCAGATTTAAGAGGATGATGCCAGAGTACATTCCCATTCATGATACGCGTGTTAAGATTAAGCAGCACTACAACTTCGCAAAGACTTAACTAACCTCAGTAAACTGCTGTAGAGATCAACAGCCAACCAGAGACTCAATTAATACAAGATAACGTTAAATTCGCTAGCAACATTACTCATTGCCTCAATGCACTGACAGAAATAACTTAAAGCCGATTAGAAGACATGATGATACACATCAGACAGATACAAGCCACACTGATGCTAGAAAACCCTGCTAACTAGCCTGTCAACAGCTAACGTTACCCTGAAGAGGAGGGCAGTCTGGGAAATGCGAAGTTATCAACGTAACCCAAGTAGCTTAGCCCTGCTTAAAAATGTTACATATACATAGCAAATATATACTTAACGTTAGCTAGTTACGCAGCAAAAATGCCCAACCTACTCAGCTAATAACGTTAATGTTAGCATCCCGGTCTCCTCTAACCACAGATATCAACTCCCACAGCTTTTTCCCACTGCAAAGCTAGGCGCAGCTTGATGCAGCTCGCCTGGGCAGCTGGTTGACGTTACCTAGGTAAGAAAACCTTAACCAAATTGTGTTGTATTCACTGCAAATATACTTTTGCTAATCAAAACATATCGGTCTACAAATACATGATGTATAGCTACATGAACTTACCACAAAATTGTGCGGAGTGGTAAAGTTTTTTTTTTGATGTAGCAAGATGCAAAGAGGCCTCCCCTCTGACCGACAAGTGAGATCATCAGGGGCGGTACCGCGATGGAAGCTGGGATACAGAGTACCATCACACACACACACACACACACACACACACACACACACACACACACACACACACACACACACACACACACACACACACACACACACACACACACACACACACACACACACACTATTATTTGGTACCTTGGTACTTCCATCAAATTAGGAAAGATCCAGGTAGGCTATGGGACATGGAAGGAGGCATACGTTGAAATAAAAGAAACAAAAACATATTCACAAACCATACTGTTTTCCTATTCTCTTTACAATACATTGCTTTTTAATGGAAGAGTGACTGAAGGCATTGAGACACCTGAACTCTGGAGCCTATTTGAGATATGTGATTTGAAAAAAAACTGAAACTAGAAATATAAATCACAAATTATTATTATTATTATTAGTATTATTATTATTATTATTATTATTTTCTCTTTATTGCAGACAATCTGTATAACCTACGTTTCTGCAAATATTGAGGCCATAGCTCAAACTTATGTACATATGTAAGTTTTCCCAGTCACCACTGGGTGGCAGTAGCACATCAATTGCAAGGACACAGGATGCATTGGTTACTGTATAGACACCATTGAAGGCACACTTAGACTTAGTGTTCAGTTCATGAATTTTGCAAAGTTGTATGACTTTACCACAAAATGGAACCAAAATCGAAATGCTTCATGATGCATACCTGGCAATATCATTAAAATTTCAAGAGCTATATCACAAAATACAAGAAAAAAAGAGTCCTGCAGCCATATGCATTTCACTTGTATGAAACCATAAATATTAAAATTAACATCCAATACATTGTCACAGCCAGATGCACCACAGGGTTAAAAACCACAGTTTAACCTTTCGTGATGTCCAGTGTTCACTGTGCACCAGATGGCACTGCCTGCAGGGTGTTATGTCCATTGCACTGGCACAGCTTTCAGGCTTGTCAGACAGTTAAGTTGACATTTTGAAGAAAGGGGAAGTGCCTGCTCAGTGTCTGTACAACACTTTACACCACAACATGCACAGTGTCAGTCCTTGCGCACGAGATAGACCCAACACTGAAAACTGATTGGTTTTGAACTATGGTTTTGAATCATGCTGCATTATATCTCCAGTGCTTTGTATCATCAAGTTCTTCCTGTCCTTCCTAAGGCCTATTTACTTAGAAGATGCATTAAGCAGGACTTTGCATTGCTCAAATTAAATTAAGCATGGGAAGGAGTCATTCTCCAACGCTGTAGATTTTGCCCTGTGCCACAACAAAATATGGTGGACTTGGTTGCTGAAGACTCTGGCTGATGATCTCTCTTGTGTAGAAATCTAAGTTTACCTGCAAATATATGTAAAAAACAACAACAACAACAAAACACAGCTACAATATCTGAACATGCTGTTTGAACGTAGACATTTACTGTGCCGCCACCTGCATCATTATTTTGGTCGGAAAGTAACTATTTAAACTGTTGGTGGCTGTGGTTGATCTACAGTAAATGATATAAGTCAGTGTCTTTTTTAGGACTTTAACTTGAACCATTTTCTAGAAAATTGCACTTTTCGTCATTGCGTCATTGTGCAAAACACATTGAATACTCGTGTAAACTAAATTATGTTTTTCTTATGCTATGCTTATATTTGGGTTTGAGCACATTGGGCTGCACATTCAGTTCTCCCCTTATTATTTGGTCACCTCATAGAGTTTGTTTTTACCTTTGAGAGACTCAGCCCCGATGAACTCTACATGTTTGCTCCTCTCTGTGTTAGCTACTATGGACTGTCAGAGGTTTTAAACTCTTGACAGGCAAGTTAGAAGTCAGTCAGTCTGATTTCAGAAAGTCCTAGACTGCTATTTGTCCACCTTTTACACAAGGGAACATAACTTCATTATAAAGAAAACAGAAACCAACCGTGATATTAGTTTTATGTTGCTTGAAAGCGGATGAAAATTACATTTCTGGGAAAGGAGTGTCTCAAGAGATTCTCCCAATAAGCTTGTCTCATTTGTTTCCTGTCTGCAGAAGGAAGAAACGGAAGGTTTTTGTGATGTATTCACGTTTGAAAGAAAACATTAGACAGCACAATATTAGTACGCAGTATGATTCAATTAAAAAAACACCTGCTTTTCCTCCATTGTAATGAACTCTGGATTAAGTTATTCTGGATTTCCATGCGTTATGTCTACAAGAGAGGATAACAGTATCAAGAAAGTCTGACTGTCCCAGGTGCATAAAACAAAGAGAGTTCAAAATAAGCCTCATTGCAAATGAGACCTATTGTACTTACATTTTCTTTGTGTCCTGGAGGTCCAGAGATGTCTTAGAGAGCCCATTTATTGTTGAATTTGAATTGCACTCATCTGTGAATGATAATTTGACATTATCTCTCAGCATGCATGATGCTCCTAAATCCTCAGAAGATTTTTCCTTAGATTCCAGTTAGATTTTCAACCTCACAGCTTCCCCACAGGATCCTGACTGCCTCTTCTCACTGATGAGGGTCAAAGCCAGAGTGGAATCCGACTGTGATGTCAAGACACAACGTTTCACCCTGAACTTCAGGTATGTAGTAAATGTAAATGTGAATTTAATTATTCTCAGTCTGTCTTGCCAGGCTGCTGTGCATCATTGGTGGTAGGACACAACTGCTAGGACAGAATACTAGCTGTAACCTCTGTTGACAGACAGCGTGATTGTCATGTAATCAGAAGAAGCCACATTAAAAGTACGTCAAACCTTGTGCTCTTTCTTAATATTTATTTATAGAAGAAAACTTTGCTGTGTATCGCAACCCATATCACAGTTAAATGCATTATATAGTCTCTACATTAATTAGCCCGCCATTCAAGTCAGCACTATTCTTACAGGTCAAGTGGTCAAGTTTCTTTTAGCAGGTTATCTTTTTATATGCAGTTCCTTCTGTGTGTCTTACTTTCACAGCTTCTGGATAACCTCCTCTCCACAATCATTGTTGCTTCTTCATATTTTCACTTTATTTTTATTTTTATTTTAGCTTCTTTAAAGGAACACGCCGACTTATTGGGACATTAGCTCATTCACCGTAACCCCGACAGTTAGACGATACATACCCTTCTCATCTCCGTGCGTGTCGTAACTCTGTCTGACGGCTCCACCATTTGCTTAGCCTAGCACAGATCCTGGAGGTAACCGGCAGCGTATCACTCTGCCCAAGTAGCACTGCTTCCCTTTCTGAGAATATAGTTCCCAGTTTATATACAGTTAGAAGATGGCTGTGTCTCAAGTGACGTTATTTGTACACGCTGTGACTATACAAATCACAACATGTAAATAGGAACATGTTGCCGTTATTTTGTCACTTACTCGGAGCAGTAGGCTAGTTGGAGCCGGTTACCTCCAGGATCTGTGCTAGGCTAAGCTAATAGTGGAGCCGTCAGACAGAGTTACGACACGCACGGAGATGAGAAGGGTATCGACTTGTCTAACTGTCGGGGTTACGGTGAATAAGCTAATGTCCCAATAAGTCGCCGTGTTCCTTTAAAATGCTGTTATACTTCCAGCGCCCTTTCTCGAATTTGGCCTTCATTGGTTGTGACAAAAGCTAGCCACAGACAGACAGACGGAAGAATGGACAGACAGACAGACAGACATATAAACACCTGGCAAAACACTCAAATCCTCTTCTGTGGTAGTTCCCGCTACAGTAGGTGTCACATTAGTGCATGATGTCACACACACACACACACACACACACACACACACACACACACACACACACACACACACACACACACACACACACACACACACACACACACACACACACATACACAAACACACACACAAACTCACAAGGTGAAAACAATACTAGCGTCAAAAGCTTTTGCAGCTTTTTCTGCTAGGTAATGATAGCCACACAGGTCTATGCCAGAATCTGAAAGTGACAATTACTTACTTTTTTCCTGGGTCTTTTTCAAAAATATATCCAATCATATACCATTGAAATGTACATAATGTAATGATTGTTCTCTTAAAGTAATAGACAATTGGTGAATGAATGTGTGCTTTGCAGTAAATGTTCACATGAGCTGTTGACCGAAAGATGTTGTCATGTGAATGAGATGCAAAGACCACACAAAACAAACAAAAGATTAGATACAATGCACTATTTGAGGCTGACATGGACATTGGACGTTGTACTTGCATAATGACGATAAATTTCTTAAATCTTGATGTTGCCACTGACACAAGGACTTGATAAGCATGAATTAGCATGTGGTGTGCAGGACCAGACTGGACTTTGTCGAACAGGAAGTAGCCGTCAAAGAGAAAACCTGCAGCTTCATACATACTGTACATTCAAAAGTGAGCTGTAACGTTTTTATAATCTATAGGCTGTACTTTGAATGGGAGAAAAATAAATCAGCTGAATGGAATGTAGTGCAGAATATAGTTGCTTCCCCCTTGTGCCATGAGAGCACTTCATGTCTTCAGCATTGTGCCTGCTCCAACACAGAGAAATCATGCACACTGTGGACCCTCATTTAGATATAATAAATTAGTTACAATCAAGTTTGATGTTGTAGATTATTAACATTGGCAGGTATAGCAGATCAGTAACAACCTGTCATATCCAATCAGTAACTCATAACCTCATTGTTGAGGTTGCAATGGTATGATTGTGTATACCATGTGAAATATGGCTAGTATATTCACTTTCAGTGAATATTACAGTTCTAAACATTTTTGACTTGCGCCCCAACGTCACTGTTTGTATTTTTACCAGTTGCGACCAAAGAGTGATTTTTGTCCTTGTTTTATATGCACCATCTTTAGAGGCTTGAAAACAAACACATGCCAGTAATTTATAAGAAGAAACAGTAATTTTGTTTAGCAGAAAAAAAAATTTTCAGGCTTTTTTCTTTCTTGGAATTTCTTGACGCGTGCAGTTGTAAAGATGAGGAGTAGACTTGATGTACCTGATTCAATGATCATGTATTATTCTTGATGTAGATGAAATATTACATAAACAAAAAAAACTTAAGGTAACAATTAAATTAAAGCAGTCTCTTGTATGGTAGCAAACGGCTTGTCACGTCATGGCACCACACGGCACACCACGACACGGTCAAAAGACTGTTTCCCCTCTCAGGCCACGCCCACTCCTGTGGCTTTCTGTTTTTTAAGCCTTTCCACTTGGGCTCCACCTTCGGCCTCCCAACCGTCCTCTAGGTGGGTGTAGACCGACCTATGGCCACACATACTCACTCATCCACAAACACACACATACTCACAACTTTTCAGAAGAAAGAATGATAAAATAAACCCAAAGCTCAATTGGGCTCCTACACCTATTACTGTCACAAAAAAAATCAACAACCTATATATATATATATATATATATATATATATATATATATATATATATATATATATATATATATATGTATATATGACATTATCTCAAGATTATAAGAAATTCTCTAATAATTCTTGAGTCATAATAATGAGTCATAATAATCAGGGAAAAAAATTAACAATATATTTAAAAAAAATCATTAGATATTCTTTCCCCAGTGGCAAAAATGGACTTCCATTTGTTCTTCTTCAACCACTGCACTACACAAGAACAATTTACTGAGGCAAAACATGTATCATGATTTTAGCTGCTGCTCTTAAATCAAGAAAATATACATCTTAAGAAGTAATTGAATCAAGTATGAAATCTAAACACATTTATTTCTCAAAAGAAGAAAATATGATGTTCCATCCATCCATTTTCGTCCACTTATCTGGGGTCAGGTCGCGGGGGCAGCAGCTCCAGCAGGGGACCCCAAACTTCCCTTTCCTGAGCCACATTCCCCAGCTACGACTGGGGAATCCCGAGGCGTTCCCAGGCCAGGTTGGAGATATAATCCCTCCACCTAGTCCTGGGTCTTCCCGAGGCCTCCTCCTCAGCTCCTCACAACTCTATCTGTATTTCTCAGTATGGCTATGTTCAGAAGATTGTGTCATCCGGCCACTTTCCTGTGCAGAAGCTCAAGTGAAGATAATTACCTGTCCATCGTGTTTTTTAAATCCTCCTTGGCTACAAGCAACTGCGTGGAGGAGGAGGGGTGGGGCTGCATGCAAGATCACGTAAGGCTTGTATCATGTTGACACGCTTACAGTTTTGTTGTCATTACTTAGAATTCCTGCTGGGGAGCGACAGAAATTACGCACTATAAATAGCTTTAAGGTCAGTGCTGAGGAAGTAGTGTAAACAGACAAAACAGAGAAGTAGCCTGCGTTACTCTCACGAATGATTCAGTACATTTTGCAGCATATAAAACTGTGTTGTTCTACAACCCCAAATCAGAAAAAGTTGGGATAGTATGTAAAAAAGAAAGTAGTGATTTCTAAATGTACTTTGACTTGTATTTCATTGCAGACAATGTGAACACAAAATATTTCATGTTTTGTCTGGTCAACTTAATTTCATTTGTAAATATACATCCTTTCCTGTCATTCAGACCTGCAACACATTCCAAAAAAGGTTGGGACAGGAGCAATTTAGGGCTAGTAATCAGGTAAATTGGTTAAATAATGATGTGATTTGAAACAAGTGATGTCAACAGGTGATTGTAATTATGATTCGGTACAAAAGCAGCATCCAAGAAAGGTCTAGTCCTTTAGGAGCAAAGATGGGCCGAGAATCGCCAGTTTGCCAACAAATACATGAGAAAATTATTGAAATGTTTTAAAACAATGTTCCTCAAAGAAAGATAGGAAGACATTTGCTTATTTCACCTTCAACAGTGCATAACATAATTAAAAGATTCGAGGAATGTGGAGGAATTTCAGTGCATAAAGGACAAGGGCGCAAGCCTAAACTGAACAACCGTGATCTCCGATCTCTGAGACGGCACTGCATCAAGAATCGTCATTCATCTATAAGCAATATCACCACATGGGCTCAGGACTACTTTGGCAAACCTTTGTCAAGTACCACAATACGTAGTTACAGCCACAAGCCAAAAGGAACCAAAAGGAAGCCCTATGTTAACAGTGTCCATAAGCGCCGTCGACTTCTGTGGGCTCGGAGGCATCTGGGATGGACCATCACACAGTGGAAACGTGTATTGTGGTCAGATGAATCAGTATTTCAGGTATTTTTTGGGAGAAATGGACGATGTGTGCTCCGGACCAAAGAAGAAAAGGATCATCCAGACTGTTACCAGCAACAAGTCCAAAAGCCAGGGTCTGTCATGGTATGGGGTTGTGTCAGTGCCCTTGGCAAAGGTAACTTGCACTTCTGTGATGGCACCATTAATGCTGAAAAGTACATAGAGATTTTGGAGCACAATATGCTGCCTTCAAGAAGACATCTTTTCCAGGGACATCCATGCATATTTCAACAATATAATGCAAAACCACATTCTGCACACATTACAAAGTCCTGGCTGCGGAGGAAGAGGATACGGGTACTTGACTGGCCTGCCTGCAGTCCTGACCTGTCACCAATAGAGAATGTGTGACGCATTTTGAAGCGCAAAATGCGACATGGAAGACCCCGTACTGTTGCCCACCTTAAGACTTGTTTGCAGCAAGAATGGGACAAAATTACACCTGAAACACTTCATCACTTGGTGTCTTCAGTCACTAAACGTCTTTTAAGTGTTGTGAAATGGAATGGCAACATTACAAAGTGGTAAATGCTTTACTGTACCAACTTTTTTTGAAATGTGTTGCAAGAAACAAAATAGGAATTTTGTTTTTTTTGAAAAAAAAACCCAATAAAAATCATGAGGAACACATTAAATTATGTGCTGTTGTATTGTCTGCAATACAAGTCAAAGTACATTTATAAATCACTACTTTCTTTTTTATTTGTGTTTTCCATACTGTCCCAACTTTTTCTGATTTGGGGTTGTAAATTAAGAAGTTATATAACCCCTCTATACTGTAGATAGCTCTATATTTATTATAGAGCTAGATTTGCATTATAGGCTTTGACCATTGTCACTGAGGTACGCTTTTGATCACATGTTAGTTTTACATAATACAGCTCTGGCAGCCAAAAACCAGGGTTGAAAATAGTTTTACAGCCTTTCATTTGCAATTCACACCAGGGCAGCTAGGCTCAGTGGTTAATGGGTGGATGTATCATTGGGTTTAACATGTCAAAATGAATGTTAACATGCATGGTCAAGTACGTTTTTAGCCCGTTTCTAGGCTTCTCTCACAGTCTGAACACCTGTAGATTGTGCAGACTGGAGACTCTTTGTGTGTCCTGGTTGTTTCCTTGTCTTCCAACTGATGCATGATGGGATAGATTGGATAGATTTATAACCTAATTCTAAGCCTGGATTTTACAGTTAATCAACCCAAAAATATCTGTCATTACTCATCAACTCATTTTTAGCATGTATTGTTAAATATAGCTGATATATTTAATTTTTTGGCAAAACCTATGCTCACAGATGAGGTTAACTGACATCTGGTAAACTTAACACTTAACACACTTGAGTATTATGTAGTCTGCCCAGCTTTCAGCTCATGTTAGCAGCATGGCTCTATGTCTATGTTGGTCTAATCTATATCCATGACGTTCCACTTACGGGATTGCTCCGTTGCTGTTGGAAATTTTCAGACTTTTCAGCCGGATGTCCGTTACCTTCCGTTTTGTTTGAGTTGGAATTTCAAACTCTGGTGGATTTATGAGGACTATGGTTAACTGCTCCTCAGATCTCTGCAGTGTAAATCCAGACAGCTAGCTAGACTATCTGTCCAATCTGCGTTTTCTGTTGCACGACTAAAACTACTTTTACACGTACACATTTTCCACCAAAACAAGTTCCTTCCCAAGGCTATTTGGCAGCGGCACCGCTTCTTCCCGGTGCTTAGTGCCGCCCTGGCAATTGTGATTGGTTTAAAGAAATGCCAATAAACCAGAGTACGTTTTTCTCCCATCCCAAAATGCTGTGTGGACTAGCCAGGCTGTGGAGGAAGGTCTGGCAAATCAGAACTAATGTTGGTCAGTCCACCGCTTTGGTCCAGAGAGGATAAATCCCCTAACTTTGCCTTTAGCACCACAAGCAGGTTGACATTTAATGTTTTTGATTACATATCTTGACAGCTGTATGGGTTGTATTGTAATTTGGCACAGACATTCTTTTCCCCTGTGGGATGAATATAATAACTTTGGTAAATCCTTAAAGTTTCATTTAGCGCTACAATCAGGTCAAAATGTTGATTTGTCTAATAGTTTGGTTTACGATCAAATACCTACAAAACTAATTACTTTCTCATCAATTTCAGCTCTATTTTTGTGTTTAGTGCTAATCAGCAAATGTTAGCATAAAATCATGTTTAACTGAGATGGCGAACATAGTAAACGTTATATCCAGTTGGCAACTTGAAGGGGGATGAAGGTGAAATGCTATCCCCCTTGTTAGCAAAATTACCATGAGAGACCATCTTGCAGAGGGGTAACAACAGCTATAAAATGGGCCACGTGCGTAATGTGGAGGGGCCAATGCCCCTTCCCTACTTCCTACCGCCCTATTTCTAGCGCCCTTTCTCTTACCACATCCATCTTTAAAGAGCAATGTGCAGGTTGGGCACTCCTATACAGCATAGTGTATATTAATAATAAACAACTAGATTTTCAAAACTGGAGGAATATACAACTGACATAAACGATTTTGTTAGATAAAATAGCGAAAATAGCCTTCATTTTGATCTCAACCACACACCTGCAAAATTTCGCGCTGCCCCAGCACGGTTGTGACACTATCGCGGTGATAAATATCTGACAGACAGACAAACAGAAATATAAACACCTAGCAAAGTACTCAAATCCTTAGCTGTGGTAGTTCCCACAACAGTAATTTAACTTAGTTAAATGATCAAATTGCCTACTGATTATATTTGCTAAATGGCAGCATGTAAGCATTGTCAATGCAACCACTGATAGGGTTAGTATATTACATTTGCCTAAATAGCGACCTTTTCTAAAATTCGGCTGGTTTTGTGGTGTTGGCAATTCTAATCTGATGCCTACAGTGTACAATAGAAGCATCAAATGTGGCGCGTCAATTATTGCTTTCAGTGCATACTTGTGCCTTCATCAGCGTGTGATCGTGTGAACTGGTTGAAATGCGTGTCTCTCAGGCACCTTTCATTACACCTAAACCCAAAGTGCTTTACATTAAAAACAACATACACAAAAGCAAAGCATGAATATAAATGCAAATGCAATACACACAACAGGATATAATCCAATATTTGTGGACCCAACTGTTGTTTGTTCCTTCAGATACATTCAGTAAATAAAGTATACCAGATGTCTTCAAATGCTTAAATTGATTTTGTTTTAATTTTTATGATGATTTTTTTTTTGGCTATACCACTGGTGGAATTTTTTTAACCTTATGTTTGACTGAAGAACATTTTCACCTGAAACAAAGCCTCCTTTTTTATTTTAACTGGTTGAGTAACATCACACATTGATTCAGTGACCTACAGCTCATGTGGTTCCAAAAGGAGGACTTCTGTCTCATGACATTAATGGCAGCTAAACCTATGGTCTCAATGACTGAGTGGTACCTATAGTGGATAGTGGATATCATCAAAGTTTTACATAGTATTTTATAGATACGTGTCATACAATGTGAACATCCTGCCTCTCAGATGTGACCTAATTTTTGGTCTTTTATAGCTTCTCATGGTCATATGACCAATCTATCGTAGCATCATCCCGTTACTAATAAACAGAGCATTGCAAAAAAGGAAATGATGATTAGTCAGGCAGTGGTCGATCTGTATGAGTTTCACACCTCAACTGCATTTGAATGAAAAAAAACAGCTAATGACCTATATTAGAAAAAAAAGGATGCCCTTTTGGCAAAATATGAAATGACTGACAATTTGATGTCTATTACTCTCTAAAAGCACAAAAGCCTTTCAGATGTATTATTACTTGTATGTTCATCTGCCTCAGGACGCACATGTGACATTAAAAGAGGATGTGGTTGAGCAGTTGGGTCTGAACACTTCTCCCTAATTTTTGTAACCTTCAACAGAGTGATACTTGGTGGGTTCCCACTCCTAAACTTCCTTTGTGGTGACTTTTTTTATTTAGATACAGTTTCACTTTTAAAACTTCCTGCTTTTAAGAACAATTTATGTTTGTGTCATTGCTATACTGATAAATTGAAGACTGAATGGTTAAACAAAGGCTGAACGAATTGTAAATTGTGCTTGAAACCAAAAGCATCAGAGACCAATGACACATCTGATGTAAGATGCTGCGTAGGTGGGAGCATTAAGCAACAGCCTTTCTCACTGTGGTCCTAGTTATTAACCCTTTAAACATCACTGATCCACATTACAATCTTATGCTGTGCAGCCAGACACAGTTTAAACCCACAGAACTTTATTTTAGATTCTAGCGGTAACCTCAAAGTACCCAAAGCCCCAATTGTGTGAGGCAGAATTTGGGGGAAATCTGCAAGAAATGATGTATAAGACATCTTAAACATTTAAATTTACTGGAATAGTGTTTCACTCATTGTAAAAAGGAGCAATGACTTGCTGATACAAAAAAAGTGTCAGACAATGTGAAAAAAAGATAATTTTTCCAACCTTAAGAGAGGGACCTGTATGCTAAGGGTTAAAGTAATGATTCAGCTTAAATATGCTGGTAGGTGGAATTCTTAACTTTTGGAGCCAAGCTAGCTACCAGTCTTCATGCTAAGCTAAGCTAAACGGCTATAGCTTTATATTGACGGTACAGACATGAAAGTGGTATCAAACTTCTAACAAATAAGCATATTTTGCAAAATGTCAAACTATTCCCAGGTTTGGAATCTATAAACATAACAGTTTCAGACGTGTGAAGCTCTGTACACTGTTTAGTATTGCAGAGAGCATGAGGAATAATTTGGATATCTGTGCTGAAAACACTAGGCAGTAAATATTCTAACTATGAGTACGTATATGAATGAAAAATGAATGAATGAATGAATTGGTGACTAAGTTGCTTCATGGCTTCTTAAGGTGATGTTTATTTAAAGTGGGAACCTGACCTTGTTTATGTATATCTGATAACAGATTTTAGTCATAGTGACATGGTACGTTTAAAATAATTTGTTGTATGCAGATTCCACAGCAAATACATAGTTTTTATTATGTACAACTCTACCTTAATATTTACATTCACATCACATTTTCACAAACTGTGGAAAACAACAAAACACATAGCTTATTACAAATTATTATAATTGTAACATATCAGTTATGTCAGTGTGACAGCACTGACGTCAGAATGTAAAAAGTTTGTGTGCATAAAATTACACATCTAGATAGCATCTATTGCTTTTGTGAGACAACAGTGAACTTAAGATGGTGTGCAAATGTAGATACCCGCTCATGCACTTGCATCTTAGGTGGAGGGTGTTGTATGCACCACATACACTTCCTGGCGCCTCACACAGAAAGTCCCTAGCTTTTTCAATACATAACCGTGGCATCTCTGGGAAATCTTTTGCTTTACAGTGGCTATACGGCATTTGCTAATGTACAACTGTAGCCATTGTTGGCCTCAACCCATCCTTTTCTATTATACCAGCTGTTTGTAAACAAACTCTCTTCAGCTTTTTTAGGACAGAGCTGACTTCTCTTCTCTAAAACTGTCATATATGGCTGTGGCCAACTCCAAAGCATGTCTTCTCCAACTCAGAAGGAAAGCCTGAATGTGTTGAAAATAGGTGCTTTCGGTGTTAAAGAATCACCACCAGTGCTCCCAGGACAAGCAAACACATAGCCTACACCACAGCTTCTCTCAGGTAGTCCAGCATTGGGCTCTGCTTCACAGTGCAGTTTCTAAAAAAACACAATCTCTCAGGTTTTATTTACATCTTCACCGATTCTGATGTGGAGTCCAGTAGAGCCAAATAGATGTCAGACCTGAGGAAACGTGGGTAAGAGTCCCTCTCCATTAGGCCGTAGACGATCCTCCGGGCATCGTCAAAGCATTCAGTGGTGGTTGTCTTCATGTTCCGCCTGATCAGCTCTCTAGTCTTGTGATCAATGTTGATCTGGATGCAAAGAAAAAATAATGCAGATGATAAAAAAGTAGAAGCAGAGGTGATACTTATTGCAAAAAGAACTGTAAATCTGTCTGCATTATAAACACCACTGTGCTTACCTCTCTCGGAGCCTCAGCTTGAATGTAGCGTTTAAAGATCTTTTTGGCCCTGGAGGACATCCTGAAGGAAGACTTGATCTTCTTAAAGTCCTCACAGACCAGCCAAAACTCAATGTTTTCATCACTAAACTCTGACTTCAAGAAGGCATGGAATATCTTTATGCCATCTAAACAGATATGAAAAATGAGCAGTTAGCCAGCGTTGAGGAAGAATACTGACAATGAAATTTGACTATGGGACTATGCATTGATTAACTTACATTTGGATGATAGAAGTCTCTCTAGTGATTGTGACCACTGGGACATCTCCTCAAAACAAAGCCTGCAAAACAGGAGTCCACTGTCACTCACATGTGTAACAAATATGCCAACAATTTAGATGTTCAGTTTCCAATGGAAAGGTTTTCTTTACTTACCCCTCAGTGTTCTCGGCTTGAGATGATCTACACTGCAGCCGAGACTTCAGGTTTCCTCCTCTGGTCAACCAAAATACAAACCAACAACGGTTATTTTACTAACATGGTCTTAATACTAAAAAGGTTGATCATCAGCATCAGTTAAGATAAAATATTTACCTCTTCTTGTTATTAGTGTCCATGGTGAGTTGCTGCAGCTCCCTTGGTGGTGATGCGACTAGACTCGGCATAGCAACAATGCGGGGATGACTGTGTGTTGGGCTGCTCTTAGAGAGTTGTGAGATCTGTGACTGCCACTGTGTCTGTTTGATGAATTTGCTCAGTGTCAACTTATATATATGTACAGCACGTCTGAAATGAGGTTGGTTAGTAGCGTCACGACATCATGCTGAACTAACCACAGAAAAAGAGGAAGTTGGGTATGACGTTAACCTGCGCAGGCTACAGTCTGTGTACTGTACATAGACCTGTATACTTGTTTGTTTTAAAGTCTGAGGATGCAAATGGGGCAGTGGAAAATCCAGCAGCAGATAGGCAAATGCTTCAGTATCTGTTCCAGACCAGTCTGCCTCGAGAACCAATGTTGAACCACTGTTTCATGTTTTGGAAACAATCTTCCCTTCACAAATGATAACATGAGCAATACAATGCTTACTTGCTTAACACAATACACTGAGGGGGTTTTGCTGCTACAGCCTTACTCTGCAGCAGCAAAACCTGTATGACCACTAGCTTTTGGTTGTTAAATGTTAGCTAGTTAACTAGCCAAAAGCAATAGGTCAACATTTTCTATTTTGGGATGTACACTTATTTGCTTTCTTGCCGAAAGTTAGTTGAGAAGGTAGATGTCACTTTCATGTCTGTAAAGCTACAACTAGCATTTGCTTAGCTTAGCATAAATACTGAAAGGAGGGGGAGACAGTTAGCTTGACTTTGTCCAAAGGTATAAACATTCGTCAATCAGCTTCTCATCTGACTCTGGAGAGTCTCGACTTAACCTCAGTGTTTTCTTTGGTTTCATAAATCTTTCAGGTCTCTCAGATAGGAAATATGGGGGGAAACAGAGTGGCATGACATAAAACACAAGTCGCCCACCAGAACTAGACCAGGGACACTGTGGTTGTATGACTAAACCGCCCGAGTGTTTCCATTTTAGAAAAGAGTGCTGGCGAAACATCAATACATTTATTGATTATTTTTTTGTGACTTCCTGTTATGTTGACAGGAAGTTGTGACAAAACACTTTAACTTCTCATCTGGATTTTTAAAGACTTTTTTAACAGAGAACATGATCAATCCTTTGTTATCTTAAGTTCTAAATATCTTTCCGTTCAGTACTAATAATGTAAGCCAGGGATCTTCAACAGGGGGTCCGGGACTCCTAGGGGGTCCTCAGAGTCAATGCAGGTGGGCCTCTAAATTATTGTTGAAAAATTTAAAAGTCTTAACATTAATCCAAAATATTATTAGCAAATATAAATCCCAACTGCTAACTGGCCTATAGGTAAGGTAGTCACTAAGGTAGCCATCCACAGACAGTGTTCATCCTAAGGATTCACTGTGACTCATGTATGTATAAAAACATGATTTTAAAAACCATGCAAACAATTATTAAGCTATTTGAATAGCTTAGTATTCTATGCACTAAACAGGTATGTGTAAAGGCTTTTGGCCGCCTTACATGTTATTGTAGGCCCAGTTTATTTTGCAACTTAATTTTATACAATATATGTAGTAGGGGGTCCCTGCTCTGTCTCTCTTTCAGTTGAGGGGTCCTTGCCTTAAAACACGTTGAAGACCCCTGATGTAAGCAACATGACACTGATCAGGACTGTTTGAAATTGAAATTGTTGCTGTTTTTTTACAACTTTATGTTGAAAAATTCGTCAGTCAGGTTTACAGCTTGTTGTATCTGCTTTTAGCCAATTACATTTGAGAACCTTAGCGCTAATCCTTAAACATCTTGATAAAAAAAACATCTATCACCAAGCTGCTCACATTTCCAACACTGGCACCCTCCAAGTTTAAGAAATACACTGCGGCAGTCAGCAATGGACACCACTTTCATCATTGAATGTCTAATGACCTATTACATCATGTAAATTAATGATTTTCATACGTGATGCAGAATGATTGAACTCTCACATGTTCAGCTAACATGGTCCACTTTGTTACATAGTCATGTCAATGCTGTATATAAAAACATCCTTGGCCTCAGAGAAAGACCAAAACAGTTAGCAAAACTGCTTCTTTCAGCTCTTGAAATGTTCAAAGAGGAGTACTCACCCCTACCAAATAGCTTTCATGCACGCTTTCTTTACATCTCACGTGGACTAATTTAGTGTAATTCTCTCGACTCAAACGGTAAAATGCCGTAAAATAGCGTTCAATCATTAGAATTCATCCTCTGGGGACCATAAATGTCCATGAAATTTCATGGCAATCCATTCAGTAGTTTTTGAGATAGTTCAGTCCGGAGCAAAGTGGTGGAACGACAGACCCTAAGTTTATGATAAGGCAAAACACATATTCTGAGTGAAAGGGAACTTTATGTTTCTTCAGAAAATGTGTTTCTACAGAATATCCTGCAAATTGTCATTCTTTTACTTTTTGTTATAACTTATTATTCTACTTTATCCTGATTTATTTGATGTACCTACCTTTTATTTCAATGTCATCCTGCTTTTGTGCCTCAGTGTGCCATTGTTTTCCACTGTTTTGCTTTCATTTTTCAATTAATCTGCACGTACAGCTACATTACTTCTAACCCTATTATAATATATATCATAATGTAACTTTAGCAACAATAGATGCAGGCATGATGTTCACAGTGATTCCCACAGTATCTCGTGTCTACAAGCTGATTTTCTCTACTGTTGTGATACAATTGAAAACAATGGCAACACATTTCAATGTGTACAAGAATGTATACATATTTTGCAAGACATGTAGAGAACAATATTGAGTAAAGGCATGGGCTAAAGCATGTAAAACAAATGGAATGCCCCTTTAAAAATGGAATTTTGAATTTAAGTTAGTAATATTACATCTGAATCAACACATCTTATTAAAACAAAAAAGTGTAAGAATGCTAACAAGCTGCAAGCTTGATAAATGTGGTGACATGAAATGCACATAACCTCAGAACATACCAAAATGTTTCAGTAAACTTCAGAAGTTGCTTTTTAATCATAGGTAAGTAGGACACTTTTTTGTCACATTGTCTATGTTCATATTAGTGTTCCCGACAGGAAATGTTTTGTGTTAGAAGGCAGCTGTTGATGGCTTGCTGTAGGGACATAAACAGTTATCTCAGACATTTTCTTATCGGTGGCAGCATGCGTCTGTGAGTTTCCTCCATCAACTGCTGTTTCTGTCATTTTTATGTTTTCTTCACATGTCCTGCAAGCAATATTTACTGCAGCTACATGTATAACAAGTGCAGATTCAATGTGCTTTGTCAAACGCAATTCTGTACCCAACGAATTTAACCCTTCTCCTACAAAGAGGTGAGTACAACCAGAGGAAGTTGTGGTGAGCTGTCTGCACAACAGTGTGTTGTACAGCAACCTAAAATAACCATCAATAACCACCCCCACCAACCCAAACAGAACTGAATGTTCTGTTCAACACCCTAACTGCACATGGAGAAACAATGCTATGCTACTTCCACTTTACAAACACAAATAAACACATCAGACAATAAACACGTGAAAGTCATCCATGCTAAAAGGGAACAACTTGTAACTTTAACATTTTATACTTCATGTTCTTTTAATTTATATCCTACATGCTGATTTTACTCTCTTTTGTGGATCTGAACATGTTTAAAAGTGGCCCTGCTTTGTTGTGCTCTTTTGTATTTGTATGTTTTTTACATAAACAATTACATAAGCTTATAAATCTACCATGTCCTATAACTTGACAAAAAATAAACTGCTAAAATAGTGGATACAGTCTTTACTATAATAATAATATAGACAGTATAGTAATATATAGTAGTAATACCATTTAAAACTCAGCATGACACATCCTACACTAATCTTCATTTGAAGGGAGATTTACATTAAGGACATTTGCCCATCACATCTGATTCACAGTTGTGAATTGAATCCTCTCAGACACTTTTTCACGATGAATGAACTCCAACTAAAATGCAACCAGAAGTGCACTCCCGCCAACGCCCCCCCCACCCCCCTTTATGTCTGGCAAAGATAGTTGTGTCTGGCAAAGATAGTTGATTCATACAGTTCCTCTTCACAATGTACAAACTTCTGCTAACTGCAGCTGAGATGTTGCAATACACCACGCAAAGAGGGAGGAAGTGTGAAGAGGTTTTTCCTTTTTCTTCTTTTTGGGTTGTGTGTTCTTGTTCACTTAATGATGATGCTGTTTGTAGGACTCTGTTGCCATCTGGTGTATTTGTTTTAACCATATTATGAGCATGTCACAGTATACAGACAAGTCTTCTGTGACAACAACAAAGGGGATTTGCATCACATTCAAAATAACCACACCCAAATGTCAATTAACTAAATATATTTTGTTTTTAAGATATTTCAAAAACCCAGAACAAGAAAACACAAAAATGAGATGGATGTTTAACAATACACTCACATATTTATTTGGATGTGAAATTTGAATTTGTCAGAGTACATTAGGATTTATATTTGCATAATCAATTAAAGTGTTGATAATACTTTACAATAAATTAATTCTTTTTTATGATTAACTTCATGGGGCATAACAACATAATTAAAGAGATAAAGTATAATACAAGCCAAAAAATTATCTTGAGCTGCAACTGTCTACTGAATCACACAGGTTGAGAAAAGCTATTTCTGCTACACTTGGGATCTGGATTGTATGGCATAAACCTGTTATCCACACTGAAATCAAAGAGTGGCACAGCAGATCAGAGTTGGAGAGAAGATTCCACAAGCCTTTGTCTGAGAGGCTGTCAGTTTTAAAACAGTCACCTTGAATCAGTTCTCCTCAGGAGTCCCTGATAGATGTCAGATTTTAGGAAGCGCGGGTAGCAATCCCTGGCCATCAGAGAGTAGATGAGCTTCTGTGCCGTATCAAACGAAGTCAGGGAAGGCTGGGAGATGTTCTTGGTTATGTTTTCTCTGGTACCGCAATCTATGTTGATCTGGAATCAAACAATATCGCCCGGGGGCGTCTTACAGCAACTATTTTCATCATCATTCTCTATAATGTTCTATATTGTGTGCACAGTACATTTCTGAAGTTTTATCAGCTTAAAACACACAAATACACATCTTTATAGCAGTATCACTACAGGCCTGCTGAATTCAGATTATTGCATTGCATTTTTGCAATTTTCCAGCTTGCAGTCATTTACCTGTCTGGGTGCTTCTGTTTGGACAAACTCGGAGTAGATCCTGTTGGCTGAGGAGATCATCTCTGGCACCGTCTTGATTTTTTTATACTCCTCACAGGCGAGCCAAAAGAGAATGTTCTCCTCGCTGTATTCAGACTTCAGGAACTCCCGGAAAGCTATTTGTCCGGCTAGAAATTACAGACGATAGTAAGTAGGTAAGAAACAATATATACAATCAAGTATATATTCACAATCAGAAGAGACTCTCACCTTTACAACTGAGGACTTTGTCCACAGACTCACTCCAAGTCTCAACATCCCCCAGTGGATCCTTGGGAAAGCAACACAATCTACCCTTGAAAAGAGCATCAAGATCTATCACTAGCCCAGTTATCTGTGAACTCCACAGCACATAGCACCTGCAAACCACACTGGCAGTTATTAAGCATTTATAGTATGTGTTATGTTTTAAGATGACTTATAGACAGTTCAATGCATTGAGCACCTGCCAGCAACCTCACATCACTACAAGCAGCTTCCGAAATTAAGGCACAATGCAAAGTGAGACTTACAGTGAGTGAAAACCTCCTTGGTATTTTCCACATGGCTGCTGTAAGCTGTTGCCTGCTGAAAATGGTAAAGGCCCAATAATCAAATATGCAGTAACTCACTTTATCGCCATCTCCTCGTCCTCTACGATGGGAGACAGAGATAAGATCCTGCCAGACTGAAGTGGTGTTGTGATTGTTTGGTAACGAGGGAGTCAAGGGACTGAACAAATCTAAATGCCCCCCACCCAACATGAATGGAATATATGGAAATCTGTATGCAAAATGTTGTTGTTGGGAGAGACCGGGCATTCTTCTGTGTTATCTGGAGGAGGAGAGAGCTCGGCTGTGATTTGAGCTGACCACACCTGTTGTCCAAAACAGTGGTCATATTTAAAGTGGATGTAACAATAAGAGGGTGGCAGATAGAGATAGAGTGTATATCTATATATATAAATGAACTCAATTAAACCAAATCATTCTAGATTACAGAATGATTTAGTTTTTCATTCATCAGTAGGAACTATGTTTTTATGAGTATAATCAGGAATATGGCAACATAATTGCCTGCTGTGGTGGAGTAGTACATGACAAATTCGTAATAATATTTAACTACAGGAATGGGCAATGGTCAGGAAGCTGACCATAAACAAATAGCCATAAACAAATTCACTATTAAGGAAAACTCGCGTCATGCTGCCATTTGCATATCTGCAGTGCTCCTTATTCACCAAGGTGACAAAAGCATAAACGAGCGCTGATTTATTAATGTGTCTCATACTTCAGTTGATGTAGGTGATCACTGACCCTTGAAACAGAAAGGGTTTTTGATTTGGACAGAAATTTTGCCCATAGATTAATCGACCGCTTTTGCAGCTCTGCATTGGTGTTGGAATAAAGAAAAGGGAAGATGTGATTGATGAAATGTTAAGAGATCACAGAGGTTATTACAATTTATCTTGAGGGGAACATGGATGTGTGTACCAAATGTCAAAGTAGGAAAATGATCCAAGTTTAGTGCCAATCCATCTAGCATATGATGAGATATTTCTCAGGTTATAACTGTGGAAAACTGTGACTTGTTGGTGGTGCTACAGGAAAAGTCAGAGGAGAGTCTTTGGGATTCATCCACTAGGGCTCGTGCATATCTGTACAAAATGTTATACCTATCCATTCAGTGGTTGTCACAAACAAACTAAGATGTCAACCTGTTGGTGGCACTACAGGTGTACATCCTCTGAGGAACATAAATATATGTACAAACTGTTATGGCAATCCATGCTGTAGTTGTTGGGATATTTCAGTCTGAAACAAAGTGGTGGACTGACAGACCTACTGACAGACAGAGGGGAAATGCCATTCACAGAGCCATGACACTAAAACACCAGGTAAAGAATGAAATGAACCCCCCCCCCCCAACCTCTGCTAAAACTGCTAGTATTTAGTGTCTATTGTTTACTTGTCAACATGAATGGATGTTTGATTCAGTCTTTGCTAAAACACTTTTCTAAGATAAAGCACAATGAGAAGAAGACTTTACTTTTTGCAGTACATTTTGTCCAATTTTTATAAGAGAATATTCTGTGTCACATATTCTTAGGATTTTAAATAGATCACAAGAACAATATTTCTGACTTGCCACTGCACAGCAGCAAAGAATATCATCACACAGTCACATGTAGCTCACGATAGCTATATGTGGAGGACCGTCCTTTGCTCTCTTGGGCATTTACAGGTTGTGTTGCACAGTGCATTGTAACACATATATCATTTATTTATTTGTTTGTTTATTTAACAAGGACAATGGACAGTCACTGACTCTCCCAGAGTTGGCTAAATGGCTAAATGTAATAGGCAGTCCCTGGGCAGGCAAACCCACAAAAGAATTATGGCATCAAATGTTATAATTCAGACAGGGGTACAGAGAATATAGTACAAATTGCATCAAAGAATCATAAGTATATCCAGTGCATTTAACCTGTCCTGACCTTCCTGACCACTGCTGGAGATGTGATGGGCCCAAACAAACCAAGAATGTAAATCACAACAGGTGATGGAAAACACCCAGGCTGCCCCTATTTGCATGTGTGTAGACGCACCAGGTCGAAGAATTTGTTTTTCAAAAAGGCACTGCCAGGACAAATATGAGGACTGCACTGGGGGAGTGTCGTCTTAGTGCACCCATTGCAAAGTATTCAAGGTGTTTTGTCTTGTTGTGATTAATCATTTAATGTTCTTAAATCAACCATTATTCTGAGTGGTCAGTGGTACCATCCAAGGACAAAAGGGACTACATACAACCCTAAAAAGCCTAATTTTGTAAAAGAGCCTGGCTTCGTTTTCATACATCTGCAATGAAATGTACTGAGCCTCACTGTGGATACAGCAATGCACTTCATACATGTACCAAGTTGCACTGTTTTCACCATACACAGGGTGGCACTCTAGTCCTCTTCAGCCCCCCCCCCCCCGTCTCTGTTTTACAATTGCATCATGTGTCTACCTTTCTCTGTAATTGACACCACTGAATTTGTGTTTCTCTTTGCTTTGGGTCCTGCTTGTTTTATTAATTTGATCATGAATGGGGTTTTGACCCTTCTCCTGCAGGGTGGGGGTTGGTGTAGGGTGCATTTGTAACCCAAAAACTATTTGAACTCGATTTCGAACCCCTGAAAGTAAATCAGTAAGCATGCCTTTGATTTAATTAGAAAGCGTCTCATCTCTTTCTCTCGAACTTGTATCGTGAAAACAGAGTGCAGCAGGGACGTGACCTTCTTTCCTATTCTTTCTTTTTTATTGTCTCTCAGCCCTTTCAGTAATACATTTCTGATGGCCCTTATATATTATATCAAGACAGATAAACAATAGACAAACTCTAGGCCAAGTATCTACACAGACCTCTTTCAACATGTCTCTATCAGTCCAATACAGCTGACAGACAGTAGAGTCCTCACAGAATTGAATTGAATGATATTTAATTGTTTTCCCCACATACAAACGTGCCTCTAATTATGGTCCTGACACTTCAGTTGAAGTACGGTGTTTAGAATGGATGGTACAAAGTCTCACCTTGAGACTTTCATTAACTGAACACAGACCTCTTTTTTCAGTTGCACTAAAATGTTATTCAGGTCTGTCAATATCGTTGCAGGCCAACAGCATCAAGTGCAAACATATTTGTAAGGGGCACATTTAACAACTCAGTATCTGAGCCTTGGAGTCAGCAAATCTCTTACACAATTTGGCTCACATAGAATGAGATGAGACAAACTGGTTTTTCAAAATGGGAACCTGTGGTGTAAAAGGTAAATAATTTGGATACCAAAGGCCAAGAGTGCAACACTACTGACAGACTTTGACATAGATTGAGGAATCTTAAAAAGAAAACCCATTTGTTTGAGAAAATCTATGTAAAACGCCACTATTAGACACCTTACAATAAACATCTTTGTTTTAAACTCCTCTTAGACTGGTATTCATCTTGTTTTACAAGCCTCATATCTCCAGGCAAACTGCTTTCTTACTCTTTTGTTTCCCTCCTTGCTTCTCTACAATACATCTTTAGCTTGTGGATGATTTCAGAGGCTTTTAGAGCAGACTTGAGTCCCACATTTAAATACCAATGGGAAAGAAACTAGAAATCTGCCAGCGAAATTCTTAGCGGGCAACTAATCTTAAACTGTGATGAATTTGGCAGGCCAGCTGAGCTCCTACCTTTGTTAACACGTTATGTCTCTCTTCTTAGACTATTTGTGTATGAGAGGACAGCAGGAACTGCAGCTTATGGCACTGTGGATGCATAATTAGTGTGAACTATAAAGTCTTCAATACCGTTTCTTTTTTGTAAAATTATAGTAATCTGGGCTGAGGGACTCTAAAGGCTACAACCCTGACATCTGTGTAAATGAGATAAACCAGTGCTGTATGTACATGTGCAGCTTCATGCTGTGCAACTGTAATTAGTGTATTTCTTTCTCCATACATACTCAACAGTTTGCAAGACAACTCAGTGGGATCACTGGCAGTTTTCAATTAATATGTATTTGTCTTTGTAAGGAGTATAGCTTCTGCATACATATACAGTAACATGTGCTAGTATGGTTGAAGTTGATAAGGACTATTCATTTTTCAAGAATATGGAATAAGGAGCTGCACATGATCACAATTTTACCACTAGTGTATTATGCACACATGCCTTCACTTGTCATAATTAGATGTGGACATTCAAACTAATTAATGACACCAAATGCCTCAATAAAACAGCTTTTATAATAAAGTGTTTATTTGAATTTAGTTTGTACATTTTACAACTGCAAGGCAAAGTATGAGCATAGTTATACATAAATTATATTAGATGGTTGCAAACTGAAAAACAGCAATTATAGTTAATATAATGTCATATTAGTATTCAAATAAGATATATGCATTGTCTGTGTATGAAAATGGGATACTTTTGAATTTGTAACAGAAATGAGAGATATATATCCCTCATTAAAAAGTTTCAGTGCTTTGCCGTCACCGTGGCTGCAAGCTTTCACTGCAAGTTAGTCTGGAAGGGGTTGGAGAGTGCGAGAGATTAAATCATGAATCCATTTTAATGAGATATGGTCAAATTAGCTTGTATGCAATATCAACTGTATTATGGTTGTATAAGGTGCTATTACTGGATTGGAAGACAAAGCTATTGAAGTGTAATGTGTCAAAAATCAGGAGAGGGGCCTCAATGTGTCAGTAGCATGGAGGCATTTCAGCTGAGATTCTGAGTTTGATCTCTAACCTCCCCACTGTCATTCAAGTTTTGCAAGATTTGAGGAAATCTAAAAATCCACAAGGAGCACAGTGCCTCCGAGAAAGAGAATGGCTAGATTGTTCCACAAGTGCAAAGTCAGTTATCTGGTTTTATACCATGGTCACAGAGAATACTCAGCTCTGATTGGCCAGAGGGTGTCCATTATTTCCAGATAACCACATGGCTCTGACGTAGTGGCCTCATAACAACTGAACATATTCTTATGGCTGAAGGGCTAATGGTGTCAGCTGTTATCCAGCTGTGTAGTAAAGTACTTACGGTTCCACACCTTGGGAAATATGCTTATTCACTTTCCTGCCAAGATGACTAGAAGAAAAAGATTAATACCACTCTCATGTCTGTATGATAGATACAAAAGTTACCGCCAGCAGCCAGTTAGCTTAGCTTAGCAGAAAGACTGGAAATTAGGGGAAACAGCTAGCCAAATGTCCTTGAGTGTTTTCATCACTGTGAGGTTGTTAGGCAACCAGCGAAGGAAGTTATTGCGCCAGGGCAAGAAAAAGTCTGGCATATAATCCCCCCACATTACCGCAACGTGTCATTTTTACTCTTAGGTCTTTGCACAGATAAGACAAAAAAGATTTAACATCCACGGATCTTCAGAGGTGCTAGGTTGGTTTTGTAATCATTGCCCAGAGCCAGTCTTTATGCTAAGCTAAGCTAACCACTCGGCCATAGCTTTATATTTACCGTATAGGCTGGAGAATGGTATCAATCTTTTCATCTGTCAGCAAGAAATGTCGACCTATTTCTTTAAATTGTTAATTGTTGGCAAGCTGGTGCTACCATATGTAAGTAGGATAATCCACTGTGACGCCCGTGGTTATAAAAAATAACACACTCTGCAGAAGCAAACCTGCTTAAATAAGCCTCCGCACCAATCTTTACGTTTCAACAATTGTGCTGCTAATAACAGATCATTTCATCATATAATAATCCGTTTCACAGAGTGAGCGATTACGCCTGCAATGTTACCACTACCAGGCCGAAGGTTCAGTTGTGGCCTCTCCCCTGTCGTTGAACACACAGGACCGTGACCTTCTGCGAAACATGGTGGTCCCCGGGCCTTTCCTCCTGGTGAGACGCAGATAAATGTCAGAGTGGAGGAACCTGGGGTAGGAGTCCTTTTTCATCAGGCTGTAGACTTTCATCTGGGCTGCTTCAAAACAGCTCTTTGTGGGCTGCGCTATGACCTTCTGAATGTCCATCTTGGTGTTGTAGTCAATGTTGACCTGAGAGAAGGGAAATTCGAACATAATGAAAAATAATGCAGAGCAAGTAGATACATAAAATCTGTACTAAAAGAATGCCATATATAATGATGCCCACTTTTGTCTAGATCTGAATGCATGATTTAGGTGTCAGGATTCCAATAAAGTTGGGGTGGTGATGGCACAGTGGATATGACACATGCCTTTGGTGTGGGAGATCAGGGTTCAATTCCCACTGTGATAAATCAACCAATGTGTCCCTGAGCAAGGCACTTAACCCTAGTTGCTCCAGAGGTGTGTGACCTCTGACATAGCAATTGTAAGTCGCTTTGGATAAAAGCGTCAGCTAAATGACATGTAATAATAATAATAATAAGGAGAGATTCTGTTTTATTGGCATCAAGTGTCCTAAAGCCACTTTGAGTTTAAAGCTCTACAAGCAACCACTGCCACACCTGGATATTGTCACAGAAATGGATGTTAATTGTCTGGTGCCTGCTTTTGTGAATGTGAATCATCTTTAAACTAGAAGACTTTCTTTAAAAGACAAACAGCGGTGAGGCTTCTCACACAGCAATAAAAATAATCACTAAAACAGCTCTCAAAATATTCATGTGTATCAAACTGCAACTCTCCCGCCATCAAAATTAAAGGTCAGATCCATTTACATTTGTATCTCTCTGCAAATCACTCAAGCTGGTACACACTTTCATGTTAGTGCAGCATGCTCTATATTTACACAGACATTCATCTTTGACTGAAAGTGTGTGGGTGATGCTCTCTCCAGTTCTGCAGAGGAATGTCAAAACCTCAAACCAGACACCAAACTCTTAACGGTCAAATCTGCTGCAGGCCACAAAAGCAAATCGGATGATGGTCGCATCATCCTCGCAAAGCGAATGGAAACTTTTGAATCTGTGACTGTCTCGCACACACATAACCTGACCTGCTTTGCAGTAGTGCATGCACTAAGCGAGCTGCTGCTCCTAACGATCACAAATGTCAACCTGCTGCAGGCTCATGACTATGTAGTGTGAAAGAATTCGCCCACTGTTATTTTTTATACAGTGACATAAATATTTCAAACCTCCAACAGCACTCAGTGACAAAAGAAAAGCAAAAGAAAATGCTAAGCCGGAGGGGCTGTTTAAGCCTTTGCAGCTCCACTTTATAGCCTATTATGCAACATTTCATCTGTACAGTTAATGATAAATAAACATGCCACATCATACCTCTTTAGGGGCCTCCGATTCAATATAAACCGTATAAATATATTTGGCTTTGGAGAGCAGCTTCGTCTCAGAATCGATGGTCTTGTATTCTTCACAGGCCAACCAGAACTCAATGTTTTCCTCACTGAACTCTGTCCTGAGGAACTGAGAGAAGCTTTCCAACCCATCTGATGTAGAGAAACAGTGACAAACACACACTGTTGGTTACTAGAGTGACACAATACAAAGACAGACTACCGTTCAAAACAGAATTGGTATTTTCTGAGCCTGTTGGGTAAACAAAGCTCAAATAAGGAGGCAAAGATTCTACATAACTTCCTCATCCCAAAGTCACTACAATGGCCTCTACTGTACAAATAAATACATTATATACAGTAGATCACTTTAATAGTTTAAATATACTTAGACAGTATTATTGTCTTTATAATATAGCATAAACCATTCCCAAAGGAGCACATACAGTGGTTTACAGTGTTTCAGTCTAGCACTAAAATGCAACTTCTGTTCTTATGAGGAAGTTGCACAGTTTCTGGATTACTATCCGTGCAAACAAACATTAAAAGTTGTAGTGAAACTACCACTGCTCTCTCCATTAACTATGTATTGCCTCTAGCACTTCTTAACAGTTTACAATTAAAATGGAGCAAACTGATTCACAGCAGAAGAAACTGTTTTGGACGGCAATTCGACTCAACATTCTTGAGAGCTTTTGGGCATTAATCTGACCTGAGTGCTTCAGCAGTTCTTCAAAGGAGTCACTCCATTGCAAAGCTGCCTCTGGTGAGATGCTGAAAAATATCAGAGATACGGTCAGCCCTTTCCTAACGATGCAGCAAGAAATGTTTTGGATTCTCGTGACACATCGAGATGTCATGTTTCTATAAGTGTGCAATGAGTCATGAAGGGTGCTGGAACCAGGGTTAAAAATTAATAATCCTTGTCAAACACAACATTGCGCGTATGTGAAATTAATGGATTTTGCCTCACTTGCTGGATGTCGTATTTGTCTTTTTATGGGGACTGACATTTTCATGAGAGCCTGACTTGGTGAGAAAAAGGCTTAGTCGGCTCTTCCTCTCCTTGTCTTTCTGTCTGCAAACAGGAGAAAATACATCAAGTTCCACAAACTGTCTGTACAGTGCAACTGTGGCACTGTTCCCCAAATCAGCAACTTATCAGAGAATTACTCTTCACAGACACATTTCTAAAGTATTCACAAGACGTGCTATAAATTACACATCTTTGTGGCCCAATACAAATTGCAAGACAAGTCCCCCCTTGTACATGTGAACCAAAAGGCAGCAGAGACTTATCATCAAGGACAGCTTTCAAAAGTCTAACAGCCATACATGGTGTCAGCTGTAGCTGTGGCTTTCAAATGTATTATATTGAAACATCACATAGCTATGATGCAGTATCATGCTGCTTTTGAGTATGACAACAAGGAACCATTGTTTCTATTCTTCTCATGATAAAAGTTGCACTTCTCACATTTCTGACATCTGAAATTATTTATTCTCAAATCAAGTAAACATTTTAAAACAACTGAGTTTCACACACCAACCTGCTAGTATCGTCCTTCATCTTTGGTGCCTGCAAGTCTTCTGGACCAAACATTTTAAAATATGCTTCCTCCTTTGGGGCCATGTAGTTGAATTGAGGAAATAGAAAAAGAAGTGTCTCCATGCTGTTCTGTCTGTATCTGCTGTGCGAAGCGGCAGGACAAAAATAGCTCTTTGAAATCTTTTTAACCCATCACTCGATGATACACCTCGTCTTTTATAAAATGCTGCTCGCATTTCATTTCCCATACCTTTTGCTCTACTTCCTGTAATGGTGTAACCACTTACTGCTAACAGCTCCATCAGTGAAACAGAAACCCCCTGGGTTAAACATCCTGTCAACTTTTTATTTAGAAATTTGAAGAAGACAGCTGGCTATGCTCATTCAAGAATTTTTCTTTTGTTTGTTTGTTTTTGCTTGAGGTAATATCTTACAGTTGTACAATAACATATTGCACTGAAGCAATTATGACCTAAAAAAATCCCAGGTAACATTGAACCAACTTGTGTTGTCAGAATTTTTGTAGATTTTGTTTATACGCTCTCATTGCTGCTGTTAATAGATGTCTTCTTGTGTGAGATCTTGGGCGTATTCTGTGATACCTTGACTTTGACTTTTCAGTCACCCTCAACTCCAAAACGTGGTTTGCTTATTGATACATCACTTGGATGTTTGACCTTCACTGTGCAGCACCCTAAACCCTAACCCTAATTCTCTATGCTCACCTTAAATTGGAGTTTAACATCCAACATCTTCCGGTAATGTCCCTCCCCTTGCAAAACTTGCTTGTTTCGGGAAAAAACAACAAACTTCGAGCTAGCAAGCTACACGCTCAAAATGGCAAGTTTTAAAGAAAATGGGGCAGGCTTGCTTGGTTCTTCTTTTGGGGAATAATTGTAAAGATTTATGAAGAATATGTTTAACGTTAAGGCATTTACTATCTAACTAGGATGTTTTGGGACCGATTGTGGCAGGATTTCTATGGAAGAAGTAACGTTACACAGGGCAAAACACCGGTAAAAGCAAATTATGTTTAACCATGTATCCAGCTAATTTAAATAGCTTGCGTCTCTGTATTGTGTGAACAATTAACTTCATTTTATATATATGTGGCATTTTCTTTTATCGGGGTGCAAATGTTCCACCAAAACAAGTTCCTTCCTGAGGCCATTTTGCAAAGCCACCATCGTATAGATGCAAATTCGCCCATGGTGGTGCAAATTGATGGGAAGGATGTGTCCACAACATTTGAAAATGCTTTAACTTGAGTGAAAATTTTGATGATATGTCAAACTTTATGAGTCCAATTTATAAAAAGAAGAGAGGGGTCTGGAGGAAAATTGTGGAAAGTTTGTTAAGTTTTGAGCTATCACACATTGACAGCACAAGCACGCTCCGCACACACACGGTTAGTGCATAGGTTGCTAACTAGCAGTTAGCTACAGCTGGTACCCTACTATACTACACAAATATTTCAGTGGTCAAAGTCGCACATGTACAGTAAATTATTTTTACTTGTCATGCACCTGTGTAACTTCAGGCTAAATCAAAACCTTTCTCTATCCTCACATTAAAACAGCACCCATTGATTAAAAGAGACAAATTCTGTACTGCAAAGGGGTGTGTGCAGCTTCAACCCAGTGGACCGATAAACTGAAGCTGCAGTATCCTTTTCCCTTCAGGTAAACACTGCTGAATCACTGAAACCAAATTAAATAGCAGTCATTTAGCTTCACCGCATGTATTTGCCTCTTGTCAACATACCAGATGAGAAAACCAACAAAATCAATACACACACAGCCAGGGAAGTTCTCCTGCCAGCTGGGCACAAAAGATTAGGATTGTGTTATTTGATCATTTTGAAATAGCCTAAAATTTCCATTTACAGTTTTAATTATGTAACTACCAGCACCAAGTCTTGTGTTTGGTTCTCCATGTAATGTGATTACACATTGTTAGCAAAGACTGAAGGAAAAACAGAGACTGTGCTTCTGCATGTGTTGACAGTGAAGAGATTTGTCTAAAAGCAATTTAGCTCAGGGATAACCAGTTTGTCTGAAGTGTCAGTGAACTATTATTAAATATTGTTTGAACACAACCATTACACTAATAAAGAAAATAACATGGTGTATTGGTTAACTGCAAATGTTTGCCCAGCATTGCATGAGTGTCCTCATTTTGTTCCTGTACTATGGCATCACTAAACACAGCTGTACATCTGTAGGTAGAGATAATATATTTGGATGTTGCTTGATGAAAGGGGAAGTGATGGAGTTGAAACTGCTGACACGTGTGAAGGGGGAAGGAGGGGTGTTGTTACTTCCTGTCTGAAAACATCTGTTCACGTAAGTCTAGTCTGCCTGGCATTTCTGCACATTTTGTCATTGAAAACACAGTAAGGTCAGACAAGAAAGAAATTCAATTGAACACATTACAGACTCCATGGAACCAGCAAGACACATACAAACACAGAAAAAACTACAAACAAACCAACAACAAGAAAAAAAGTTATTGCTTCAAATTCCTTCAAAATGAAAACTACATCATTTGCAATATTAATTTGCGTTTATGCATTCAAATACCAAATTAACAATATGCCTCAGTGGGATTGCTTTCATCTGAAAACAGGACACTGCAAGTGTGATGAAGAGAAAGCCATTTAGGTTTGAGGCTGGGCATCGATGAGGCATTGATATTTCCCGAGAGGATACAGTCGTCAAAACCAGGACGGATGACTGAAGAACTTCTTCTATTTCTGTTCATCAACATTATTCATTCTATTAAATCACATTGACTTTGAATTATTATAAGCTTCTATCCCACCATTATCCACTCATTCATTCTTTGAATGATTATAAAAAAAAGTTTTATCTGAGAAAATATATGTCAGCTTGGGAATTAAAATTCACCATTCACCCATGCATGATTTCAAATTGCACTACAATTATGGGCAGAAGTGTAGTGTCGTGGACCAAACAGGTTATGTGCGTTGAGCCATTGTAACGTTGTTAAAAATGTGATTATGTTTAAGTGTTAGGATAAATATGATGTTGGTATGGGTTTGGTGTGGTTAAAGGAACACGGCGACTTATTGGGACATTAGCTTATTCACCGTAACCCCGACAGTTAGACAAGTCGATACCCTTCTCATCTCCGTGCGTGTCGTAACTCGGTCTTCTAACTGTATATAAACTGGGAACTATATTCTCAGAAAGGGAAGCAGTGCTACTTGGGTGGAGTGATATGCTTGCAGCTCTGCTCAGAGCTGCAAGCATATCACTCCAGAATATAGTTCCCAGTTTATATACAGTTATAAGATGGCTGTGTCTCAAGTGACATTGTTATTTGTACACGCTGTGACTATACAAATCACAACATGTAAATAGGAACATGTTGCCGTTATTTTGTCACTTATTGGGAGCAGTAGGCTAGTTGGAGCCGGTTACCTCCAGGATCTGTGCTAGGCTAAGCTAATGGTGGAGCCGTCAGACAGAGTTACGACACGCACGGAGATGAGAAGGGTATCGACTTGTCTAACTGTCGGGGTTACGGTGAATAAGCTAATGTCCCAATAAGTCGCCGTGTTCCTTTAAGGTCTGTGTGAGAGGGACTGAAGCTCACTATCCTAGAAATTATGTTCATATTGGACAAGTCTGCACCTTGTGAATAATAATAGTAATAATAGTAATAATAGTGTCAATGTTCAGTGTCAATGCAGGAAACAGTGTGCCCTTTATGGTAGATGGGCGTGTATCACGCCACAAAATTAGTTTTGCAGAATCTTTAAAGTTGTTGTCTGGCGATAGAGTTGGGGACTGAGAAGGACTTCCACTTCTACCCATAAATGGAGAAAACCTGTGAGCTAGTTCAGACCGTCAACTCCAGATCGCTGCTGCACTCAATGCCAGTATCTACCTGTAGGCTCTAAGTCTATTTCCCCCAAGGGAAGGTTATCATCATCACTCTCCACTCCCTGCTGTGCTGAGCTTGGCATTTTGTCTTGGTTACAATGTGGGCTGAATATGAGTTGGTGTACAGTCAACTAAAGTGGAAATCTGATTGGTAAATACAACTTTGTTACTTGCATTTCTCTTCTAGCCAGATGTATTTCAATATTGATTGCTTGCATGAGTGAAACTCAGTTTGCTTGGGCTAGTATTATGGTTGTTGTCTGTGTGTGGTGCAAAAGAACAACATTTGACCACCACTCAACACCCAGTTGTGGTGCTTTTCAGCTTTGGTCTTGCAGTTGTGCAGATGGTTTTGCTACACTAATGACTCCTACTGGGTGGTTGGGTTGCTTGTGCAGTGAATGCAAAACAAGAAGTAACATATTATTTGTAACCAGATGGGCATTACTGGGCTTATCTTGTCTTAAACATGAGCCCAATTAAATGGAGCTCTCCTTGGCTCCATTAGCAACCCGTATGTGCTGCTGTTATGGAGCTACTGTATTATGGAATTAGCGGACAAATGGGACCAATCACATAGACATGTTGGCTAGGTATTGTGACTTGATATACATTATATAAATAACATTATCTCTATTAAAGGTTACTTTTCCTCAAAATCATTCATAGGGGTGGACTATCTGCTAACTCTGTCCAGTGTTCTTAGTTTATGTACTAAGAGGTGATAAGCTGAGTTACTCAGCTAGATGTTGAATGTGTACTCCATCAGAAACACTCTATGGGCATAGCCAATGTGCTGCTTATACATCAAGTTAACATGTGTTCTGATAGTAGAAACACAAAAAGGAGCAAAGCAGCAAAGCAGACACATCCAAAGAGAAAAGAGACTAAGTAAAAGACAATAGCAGTGGGAACCGCATCAAAATATTACAAACTGTAAATATTATATTAATTTACCTAGTAGTATTTTTCTCTTCTCTATCCAGAATCTTAATGTTTTGAAATTTTAACAAGCTGTGTACAAATAGATTATGGATTCTTCCAAAAACTGTTGAAAGCTTTTATTTTCACAGAAATAAGCCTGAATAATACGACCAGATCAAGATAAAATTAATAAGCTCTGGTATGTACCTGTAAAGGTTTAAATCTGTTCAAGCACACTGCATGTGTGAAATGTTTTTCACAGGTTTGGCTGAGGTGTGGTTGATCAGGCATGGGATCTCCCTTATTAGCCTAGACTTTACAAGAAGGTTGAGAGCTTCTAGGAAATGAACTCCACTTTTAGCTGATGTGTCTGAGAAGCAGACTGCACACAGCAACTCGGCTGCAAACCGGTGACATCATTTCCCTGTCAGTGAGTCACACAGGTGCTCCCTCCACAGACGAAAGGCATTTCGTTGCAAATTGTCAGCTTTTATCATGAAGTCAATGGTGACTGTACAGGAAAGCACCAAACTGTTTGCTCTGGTTTAATGTGAAATGGCTGTGATATGGGAAATGATCCCACACATATTCAGTATGTGTTGATTCTCTTGTACTGAATCAACAACATCCGATTCAGGAACATACACTGTAGTATTTCTCTCAAATATTGTTATAAATATTGTTCGAAAAATTAAATTGAACCTACGAGATGGGCTTACAGCGTTTATTTTAAGTGTCAGCTAGTCACTTACAGTAAATGACTGTAAAGTAATATTAATATGTTCTAGACTGTATCGACAGAGAAGAAAAAGTCATATATACTGAGTTCACAGGATGCATTTGTCTGAGGGGCTCTGAATTTGAATTCTTATCTCTAATCTTCAATAAGGAAACCTCGATAATGTATTAAAATGATAAAATATAAGAAAAACTTTAGAGGTCTTGTAAGGACTTCTGAAACCTGCTGAGGTGTCACACGTACACCCTGCTGTAAGAGGTCACAGGTCAGGTTATCGACTCACCTCCTGTCGCTGCCTCTTGGCCAGGTAGTCATTGTAAATGAGAATTGGTTTTCAATTGACTTATTTGGTTAAATAAAGGTACAATATATATATTTTAAAATCTTTATGTTTTGGACTGTTGGTCAGTGAAAAGAAGCAATTTGATCATCTTGGGCTTCTGGAAATTGTCTCATGCAGCTCTAATTTCAACAAATGGATTTGTGCTATCCGTGAGTGGTCATCTATTTCTAATGAACAATGTAGTCCACTGACCAACCCTAATGAACACAGCCCAGCAGGTATACTGTATGTTTACATATGAGCTCAACTCAATGCTGCCACCTCATGATGTGTTGATGAATCAGAATACAACCAAAAGCTGAACATCATCAAGGCAAATGTAAAACTAAGTTGCACGTTCTCATGAGTAATCGTTTATCATGGGTTTGCAACTGTGGAACATGAATAGATATTTTCCATAGTTGGAAAATTGGGTGGAGAGACTCTAAACAGGATGATGTATTTCAATGTCTGTTAACAGTTAACAGGTACAAAATGCACTGTCTGTACGTGCTCCTTGAGCCAGGAGCTCAGTCAGAGCGGGCTTTTCTGCCTGCAGTTGCAAAATGCTAACTCTGTGCTGATTACCATACCCGCTGCTGGAAAGATCGTTTTTCACATTTTATTTTTCTCTTTTGCCAGTGTGGTGTTTCAAATCAAAATTGACCACCCCACCTACTCTTGTGAACAAATTGGCTCTGCTACTGCATCTTACTTCCATTTCGAATGAGTCTCCCATGCATATTACTGTTATATCTGTTTTTGCACAGGGTTTCACATTTTTCAAGACATTTATGTTTTAATGTGGTTTTAAATTTAGGTTCTTATTCAGTACAAGTTTACTTTTTCTCCGTAAAATAGTCCTTTCTGAAGAGTTTAGATGCGACCCTGAGGTCCATGCAGAATAATCTCTGCTGGGATGGAGCCAAGTTAAGGCGATTGTGCCTAGACAAGGTCTGCAAAGCGAGATGTTTTTTTTTGTGTGTGGTTGCAATGCACTGTTCCTTTGTGCAGACACCCTGAGTGATGTGGTTGTAAAGAGGCCTGGACAGAGTTCTTTATCATAGGTCTATGAGACTTTCAGAGTCTCTCCAGTAATCAGGTCCACATGCCAATAGTGATGGATTCTACTCTGCAGCTACTCTGCCCCAGACAACACACACATACAAATTAGAATTTACATGCCCGAGTCTTTTTTGATCAATAAACATTTACTCCTGAGGAGAGACTGCATCTGCAAGCCTGTCTTTGTAATCAAATCAAACTTTCTGGTGATACATGAGATAATGCATAAATGGGATGACCTCTCAGTAGATATTTTCTGTCAATGCACATAAACAAAATCTCGTTTTCTCACATCAGAATGTATTGTTTTTTTAATTTTAGTCCAGACTCTTACAAGAATAGATTGCTATTACTGTCAGACAGCAAGTAAATGCAGGTAGACACACAGTTGCTGCAGCTGCCAAAATTATAAGGATGATAATGACATTGCTGTAAAAGACAGAGATCATTTTAATCAATTAGCTGAAAGCATTTACCTCACTGATTGAGCCAGAGAGGAAAGCAACAAATAGCACTGCTCCTCAGGTTGGATGAGGAAGAAGTCTATGGAGATAGATTTGTGTCTTTATTACATGCGAGAAAATGCACACACACACACACACACACACACACACACACACACACACACACACACACACACACACACACACACACACACACACACACACACACACACACACACACACACACACACCGGTGGACGGAGAGAAACTATAGCGGGGCTGTAGAGTCCGTCTACGGAGCAAATACTAAATCTAATGTAGGCTATGTCATAATTTAAACAAGTCTCTCGAAGAGAAAAGGCAGTTAACCACAGGTTTAATCTTATGATGGATATGTGTTGTGATATTTAAACAAACGATCCGTCAACGGCGAAATTAAAGCCTGAGAGACCTCCCGCGGTGTGTTCCAGCATGACTAGCGGTCGGTGAACAAGCGATCCGGCCGCCACCAGCTGGCTTTACGGTCACTTTATGGATCTTCTCAACTCCGAAAACTTTGAAGCAAATTGTCAATTCGGCAACGATTTTCGGAAGAATGCCTATATTCGAAATCTAAACAGTTCATTTCTCGCCTAAAACGTTGTCAGAAGTGAATTTAATGATGAATAAGATGGTGACAATTGTTAAGTTGTCCCGCTGTTGCTCTGTCTGCAAGTTCCGAGTTGGCAGCGGGCATGATAGGTGTAATGATTCAGTTCGACTCCCAAGACAAGACGATGCTCACCCGACTGGCCAATAGGAACGTGGCCCTGCCCATGACACTACTTTCACACCGAGAGCAAAATCCTGACACGAGAGAAAAAAATGACATTGAGAGCAAACACTTAGGTTTTGAGAGCGAGAAAAAAAGCGTTTTGAGAGAAAATGTTTTCACACTGATAGCAAAAAAATATATATTTGAGAGTTTAAAAAAGTATTTTGAGAGAGATTTTTTTTCTCAGAAATAATTTAAAAAAAATAAAATTTATATTTTTTATGTTCTATGAAAAAATACATTTTCTCAAAACTTTTTTTGTCTCAAATATTATTTTTTGCTATTGGTATGAAAACTTTTTCTCTCAGATCATTTATTTTCTCGCATGTAATAAAGACACAAATCTAGCTCCATAGAAGTCGTCCTATTTCAGCATGGCAGATGCTGGAGAATGACTGGATGCTGCTGGACTGCTTAAACCTTGCAGACAGACACTTGATATTTCACATTCAACCTCAGTGCAGCTCCATAGCAAGAAATGTAATACATGTTTGACTGCCAGACTATGAGAGAACAGACTCATGCTGTGACACAGATTGGGTTCGAATTGTGAAGTGCCTTTCTGCAGGACCAGTAGTTTGTGCAATGTCCTGCTGTCCTATTTTATATCAGTGTAATGTTTTTATTTTTTTACATATTCATCCCCTGCCAGTCTTCCTATAGTAATCATTTTGTTTTAGCACTAAGGTGAACAGATTACAGCCAGAAATGGACTTTGGGAAATGGACTTGATTATTTTCTTTCATTATTATTCAACTAATGTGTGTCAATTTAGCCTCCCTGAATACAGAAAACATTTTTTTTAAATAATCCCATACATGCTCAAAATTCTTGCATAATGCGGAGTGTTCTCTCTCTCACTGTATCTGAGCGGTGCTTCTATCTAATCCGTGCAGCCAGGAGAAAAATAGGTAGTTTATCATGCCTAAAAGCAGTTAGATGTTTTTTTTTTATTACTTACCCCCCTCTGCAGGGAGGTCAGAGGTCAGAGTCAGCTACAGGCCAGTAGTCCTGGAGCTGGTGTTGATCCAGTGTCACTCTCACGGGCGTTCTAATAAGAGTGTTTCTTGAGTCCTCCAGTATTGAGTTCAGTAAACTTGCTCAGTGTGCCACCCTGCAGCCCAAAATGTGTATTTATTGTGCTTTCATTGATTTGAATAGAGTTTGGTAACTTGTATTTCAGATATAATTCAGTTAACTCTTATAGTTGGATACCTAGTCTGTATTTGGTACTCCATGTATAAATTGTTAAATGAAGATTGTAATGGCCTGAATTTGTTAAATAAAGGTTGGATAAAAACAACAACAACAAAAAACAACAACTTGTATTTCAGAAAAGATGGCAATAGACCTTCAGAGTGTCTGTGTCGTAATTCAATAAAATTCAAAGATTATGTTATTCCCATTACAGTCCTAATTGAAAAATATTGCTGTGCAGAAAGCTTCCATGCAACTGCTAAACTATTCTTCTCCATGTAGGAGTGTCACATTCATCCCAATGCATGCCATTGTATCTCTAATTATTGAGGGTACTCACTCAAATTTTCATTTAGACTATTTATGGTAAATCATGAAATGCTATAGATTCAGACAAAAAGATCCACACACTGTATTAAAATCTCTCAGCAATTTCATAGTGCAACGTTTCGATCTAACAGAGATCTTCATCAGGCATTGTCAAAATCATGAAATGCTGCCACAGTGCCACCTGCTTTCTGTCCTTCCTCTCTTTCATCCTCTCTTTCTCTGAATTACTGTATTGTAAAGGTTTGAATGTTCCATGGCTCATCATTGAGGTTGCTCTCCCTGCCTCCCTCCCTCCCTCCCTCCCTCTCTTCCTCCCCCTTCCCTCTATGTCTCTCATCCCAATAGCCTACAATCTCTGAAAGTTCAGTTATCCTGCTCTCACTTTGTATGAGGCAAGTCTAATTAGAGTAAATTATTTGGCTGATGGTCTGTGAAACACATTGCGGCAATTATCAGTGTACTATAAACAGACTGGTATCTGTGAAATCCCTCTGCCTGGGAGGGTACGAGGATGGAGGCGTGATTAATATGCAAAAGAAACCAGGTCACAGAAAAAACTATCCATTGGTCAAACTGGAGGCTCCTACGAGGGTCTGCTTTTGATTCTGAGCAGGGTGTTTTGTCCAAAGATGAGGAACGTCTCAGTTGGAGGGGAAGCACATCGTTAACATCATAAAGTTTCAGTATTAATACATATAATATACATTGTCATTTTATGGAGATGCTAAGCTGTAGCTAGGGATACAGTCTGCAAATGTTTAGTCAAGGATTATTTTACCTCTAATCTTTTAAAATTTCTTTCATTTATTTAATAATTAATTTAAGTAACTGAGGGTTGGGGCTTAGCGAATGGTCAGTTGTTCCTGTAGATATAGGAATCACCTCCAGTCAACAGCATCATCACTAGTACATCTCTTCTTCTCTAACAATGAAGCCAACAAAAAAAATGTCAAAAACTGCAGTTCACTGAGTGGCCACTTGAGGCTGGCTCCAAAAGTGAGTCAATCGCCATAGACCCCCATCAACCCCACCATTAAAATTATATTAAGGCTTAAAGTTATGCATAATTAAGGCCGTGCCATTATGAGTGATAGGTGGCTGCCATCACAGAAGGCGAGCACAGACTGTCCGGCCTGCCGCAGCTTCATCCACGCTCCACCTCTTTACCCATATTTGGATTACAGGGGAGTTAGGTGGCGTCAGGCACTACCAACATGGCGACGGCTGGAGCTGCCAGGAGTCGCCTACTTTGAGCTTCATTTTCAGGTTCAGAAACCTATGGGTGACATCACAGAGACTATGTACATATTTTATACAGTCTATGGTTCATACTACTACTACTCCTAACAAATCAAAACCGAACTATAAAGTATTGTAGAAATAACATGCAACTTTCATTTTGGGTTTGACTGTTCCTTTAATGTGGGTTAAATACAGTGCCGATCCTGACCTCCCTGGGGCCCTAAGCAAAATTCTGCTAAGGGGCCCTCTACCTGACCCGTGAGCTATGTAAACCATTTGCCATTGCCACACAGTCACACCTGACACTTCAGTGCTCCCAATACAATCCTCCCTCCTTTAAACAAAACAGTCAAAGCATAAGTACAACAATATAGAACAGAATGAGGTTCAAACAAACAATATGTATTGAATAGAATTGAATTTTCTATATTATTAAGATAACAAGTGATTATTATTAAATAAGTGAATATTAACGTAAACATAAATAAGAAGAAAATAATAAATTATATCACTACTCGTTACATGTTATAAATGTGTAAACATTTGAATGTTTGAATTAAAATCTTACCATCAAAATATTCCTTTTCTGCACTTTCTTGTAATATTTCAATAGTGAACTGATGCAGATATCAATAACCCCTGTGAGTGATATCAAGAATTAACTTTTGTACAAGTGAACATGTAATTCCTGATATCAAAAATAGACATTGGTAGGTAAAAAATAACTAAGGGGCCCTACTAGTAAAAATAATCAAGAATTCACTTTGCAAATAGTAAAATAATCGAATTCTTGATATCAAAAATGCATAAACTGTGAATGAATAAAAGCTGAAATGGCTTGCCATAGCATGTTAAAGTTTGTATTTATTTATTATTATGCATGTTGAAGCAATTCTTGATTTATGGTTATTATTTACTGAGGGATGTGCATCCATATTGACCAGTATGTCCAGCTAATCAACATTTTAAATTCAATATAGCTTATAAATCAATGTCAAATTGTCAATACATTGCTTTCCATCTTGCATAATTAGTGCAGTTGTTTAGAGTTTTTAACTACACATTGTCTGAGACTAGATAATCAGTGTCTTAAAAGTATGTATAATGTGTACTTTGATGAGGAGTGCCATCATTCACGCCCATATATTGTAGCCTACAGTCTGTCTGGTCTTCACATATATTTCTGCTTGAAAAATGTGCGTTTCACTTCACGTACGCGCCTAACGCATGATAACACACCCGACGCGGTTATCTTTTCCGAGCTGCAGTAAACAAACACCGTTGCACTTGGTCGTTTATCAAACGTAATAAATAATTGTATTTTACTCTCACTTTTGTCAGGCACAAAGTCACAAAACACAGCCCTGGAAGTGACTGGCGTTAGCAGCTAGACAAGAGATGCACTGCCTGCCTGCCCAGCTAGGTTAGCAAGACCGAAAAAAAACACAATAGAAATGCACATATACGTAACTTTACTTTGCTGACATCAAACTTGGAGAGGAGAGAACACAAGTTTACCTGATTGTTGTTCCCGCAATTCACTCTCATGGTGTTTTTTTCCTCTTTTCGTGACCAGAAGGCTAGTTTCGCTTCATTTCTTCTTGGATGTAAACATTAATTAATTAATGACATGAGGGGGAGGCGGGGCCTCGAGTCATTTGCGGGGCCCTACGCAGCTTGCGTAGTGAGCGTATAGGGCGGATCGGCTCTGGTTAAATACAAGTGAACACTTAAAGCTCTTTGATTACTCCTTAGTGGTGTTTATATTGAGTTTGTAAACCTTATCATCCAGCCTGTAGAGACACCTTAGATGGTGCCATAAACCTCAATCCGCTTACAGCAGCTAATAACAGCTTTCCTCATTATGTTATAAAATGCATCATGATGTTTACACTGCAGTTTTCAGCATCACCAGCCCACTATACAGTACTTAATCTTATTACATGGCTTCGCGTCGGGGTCCTGATCACCCTGTCGGGGTTGTATTCGCTATAACAACCGCCTCGCTCTACATTATCCCTTACTTATTAGTTGTTATGAATAGTTTGTGCTCTAGTTAACAAAATTCATTTGGATCTCATTAAAGTGTTTATAATGAATAAAAAAGTGACTTAATGTGCTGCTGCAGTGACCTGTGATGGTTAAGAACATCATTAGAATCACCTGCCAAAGTGTTGGCTGATCCTGGCTGATTACCATGAATGTGCACCAAGCAGTTTTTGAAAACCTAATGAATATCAAAAGAAATGTGGCTTGTTTACAGTGTGCTTCTTATAGTAAATATATCCCACATACAGTAAATACCTGCACACAATCTGTAGTATCCTTCACTGTAGTTAGACAATATATATACAGTACCAGTCAAGGGTTTGGACACACTTTCCCATTCAGTTGAATGGGAAAGTGTTTTCAAACTGGCGTTGCCATGTTGTAATTTTGGAGCCAGATTCTGCGCAGTAGAGAACTGCGGTATCAAATTCCCGCCCATACACCTGCTCGCCAAATTGCAAGTCAATTACAGCTCATTCAGGATGTTTCAGCCAACACACACAAACAGGGGGGGGGGGATTAATGACCTATACTGCAGCCAGCCAGGGGGTTATCAAGATGATTTGGCTTTACTTATACTGTACAGTCTATGCATCAACCCCTGGCATAGAATAAGAAAGTGTAGAAAATTAATGGATATTAATTCCTAGCATGTAGCATACTTGGTCAACTTTCTCTGGGAGTGAAAGAGTAGGTACATAAAAGAGCTAGCACATTAAAGAGAGACAATGTTACCTCCTCTTCAGATGAAAAGTTGAATTCAAACCAAAGTTACATAGTCTTGCTATAATGCCAAAATTTGTCATTATTATGTTTAATTAAAAAGTATATCTTGTAATGTCTCTTATATGTCTCTGGTGTAGTCACTCTTTTCACAATATATACATTTAAATTTTGCTGTATTGTACTTGTAGCTGGAAAACAACAACATACTTTCCCTGATTCATAGCCATACACATAAGAGGTTAAAGGATACTGGCAAATTGTGCAATTCACACCCACATATTCACATAAAACATATACTATACAAATCACAGTGTGTTCCCAAGGACAAAGGTCATTGTAACATGAATTCAGTACATACAGACATACAAAACTAAATCCATATTCTTACTGTATTCATGTTGGTTTAATTTGTGTAGGTGTTACAGTTTTCTCCCACATACTGAAGTAATGCAAGACTGGAACTGTGGACTGAAGACTCTAAATTGCACACAGTGATGGTGGACCTATGAGGACCCCTCTGCTTCTGTCCAGTTCATGCTGGGAGAGTCGTCAACCCACGTTTACTGAAAAGTAACTAAAGAAAAGAAACTAAAAAATCTTACTTCATAGTAAAAATTCAGCTATTAAACAGTAGTCCTGCTTGAATCAGAAATTTCTCTTCCTGACTTCTACAGTGTGATACTGAGGCATGTTATGTTGTTATGTTTTTAGCCACACTAGCAATAGTGCTGTACACAGGGTGTGATTTGTGAAAAAAAAACAAGGTGTTTGATCAAGCATAACAAAACAAAACATGCAAGAATTAAATTTCATGGATATAGTGCCACTTGGCCAGCCATGCCAAAACACTTATTTATGAACTTTAATATCCAATGGAAAATAATCTCAAAATGAAATAGCACAACGTGGTGTCAACATAAAACACAACGCCTTCAAGCCGGAGAGTGGAGTTCACTTTGCGGCAAAAAAACAATTTCACCCAGGAAACGGTCGTTCGTTCATCAGGAGTGTTTTAACCACAATCTTTTTCCTAAAAAGTTTTGGTGCCTAAACTTAACTATCATCGCGGCATGACACTCACTTTGTCTGGGTAAACTCAACTACCATGGCCCCTGGACTGGTGGTGCCTGTAGCCGGCTCACAGTAACCTATTGGTTACTAAAATCGCACCCTGGCTGTACAGATGGAAATAACAATCTGTTGTTTTTTTTAAAGAAATGTATGCTCCCCAGAGGATGATGTTACCTGTCACTGGCGATCCCCTGACTTTTTCCTCTAGCACCACCATGCGGTTGACACTCCAACTGTTGTCGAGACATTTCACTAAAAACTAAAACTGATAACCATTGCATCTTTTGCATATCTTGTGAAATATCTACTTGATGTGTTGGCACAAATTGTTGTGCACATGGTTCCCAGATGATAAATCCGAATGACTTTGATATACCTCTGGTGCCACCATGAGGTTGACATTTGTAGTTTTGGTTTTGATTAATTTTCATAACTTATCTCTTGACCAGGTGTGTAGTGCTGCTGGAGCACACCAGAAGGACGCTCTGACAGTTTTCTTTTCTCCAAGTGAGGAAATAGAATATTCGCAGTTTGCATAATCCAGTTGAAATTCATATTTTTTAAGTGCTTGAACATCTAATAATCACTAAAGCGTACAGGTATGCCATGCAAGAAAGACAATAAAAACAAATGGAATGGTCAAAGTTGTCATATTGACATTTAAGGTGTGATGATTGATTCAGTCAACTTATGCATCGAGGGACATGAAAGAAAACATTCCACCTTTAAATCTGGTAGCTGGTGGTGGTAACCTTTGCTTTTTTTTCTCTTCATTTACACAGTAGCTAGCTATCTGTTAATTAGTAAAGATGAAAGGGCAGCAAAACATCCTTTCACTTTATAGTTATATTTGACTAATGAATGTAAACTTGCTACCGTGGGAACAGTGGTTATATAACCTTCGAAAAGTTTGCATGGATGCGCACGCGTCATAGGTGCTCATTTCGGTGCTTAAACAAATAGCACTATACCCCTGCCCTTCATCTTTCATCTAGCACTATCATCAGGTCCAACATTGTAATTGTTTAATACTTCCCATCACCGTCAGCTGTACCTTGTGTTTAGTGGTAATGAGCAAATGTTAGCCTAACACGCCAAAACTAAGACAGTGAACAAGGTAAACGTGTATGGTATACCTGCTAAACATTAACATGTTAGCAGGCGGATGCACCATTTGCAAGCACAATTTCACTAGTAAAATATTTGCAACGTTCACTTTTGATGATTTGTCTTTGAGCAACTGATATAGATCAAAGCTTTTTACTTCATAGACTTCCTAGTCGTGGACATTTCAACATAGTCCTCAATGAACATTTCTCAGATTTCTCAGAAGTCCTTAAAGGCAAATCAGTGATACAAATTGTCTTACAGTTCAGACATTGTCTGTCCAGGCAGTTGAAGTGGTTGTGTTGAGTTGGAATCTGCTTTCAAGTCTTCGGTCATTTGTTGCTGTACAGCTTCCATCCGAGCAAATTAAGACTAGTTGGACAATAGATCGATCAGGTCACATCACATGTTTGAAGCTGGACTACAAAGCTGTTGGTGAATGATGCCACCACTTTCTATTTTTCAGATTAATTTTTCAAACTTGAAAAGCATCTATGAAAATCTTTTCCATAACCATGCATTTCAAATCATGCCCTTGTTGAGACGTATCAACACAACATCTTCCCTGTGGTGGAAGGAGTGGTGTTTTGCCCTAATTAACCCACTTAGATTGTATCCAAGGCCAAGATTAAACGATACCTTTCATTCTGTGCCAGCAGTCAGCCTCATTTGTCTTCAGGACACAATCTTCTCCGTTTTAAGTCAAGGGTAAAAGAACAACACACTGGGTGGTTTACCAATTGTATAACTCAGAGTCTGGCCAACTGAGGCGACACACGGCAAAAGCACGTCAGAGCTCGTTTATGAATCGACAAATTGTGCATCAGTCTGCCAATATTTCTCTTTTCTTTTTGTTTCTTTGTCTGTGTGTGTGGAGAGAGTGGAGGTGTGTGGGGGGGGGGGGGGGGGGGGCTCATCATATGACGTGATTTACTTTCAATGGAGAAAACCACTATCACAAAAAACAGGAAATTAGATAGGTAAGGCATTCTTCTCCACTTCAAAAAAGTCTGTCTTTGGTATTCATGTGAGCCCATGAGGGACCTGTCGAGGTACCTCCCTCCTAATATTCAGGGGGATTAACTCTGGGTGTGATAGAGGACACACTTCATTTCCCACATTCCTGTTATAAGAACTAATTAACAGGCAGGAAAAACATTCAGCCTCGAATATTCATTCTATTCAATTCAAAAGACTTGCAGAGACCACTCATCCTGAAAATGTCAGTTTGTGCCCAATAGATTTTTTTGCCAAAGTGAATTAGGCAGTACTTCAAACTGTGTGTCAGTCAAGCACTTGAGTAATGAATAAGTAATTCAGGTGTTTGCCATCGAAAGGAGGAATAGATCAGTTGCAGCGATCTTCAAAATGCAGCCATATCACTCACTGACAGAAGAAGGGAGAGCAATTGATAGATGAGCTTTAAACCTTTAATCAGAATGCGATGTCTTTTGTTCAGCCAGGACTTTTTGACAACTGATAAACAAGACATGTTTTGCATGCAGGCGACAATGTTTGCTGGGCTGTTCAACTCAGTCTGACTGATTTAACAACTAACTTTTCACCCCCCATCAAAGGCTATACTTAGGCTATACAGCTTTACAGCTTTTGACCACACACTAAAATTAAAGCAATCTAGTTAAACTTTCAACAATCTGCAGTTAATCTTTCCTGCTGTTTTCCAGACTTCTCTTTTCTTCTCACAGAAAACCAATGCCTAACTAAGAGAGGGATCCTTTGTCAGTTTATTCATTTAGAATCAGCCTCTGAGTCTGTACAACAGATATACAGTTTCCATATTGAAACTTACAGCGCGTGGTTTCCTCTGCAGAGAGATATGTTTGTACTCCCAGCAACACAAAAGTAACATTTATTCTGTTTATGTGAAAACTGAATGCTGTTTTCATAGGAAGACCTTACAAAAGGACTGTAATGTAGACAATGCTAACCAGATGTGTGGGTGCTGTAGATATACAGTATCTGCAATGTTAAAGTTTATAGTTAGGGAGTGAGGAGTTGCAGCATCTGCCTAGCCCGGCCCACCTGCTTCTCTGTCCCAGAACTGCTTGTTACTAACCTAGCTCTGGGAGCTTGCTCCCCGGAGTCTTTCTGTTTCTTTTCACCCAGGATGAAATCCTGGGATTAGGATGGCACCAAAATCATGGTTCCAGCTGTTGCCGTGGTTCTGCTGAAATTCCCTGCTATGCCGTGCTGCTCCCTGCGCTACTACAACGACTATTTCTAGCCACTGTTTATTAACTATACTGTGATGCACCCCAACGGCACGTCAGACACCACCTACCAAGAGCCTGGGTCTGTCCGAGGTTTCTTCCTAAAAGGGAGTTTTTCCTCGCCACTGTTGCAGTGAGTGCTTGCTCTTGGGGGATTTGTTGGGTTTGGTTGAGTGTTGGTCTTAAAACCTTATTTCATAAAAAAGATTAATGTGGGATGATTGTTGTACTCTTAAGTGAAAATAAGACATCAAAACTGTTTTGAAGTTCCTTTAAGGTCAAATCTGTAATCACAGCAATATTTATCCAGGGATTTATTGGACCGAAGATATATTCCATCAATCAGAAAATTATTAATTGAGCTTTTCTAATACAAGGCCTGTCATTATATGACAGAGAAAATTTATGATGTATTATACAACAGCTAAAAATAGTTTGATTAATTACATTTTAGGACTATTACACTACATATCACTGGAGATGCCACAAAACAGTATTTTGAATTACAATGAATGCTAATGGGTTAAGTTTCTAAAAACTTAATTTTTAATTAAGTCAGCCTCCTCGTTGGTATTCTTTTCACACAACTCTCAAATTAAGTTTAAATTGCATCACGGGTTTGGCTATTTGAGGAAACAAGTTATGAACACAACATTGCCGTATCATCTCCTTCTAAGTTGATATGGCAAACTTATTGATTAATTATGAGACACAGCAGTTATGGAGCAACATGATCAGTCATTTGGAGTTGTGTTTTAGGCCGCCTGGTGAATGTAAGTCAAATATTTACTCTCCTTTTAGCTCTGTTTTGGTCTCCACCAACTGCTGAGGGAAATATCTGGCTCTTCAGATATTTTGGCTCTTCTGGTATTTCTGGTTTTTCAGTGAAAACTACACTGATGTATGGCCGGGTTGGCTCAGTGGGTAGGGGCGCACATATATTTAGAGGTTTATGCCTCGAAACAGAGGTCCAGGGTTCGAACCTGACCTGTGACGATTTCCTGCATGTCTTCCCCCTCTCTCTCCCCTTTCTCACCTAGCTGTCCTGTCCTGTCAATTAAAGGCGAAAAAGCCCAACAAAAATAATCTAAAAAAAAAAAAACTACACTGATGCAGTAAAACCAAAACAATCTGTAGAGCTCTCGTGAACTGGATATTTGGGTGATGATTCTCACTGGGTCTGCCATTACTGTACATGCACCCCCTTTTACATTACACATATTTATTTGATCTATTGTTAATATGAAAATATTGCTTAGTGCAACTTTAAATGCAGCTGAGCAAAAATAGGCCAAAACACTAATGTTGATATGGCTAACGATATAAGGTTGTACTGTATTTGAGTGCAGTTTGCACGGTAGCAGCTTTTATTCTGTCAACCCCTCTGTCCCCTCTACTGTCCCCTAAGCCTGTAGGACAAATTAATGATAACCAGACTTAACTAAACTAAAAATGTAATATTGTTCCTGTGGATTGTGGGGCACATCGGCAGATGTACCTTTTGTTTGATCCTGTTTGAAATTGAAACTCGGTGCTTAGGGATTTTAAAGAATAAAGAAAGGAGAAACATCCAATGTTTAGTCAGAGATTCTGTCCTCCTCCATCTGAAGGTTAGACACGTTATTATGCTTCTAAAAAGAATAACCGTTCACATAAAACATGTGCACTGTAGTAAATCTTGAGTAATAGATGTTCAGATAACAACTAATATAAAAAAAATTGTACTTGCTCTGTGAAAAAATGTTTGAAGGGCTAAATTTGGAATTATGCCCCACTTGTTTTTTGTTGCTGTAGTCTTTTTGATCTAGGATGGAGTGCACCAGAAATGATCTCCACTGGGAGCATCTTGAATGCCTCGTGCTGGAATGTGATACCATGAATAGAAAAAGTTGTTGATGACTGACAGCTGCCTAAAGGTGACTGAAACTGAGACTCAAAGGTTGTCTGTTCAAACCCTCAGACTGGATGGGAAAATGTTGGCAGGGTAAGTGAAGGAGTTATACTCTCCCCACCCTCAACTCGTAGCACTGATCATCAAGAACACATTCCATCACTGCTAAAAAAGAAATCCCATTTTATATTACAGGCTTGTGTCAATGCTGTACTCCATGGCAGCGTGTTCTTGACAGTCAAGTGATGAAGCCTTTGAGCTGTTTTGAGGAAGTTAAGTGATGCAACCTTCTATCTCATATGCTGAAATGTGGCAAGTCATGTAGATGAAGCACACATATTCTCTCAGATGTTGGGGTCCGGGGGATGGAGGTCTCTGCTGACATTATTGTTTCAACAACACAGGATAAAAGACTGCGAATGTTTCTTAAATATTCACTGACCGGTGTCGACACTGGCGCTCCTCATTCTAGTCTGAAGTGCCTTAGACAGATGAGAGAAGGAAACATTTGCACAACTGTCACTCCTTCAGTCATAAAAAGGGTGAGCTTGCTGCTGTGCATCAAAAGAGGGCGCAGCTTCTGAAAGCTCTGGATATAAGTTTATGTGATGAAGCAGGAGATATTTGAGATTCAGGGGCAGAGATAGGGCCTGTGTGCCAAGACAAAAAAGTGTGTGCGTGTGATTGGAAGAAGTGCTATTTATACGCATACATTTATACATTATTGTAGCACATAGCACAGTTCAGTTCGAGACAAGGCCGTTCGGACTAAGCCAGAAATGGTGAGCGGGCAGCCTCTCAAAATCTGACGAAAATCTTTTAAAATGACCTTTGTCCATTTGAAATGAAGACAGATTAAAATTAAAATGTTTTCAGAAACACGTTTCGGTGAACTATTTTAGTAGAATATGAGATCATATTCTGAATGAGCTGCCATTGAAAAATCCCAAATCTGGAAACAGCAGGACCCACTCAGCTGCCGGTTTTCATTTTTTTGGGTGACAATACAGAGTAGCGCCGCCTGCTGTTATGGAGACGTATTACGTCTCCATAACAGCATCGCTTCGGTGTGTTCCGAGACACTTTTTGGACCTCGGGGAGCCAACTAATCAGTCCAACTGCCTTTTCTGCCAACGGTTGGCCCGTCTGGTTATTGTGTCTTCACCTTTACAGTGTGTTCAGGGGACAGGCAGTTTGCGGATAGTGAGGAGATGTTTGCTGTATGTGACAAAAAATGTCGTAGCCTAAAAAACGCATCACATCACTTAGAGCACCTTTAACCTTAAATGTGCTCAACAGCAGTTGAAATAAATCTAAAAAAATCTTCTTTTTAATCAGCCGGCCTCTTGAGTCTGTCTTTGTACACTATACTGTACCACGGGACACCATATGGCCACAAAAACCTCTCTTTTATTGCCTGTGCCTTTCATCTCCTCTCATTAAAAAGGACCCTTTTGAGGAAGGAAAGCCCAGAATACAACCTCAGACCTCAATTCATAAACTCCCTTATCTGACTCTGCTCGTAACAGCCCCATTTATAAAAATGTATTGAATGAAAAATGTCACACAGCCGCGTAGACCAATTATGACTGTGTTTATCCAGGTATGAATCACTGACCCCAAAAACATGAACAATAATGACCCTGAGTCCTTAAAGTGGTAAGTATTGAGCAGCCTGTAGAGTCATTGGCCTCTAATGCCCTGAGTGAGAGCGGTAAAAGATGAAGGGGAAAGAGAAGAGGGACAGAAAACTCTTTGGGCTGCAGCTGCCAGCCCAGCACCTCTCATGGAATAAAAATGTAGCTCTTATCTCTGATTCTGTGGCCTCGGCTTGATCTAAAATGACTTTGTAGTTCCAGAACATTATCCTGCCTCTCCGCAGCCATCAGTGGCATCGGCCAACACACAAGCATTAATTATAAATCCATTAAAAGGGCTGGGTCGTCCGCAATGCAGCCATTATCAGATGACATGTCATTATTTTCCCTCCTCACTGCAGCAGTGAGCAGTGGCGGCTGATGGCGGGTTCATGGGAACAAACATCTCATCTGTATAAGGGGGCTGGTTTAGGGACATATGAGGCATGGTAAGCTGTTAAGTGGTCCCGACGGGGTAATGTGGCATCAGGGCTGACAGAATGATGACAGTGGTTGGGACATTAATTGAATACAATTATTCGTCAATCCTAAATAAAAATTGGATAGTGGTCAAGACAGTTCAGTGTACTGCAACTTGAGAAAACAAGTACAAAAAAGGTTTTCACCACTTTGACAACATACATTGCATTTAGAGAAGAAATGCTGAAAATGACAAGCTAACAAAAGCTGCTATATTCATAACATGACTAAGCGTATGTGAAAGCGGTCATTTGAAGTAACGAACCCACATAGATATATCACCCAACTCTGCTGTTCCGCTCAGCTCTAGTATTTTACTGTACTGTCTTTAACCCGATGTTTTGGTTTTATGGTAAGCAGTGTTTGGTTCAGTCTCAGCACTCTCATCACCGATGTTTTCAGTGACTAAATGTTGAACATGGGTTGGCATTTACCAGCTAAAAAACCATACATTCACCCTGTTGGTGGAGACCAGAAACAGAGCTAAAAGAAAAACAATCTGTTGGATGTGTTAACAGGCAACTGCTATCAAGTTTGCCATTTGAACTTATAAGGTGCTGATAGGTCTGTTTCATGTTTACAGCTTGTTCTTTTGCGACTAAGTGGCCAAACAAATGCAGGTTTAAGAAACACAGTGACCAATTTGTTGAAACAAATTCAACAGAAATAAACTGCAAATAGGACTAATTAAAAAGTATCTCCAATAATATATAAATATACCATGCTGTATATAAATGGTATATTATTATTACAAATTATAAATGTCTCTTACTAAAGCAGCCTCAGTATATCACATCTCTTCTCAAATTTAAAACTACTGTTCATCAGACTATACCCCACGAGTAAATACTGAACTTGGAAAGTCTTCCAGTTCTTTGTACCATATAAATGGAATCAACTTCAAAGAACATTAAAACTTGAAAGTCTCCTTCCCTGGATGAATGAATATAAACTTTTAATTTTGAACATTTGAGATGTGTTTGATGCAGTTTATATTTGCTTGTGTGTAACTGTAATTTGTTGTGTGTCTTGTCTCTGTTCTATTTGTCCTGCTGTACTCTGTTGCAAAAACAAATCTTGATTTGAATCAGACTAAGTGATTAATAAATATAAAAAGTGAATCATGCAATTACATTATTAAAACTCAAATAAACATTGTCAGCTCCCTCTCAAACGTTATGGTGGCCTCCAAGCATGCCCATCAGTTTTTTATTGTCCCCCAGTCTCTTGTGTTTGACAAAACAACCCCAACTCAGGATCCACTAGCTTTTTCTGGAGCTGTAAGCCCAATCACATGGTTTCCAATGGTTATTTGTATTCATGGTTAAGATGTTTCTTTTGTGTTTTCTCTTTTTGAATGTTTAAGTTACGATATGTTGAGCTCTTTCAGCCACTATGATGCCATAGCATGTACATCTTAATTATAAGCCCAGCACAAAAGCACTCTAAGAGAAGAGAGAAAGAGAAAATAATATATATATATATATATATATGTATAATATATATATATATATATATATATATATATATATATATATATATATATATATATATATATATATATATATATAATATAATAACATAATAATGTTTTATATTATTTTTACTTTTAGAGGGAATCTCTTTAGATCAGAGATGAAACTGTTCTTCCCAGCACACTGAAGCTTATCATGTTAAAAGTTTCCAAAAGTTGGAGCTGCTCAAATACAAGGGCTCAGATGTTCACTCAATCAACTGGGAAAGGGATCATATGTTTGTGCCAAATCATACTGTAGTTTGTCTGTGTAGCAGGTGGACTGTGTGCAAACAATGAAACCCAATCCAATTTGATTTGAGCTATGTTGTGCAGGATAGATAAGCTACAATCAAATGGCACGGTGCAGCTCTGGAACAGGAAAATCATGCCTTGGGAAATTACGTACATAAGGCTTCTCTATGGATAGATGCTGTTCTTAACAATGTTGTCCTCAGTAGGGTAAACATCTTTCTGTTGTTCATATTTGAAGGACCTAAAGGACATATCCAAGATGACTAAATTGGTGTCTTCCTTCAACAAGATAAAATCAAAAGACTAATTAGCGCTGTGCAGATGGCCACCTAAAATGAAGTCCTGCCTGATAATAAAAATGAACAACTATTGAGAGGAATTCAAATCCCCCTATCTTCAGCACCACAATTTATTTCATTCTATAAAAATCACAGTATAAAGCCACAATGAGACAGGGAAATCTGTATGTACAAAATTAGCTCCAGGCTTATCATAATTTGCCCTAGTCAGACTCAAACATCTGAGCCTTGGGGGCTGAAGGCACACAGAAAAGAGAGAGGCCGACCTGAGTTCACCTGAACCTTAACCTTTCTCTATTTAAACTCTTTTGTTCTGTCAACAATAGTTCCCAGGGGCTCAGATGAGTAGTTGCCACTCACTACTTTGATATGTTTTCATTTCCCTGGTGGTGCTTCTGAAAGGGCTAATGATACCTACAGTCAGTGACGGACTGGGATAAAAAAACAGCCCTGGAATTTGCAACACACCGTCCCTATTTTTGTCAATAACCTAGCTTGGAAATGAGTAACTCTGCCTTCTGAGTGAATCTTTCCACGCAACTTACTGCAGTACAAGCTTGAATATATGTGAGTGCTTGCATAAAATAAATTAACCATGGACACATTTTTAGTAGTGGCCAATAGGGGTCCAAAGGGGGCGGCCCTTCTGGCATTTGCCCAAATTCCAGATGGCCAGTCCGTCCCTGCCTACAATACATGTTGGTTTCTACTCTGTTATCCACACTCCCTCTATATGAGAAATGCTCGTTATCTCTAACTGGGCTCTCAAACGCAGAACACACCTGAGCTGTGATTCCTATCCTTGTTAACTCCTGCAGACTTGAGCATCAAGTCATTACGAATTAATCATGTTTACTTCAGCGGCATGCTGATTTGAAATGATGCTAACACAGCTGGAACGATATAATGTTGACAACCTACTTAAGACTTTATTTGTGTCAAATCAGCAGGATTGTAAACAACCATTTGTACTTTTTCACCATACTGTAGATGTGATTATTAAAGCTGCCGGCACACCACATGTTGAATTACGTTAAGCAACAACAGTACCACACCAGGATACCCTGATATAGAGTAGATCCTCATTGAGATATTTTTGGAAATGATGAAACCTCAGGGCCGAAAGTAGAAAATAAAGTTAATCAAATTCAAGAACAGACTTTCAGTAATGCTTTAGATTGCAGCCTACACATTAAAGTGTAATTATTTTGGTATTAGTAAAATACTTCAAACAACGTCAGTACAATAGCAGAAGACAAGAGGGGAGGTAATGTGGCTAGCAACATTGTGTTTAAGAAGGACATACACATACATTATACTGTATTCCTTTTTTAAATTAAAACAAAACTATTATTAGCGGCTAATGGTCACGTTGGATTAGCATGAAAACATATTCCAGAAAACGGTCGACTCTGTACACATGTGTTATTAACCCTTAGATTCATTTTGCGCCGGAATTGTCCTTTAAGAGTGGTATCAATCTTGTCACCTAACTCTCTACAAGAAAGTGAATAAGTGTATTTCAAAATGTCCACCTATTCCTGTAAATTGTGTAAATTGAAATCATGCTGTAAGTTTACAGATCTCTCTAATTTAGACATTGATACTTCTGAACACTGAATACTCATACATTCAAAAATCTTTTGTCGTTTGATTATAATTTTAACTAAATCCTAAGCAAATATTGATTATTACACATTCAAATCTGACACATTCATTATTTTTTAATTAATTCAATGAAATGTTTTTGATTTAGCAGAACCTTTTATTTGTTGTCTCAAGTCATTATTGGTGTAATTTAGGTAGATTACAGTTTTTCTCAATTGTTTACACACAAATACTGGTACTTGAGACACAATGACCACAACATGTAACTCATGCACCAATGCCCTGAACCAATTCTGCTAAACTACAAGCACAATTCCTGCTTTACACTCAAATTGCAGTTCTAAAACACACTCTTTTCAAACCACTACACACAATTCTCTGCAATTGGCACAATTTTCATGAAGAAAATCTCTTGTTTTCACAAGGACACACTGCCATTCAAATATGCACCCTGACTCATCACATGGGCAAACACCTGTCACACAGTTTTACAATTAGCAATCAGAGGTTTAGCATAAAAGGGCAACAGGTGATCTCTTCTGTGTTGTTTCTGCTTGGCCAGGGGAAACATTGCTTGTGATGTGGATGAGGTGCTGTGGCCAGACCCAAACACAACAGAGGATGCAGAAAATGTTTTTTTTTTTTTTTTTTTTTTTTACTGTAACTGTATATAGTAAATTATTCTGTTGTTTTGTATGTAGACCACTGTAGGTGCAACTTTGTGTTGGTTGGGATGTACACTGTGTACATTGTTTTTGTGGGTAAAATAAAATATATTACTGTGTATTTGTGTGTTCTGAGTATAAAAACAATATTCTCAAATATTTTACAACACACTTATGTATGTACTGTCTGTAGTAAGTGTAACACTGAATAAAAAAGGCCTACGTCATTATGATGAATGGAGAAGAAGTGTTGTCCATTCATCATCGTGTTTTACATTGAGCACATCAGTGTTCAACTGGTTCTTATAAATGTCTATTCATATGACGGTCTGTGTGTGTCATTTGAAAACAAAATATCATTTTGAGAAGAAATAACATTGTTTTGAATATAAAGTTTCTTTTTGCAGGAGAATTGAGGTTGCGTGTGTGTTTTTAGATTTGTGTGTAGAGTTCTGAGAGAATGAGGCATGCTTTCAGAAAATGTGTGTAAACAATCGAGAAAAACTGTAAACATATGTACTTTCAAATTTAGAAAGATATTAAGTAATTGGTACATGTTGGTGGATAAATTGAAACTGAAACTGATGTCTACTGACTGTCAGATTATTTACAGATTTTTGGGACAGATGACATGGTCACAGTTAATTGAAAACAGAACGGTGTCATCCAGGCAAACATTTTTAATGAGACACAAACGAAGATGTGGTTGAGAGGTGAATAAATACTGCCTGTCTTCTGATGTGTAGCAGAAAGGTTCTTGTAACATCTGTGCTTATCTGTGTGTGTGTGTGTGTGTGTGTGTGTGTGTGTGTGTGTGTGTGTGTGTGTGTGTGTGTGTGTGTGTGTGTGTGTGTGTGTGTGTGTGTGAGTGCGTGTGTGTGTGTGTGTGTGTGTGTTTGTGTGTGTGTGTGTGTGTGTGTGTGTGTGTGTGTGTGTGTGTGTGTGTGTGTGTGTGTGTGGTGCTGAGGATGCTGGAGTCTTAATTTACAATAAAGCAGTGGTAGTTCCAATTTTAGGATTCCTTTGCCTACAGATGACCAAAAAAAAAAATAATCCAAAAATTAAATAAAATATATTAGCGGGTTACTTTGTAATTTGCATCCACTGGTTTTTCTCTGTTTCAGAGAAAATGTGGCATCAACGGAAGACACAGTTGCTGACGATTTGACAAGTGTGACATTTACAAATAAACCTCTGGGGCTTTGAGAATACACAGACACATTTTCCTTCCTGACAAACTTTGATGAAAGCCAAGAAGACACAATTGATTTTCTCCCGCTGCGTGTCTTGCCGTTTGTGTCGGCATCTGTTTTCTGTGTCAGTTTCCGTCTTGTCACTCTGTGTCCCGCGTGATGCTCACCTTCAAGCTGGCGGACTGATCTGTGTCCATGTAAACCTTTTACTTCCATATTGCCAAAGCAGCTGAGAACAAGGTCTTGATTGCTTGTGCTCTTTCCAGACCATGTTTCACCAGATGGCTCCCTCTCAGCATCCATTAAAGCAGGAGCTGTCCTCCCTGTTCAAGAGGGTTTTCTATCTATTGTTATCACATGCATGCAGTACAGTTTTCAAAAAGCTGTTATTTACATGTTGTTTGCAACCCTATTACTGTATGTTGGACTATTCTTGTAGATTTGTTCAAAATCATACATTTTCTACTCTGACATTCTCATAGAAATATACATTACATTGTGTTATTACTTCTGAGAGCAGTTATTTCCTATATTTTTCTTGCAAAATGAATGCAATAAACCCAGCGGATTATGGGTTGCCATCAATAATGGAAAAATAAAACAACCTTCACACTGAGTCATCCGTCAGAAGCCAATCTTATGAACAAAATTAAGCACTTTCAATGCCAAAGGAGCACTGCAGCCCTCCAGCACTTGTTCTCTGGAGGTATAGAAACTGTCCTTTAAGAAACACACTTGCGGGGTGGAGTGGCTGCTGTGCTCTCAAGCCCTGTAATTTCTTCAAAATGCTTTTTTTTTTTTTACATGTGGAGTGTGGAGTTCACTGCAATAATGACAGCAGTGGAGCAAGTCTTGAAGCAAATTCAAGAGCTAAAAAATGCTTTCAATTTCCTCACAGACCCCCTGTAAGCATACAGTAATTTACCCTGAGCAGTTGAAGCCACATCGATGTGCTGTTATTGTGTACCATTTATGAAGTAAAACACTCTGCAAGTCTAACCCGCTGAAGCACAAATGGCATTTGATTAAGTGAATAGGAAACTTTATTTTACATGCAGAACAGAAACAGACTATTTTCTGTATCTTAAACATGGGATTGGGTTCATTACAGATGTTTGTACTTTATTTAGACTGGCTTTTAACAATCTGTCACTGCAGACAGCAACCATACTGCCATCTTCCTCGCAGCGTGGATTCCGGAGAAAGATGGGGTCATGTGGCCATGTCCTCTTGCCTAACTGCCATCTGGAGTGTCAAATACAAACTGACTCCACTGATTGGAGTTAGATCCGCAACCAAACAACCATATTTAAATTTTCTTATTGTATTGCGTGGGTTGGCCATGACGGTCGCCCCCGGATGTTCAGAGTTCACGTAGAGGAGCAACCTTGACCCAATCTGTCAGTTCCACAGTCCCCATGAGCTCAAGACTTTCACCTTCCCTGCCATGCTGTCAGCGCAGGGTGCAAAATAAGGCAGAACAAGAAGAGAGTACATTAAATATTCCAGGTGGCCTTCTGTTTGTTCAGTTGCATATGTTTTTGTAGGTGTTCATTTTGTTCACCTTGATGCCAAAGCACTCTGACACAATGCATAACTACAGTCATCATCCCTTACTGTTAGAAGTCACCAGACAGCGGTGTAGTTATGAAATGTGAGATGAAAATAGAATCCTGGCAGAGAGGAAAATAAATGCCTTTCCTACGTGTGTATGGAAAATGTAGCAGCAGAAAACAGAGGTTAGATAGTCATAACCCAATAAAACTTAGTCACTTCATGCATTTCATCAAATCTCAAAAAAGCTCAGTGCATCCAAAAGGGCAATCGAGAAGGATTGAGCTTTGATAGATAGCTTCCCTTGGAAGGTGGTTTCCGTCATTCAAGCCAGATGTTAAAAGGAGTAAATGCATCCATCACTCCAAGTGACATACACTTGCACATGCACTTGTGTTCACATGACAACTCTCCAGCTGTTTGAAATGTTATTCTTGTGATCAGAACACCATGGGGAGGCAGACATCCAGACTGATTCTGCATGCAAAGGAGTTGAGGTTCAGCCTTCATCCCTGCTTTGACAGATGCCACTTTTAACAGGCCCATAACTTGTCTGCACTGGAACAGGCAGAATAACTGTATAAATCATAAATCAAACAGTTCATTGTGGCTGTGACATAACTGTTTTAACACCGATGACTCAGACATAAAGAAAGAGGCAGGGACCAAGAGACATTTACTGCTGCAATCTGTCAGACAATGTAATGTTTGTATAATTACTTGCATACAGGTTCAGCAGGCGTAAATGAAACAGGCTTGTTAATTCCTGAACTCACAGTTTGTGACCCACAGGAGGGTCTTTGCCCATTTTACTCATATGTCCATGCATGTAACATCTCTGAAGCAGCCAGATTAATATTCTAGAAACATTGGGAAATTATGCTTTTCACAACTACATTATGGCTGTGGGAAATGATGCAGCACATTATTATTACATTATAGCATTTTGTCAAAACAATGGATCCCAGGGGAGCCGTACATTTAAAACAGTAGCTGGTTACAGCTCTCTAACGTGATGCTTTTCTTTTGTTCATATTTTTGTAAATTGGATACTTTTGAGTTTCTTTTTTTCAGATTGTAGGTCAAACTAAATACACAGTTTAGCATTACTTGATTTTGGGAACTGTTGAAGGGAATTTGTTATTAGATGTGAAAGCTTTCATAATTAAACTATTGTATTGCTTGGCTTGTCTGCCGTTGCTTCTCTCTGACACTAATCACCCAACCAAATCTTCATGCTGTAACCTTTATTCAAGTGATTAAAAATGCTTGATGACGCACTCGAGCCATCCTTAACTTAACCCCACCCTATATATAAAAACTACTCATAGCATAGCACATAGCATCATTGTCATTCGCCGATGTTCCACAAGCTCGCTTAGCTCTTTTACTCTAATAAATACATGAATAAACAACTCTTTTACCTGTTATAAAACGGCAGAAATCCCATGCTTTTTGGTCTAAACGACAAAACCAGCCAGCTGCAAAACTGTACTAATATATAAATATATATATATAATATATATATATATATATAAAATAAACTAATAATTATTTATTAATGAAAGGGTTTTTTTTAGTGCTTGAATTGAAGAACTATTTATTCCTATAAACATCAGTCACTTGCTTTTCTCCTTGCAGGATCTCTGATAAACACAAAGCATCTTACTGCAGCAATGTTTTTCATTTTGTGTAGTAAGCCAAAAGACTCAAACATGGATTTTATATGAATTGTTTTCTACAGGTATGTCTGTGCGTTTTGCTTAGGTCCATTTGAAAAGTGCAAAGAAAAAAGCCAAAAAAGTGCAAAATACAAAACTTCTCAAATACACAAGCACACACACATCACTCACACACAAACTCGAAATAACTATTTACATAAATATATAGAAATAAGTAATTACAAATTGTTCAGGGTGTGCTATGTATTATAACAGTCCCTGTTTATGGTAAAACACAGAGAAAACACAGCACAGAAGGAAAATTCCACTGCAGTCCATGGGTTTGTTTGAATTGTCTCGTTATTGGCTAAAAAGGTAGAAGGGTCTTGTTACATGGAATTGCAACTGGCTCAAGGAGCTGTCGATCGAACGCAGCGTGACCCCTATCGAATGCAGAGGCATCATTGGGTTTCCAGCATTCTATTGTGAGGCAAACAGCTAGTTTTGGATAAAATGGCTTGGATATTCTATTTCCTTGGACTCTTGGTGAGTTACGAAAAAAGGTTTTTGGGACAATATCACCGACATGGATAATGGGAGAATGAAAAGGTATGAATGCACACTCGACGCTCGACACTAGCTGTGCAATGTTTTTCAGTGTCATGGCAACTTTATTACAATTGTACAACTGCTATAAATCATCTTATGCTTTGTGTGTGGGCTTAATTGAATATTGAGAGGCTATACTTTCAATTGTTGTGTCGCATGACCGTATATTTTGAAGATTTAATGCTTTAAAGTTATAACGAAGTTTATAGGTGTGTGCTTTGTGCTAACGTAAGCTGCCTAGAGAGTCTGTCGCCGTGGAGTGGCGCCTGTTCTTTGGTTCAGGGTGTGTGTAATGTGCTACCATACACTGTTTTTGCTACTGGGTTAGCTGCAACCAGTCTATCGATGTGCAGCAGCTCTTTCTCAGGCTCAGCGCCTTCGGCGGACAAGCCCGTGGCACCTCAGAGCAGAGAATACTGCTTATATTTTCAAGATTTTGAAACCTAATTTTAAATAGGCTACTTGCGATTTTTTAATCATTCAGCTTTGGCCGGGTGGTTAATAACACATTTATCTATGGTGAAACTCATGAAACACATTTATTTTTGCTTACCAGGACTTTCAGCCAAAATGTACCCTTTAAAATGAAACAAATATAGCAAAGCACTAATAATTGTCCTTAAATCGAGACTAAAAGCCATAGAGCACTAAGGCTGTGGAAAATGAGCACAACAATTGATCCCAGGGGAGCTGTATGTACTTGTTCCACGAGTGTGACCTCCCAAATGTTTTACTGATCCCGATATGCTTACATTTCCCTTGTTTAACCTTGTTTTACTAACTGAAAGTGATTAAAATGTAATATTGTAAGCCATGTCTCAGATTTCATCAGCTGATGGATATCAGTGTCAAACTAAATTAACACAATGAGTGATGGCAGTTTTGTCCTTCAACTTCACAGTGTCATTTGTCATTTGTGAGCGGCTTTTACCTGCCACTGTGTCAACATGACCACATGCTGTAACACTGTGTAGTGTCATTGAGAATACATGGCACAAGACCTTGGTTTCTGGTCCACATCCATCCATCACACCTCCTTCAGCGCACCTCCAGCTAGACTACTCATGGCTAACAGAACGTGGCCTTCACCTCACTTGAACCTGAGCACCAACAAGTGATAAAAAGTGAGAATTATGATCCCAATACACACACATTTCCCCTCACTGTCCACAAGTTATGTCAGTTTTTTATTCCAATTCTGTGTTTGGCCTAAAATGGCAACATGAGGCAATTGATGAATGCAGGGTTTATGTGGGCAGTGGCCTACTTGAATGTTAGCGTGTGACTGATGGCTGCATCCATCACTTCAATGTCATTATTCAAAAGACATCAAGTAACTATTGGTAAAAGTAGGTCAAAAGAAGTAGAAGTTGGTGAGTGGACTGATTTAATAAATGGGAGGGTTGCATTTGAAGTTTAGTTTTGGCTCTCCACCCTGTGACAAATCACAGCAGCACTGGAGTTAATGTCAGCGCAGTAACTAAATTAACATTAAATAGGCGAACCCAAGAGCAGAGACGGCAAAGGTGGAATTTACCTCGGGGTCTAGAAAGTTAACACATAATCCTGCATCGGAGGAATACCTGATGAGTACATATTTATATGTATGAGGGTTGCTGCCACTTTTTATATGCCCATGAAATGGTGTAGCAGATGGTAATAAAATTCACACGCCTACATGTTAATGTTGTGTGTGTGTGTGTGTGTGTGTGTGTGTGTGTGTGTGTGTGTGTGTGTGTGTGTGTGTGTGAAAACCCAAGTCATACTATTTCCTTTTTTGAGAACAATTTGTTAAAAGAAAATATAGTAATGATCTGAAAACTTACATTTTATAATCCTTTTGTAGCTCATTTTAAATGATACCGCAGATGTTTGAAATACCAAAAACAGTAACGTCTTAGAGATGCAAACTAACTCTGGGGTTATGACTACATTTATGTTACTGAGAGAAATCAGGTTAAGGCAAGAAATCAGAAAACTCATTCACATGCACTGCAATAACCTGGTTACCATAAAACTTCCCAACACAGTGCCATATTTTTTAACCAGAGTTGAAATGTTATATGGGAATTGGTGAAATATGACTGCAGCCTGAAGAATTTTTTTTCTTACTGTGTCCATGGTTTAAAAATGTACAAAATAGTATAGTGTTCAGGTGTGGAAACTGACCCCTCTGCACTGCTGTCACAACAATATTTGCCCTGTCTAATTCATGCACAGGCATTTTAGAGAGCATATTTTTGGAAAATTGGTTTAGATGTTCCTAGGAAATAAAACAGTAATTTTAAAAGGAATAGTTAGATATATTTTTGAAGTTATGCTTATTGGCTTACTTGCCAAGAGTTAGATGAAAAGATCAATGCCACTCTCATATCTGTAAGCTAATTATATAGCCAGGAGACTCTTAGTTTAGCATAAAGTCAAGAAACAGGGGAAACAGCTGGCTCTGTCTAAAGTTAACAAAGCCCCACCTACCAACACCTCTAAAGAGCTTTCCACACCAAGAATGATAACTATAATGATAACTATGAATTTATAGTTTTAAAATGACGACAGTGGCAAACAATATAGTTGGAATCACTTTCAGAGCGATTTGATGAACGATAGAAGGCAAGGCAAGGCAAGGCAGCTTTATGTGCTTTACATGAAGACAATTAAAATACAAGAATAAAAGTTACAGTGCAGTATAAGAAATTAAACATTAAAGAGCAGTTAAAAACAGTTATATAAAAGCAGATAAAATAAGCAACGAAAGTATAAGAAATGGATAGTTATTTAACGAAAGGCAATATCAAAAAGAAAGGTCTTCAGCCTTGATTTAAAAGAACTGAGAGTTGCAGCGGACCTGCAATTTTCTGGAAGTTGGTTCCAAATATGTGGAGCAAAGAAACTAAATGCTGCTGTTGTGGAAGTTATCTCGGTTCAACACGGTGTAAGTAAATAAATGGTTTAAAGCTTGTAGTGAAACAAATGAAGACCATCGAGCAGAAACCAAAGTCTGGTTATTGAGTGTTTATTCTCATTGATCAATGGAGAAACGCTGTAACACATGTACTCGCATACGAGTGCAGGAGCATTCTAATTCACCTCGGCAACAGACAGTCACAATACAGGCAAAACAACAATCCCCCCTCCCTGGCTTCCTTCAGAAACCCATCTTACACAAAACAAAAAGCAAAGAGTCATGTCAAGCCCTTTGGCCTAGTTGACAGGAGAAGACATAACATCTTCGCAGTCTCATCTGTTGAAGAAAATAAACTGTGTCTAATAAGAAAGTTTATGGCGCCTCTGTCCCCTTATCAAGGGTTGTTTGGATAAACAGATGACCGGAGGCCTTCGAGAAAGGTCTCAGAGTTCTCTCTCAGCCAGGGCTTTATACATTCAGAAACCATAACGTTTAAACCATAATCTAAACACACTAACCTAACAGTGTTAAATGTAATTTGCCATCACATTGCTTCTCCCTGTTTAGTTCTGACCCTGGGGACAGAAAGCAGACCTGTCCCAGACGACCTGAGAGGTCTGGGTGGTTCGTAGTTTACTAGCAGGTCAGAAATGTATTTTGGACCTAAACCGTTTAATGATTTATAAACTAGCAAAAGTATTTTGAAATCAACTCTCTGAGGCACAGGAAGCCAGTGTAAAGACTTCAGCACTGGAGTGATGTGATCCACTTTCTTGGTCTTAGTGAGGACTCGAGCAGCAGCGTTCTGAATCAGTTGCAGCTGTCTGATTGATTTTTTAGGGAGACCTGTAAAGACACCGTTACAGTAGTCCAGTCTACTGAAGATAAAAGCATGAACAAGTTTTTCCAAGTCCTGCTGAGACATAAGTCCCTTTACCCTTGATATATTCTTAAGGTGGTAATAGGATGACTTTGTAATTGTCTTAATGTGGCTGTTGAAATTCAGGTCTGAGTCCATAATTACACTAAGATTTCTGGCTTTGTCTGTTGTTTTTAACATTGTGGTTTGAAGCTGAGCACTGACTTTTAATCGTTCCTCTTTTGCTCCAAAAACAACCACCTCAGTTTTTTCTTCATTTAATTTAAGAAAGTTCTGGCACATCCAGTCGTTAATTTGTTCAATGCACTTAGTCAGTGTTTGTATAGGACTATAGTCTCCTGGCGATAAGGTTATGTAAATTTGTGTGTCGTCCGCATAACTGTGGTAACTTATTTTGTTGTTTTCCATAATCTGAGCCAGTGAAAGCATGTAGATGTTAAACAGAAGAGGCCCCAGAACGGAGCTTTGGGGAACTCCGCACGTCATATTTGTATGCTCAGATGTATAATTACCTATAGATACAAAGTAGTCCCTATTCTTTAAATAGGATTTAAACCAGTTTAGGACTGAGCCAGAAAGGCCAACCCAGTTTTCTAATCGGTGTAGTAATATGTCATGGTCAGGGATGTAGTGGAGGCTAAACGCACGTAAACGCCGTTTACGCACCTCCCAAAATTCGGAAATAGCGTTTACCCACCTCCAAAGTGCGTTTATCCACCTCTAAATTGTGTTTATCCACCTCTAAATAGCCTATAGTTCCTAAGACATTTTAAATTAAGCTTATGTCGTTTAAGTTTCATATTTTTCATTATTAGTTTCATAGATTGTTAAACCTAAGACGAAGTCTTTCATATTGCGCTGCTTACTGTCAGTGTTGACCAATCTCTTGCGGTTTTTGTTTGTTATAGCCCACAACGTCGCCTTCCAGGCAGCGATGCCTGGAAGGCACTAGGATTAGGCAACAGTGCCTTGAACTAAGTCAATGGTCGCAGCGCTGCCTTGAAGTCAACGTTGGGGGCGTAGCCAGCAGGAAGCAGCAGACTGTATTTTATATACTGTCTATGACTGCATCAAGACTCATCAGTTCTCTTAATACATCCATGGTCACTAGCCCAAACTAGCCTACATGTCTCATGTTATAAATTGTAAAAATAGATGTCCGGCAATTTTTTAAGCGACGTCAAGATCCTCCTGATGCCAGCAAACGGCCTCGGCTACAACCCCACAGTGAGTGAGCTCGAAAAACAGTACTAAACTTCATGTTTTTTAGGGTAATTTGGTTCACAGTAGATTCATGCCACTGACTCAACAAGTCACCTCTACCTGTTCCCATTAGCCCATGTTACAAGTAAAATTCAGGATACATTATCAGATAAATAACTGGATGTAATTATATGCATTCTCTGACATTTAAACCACTGGAAGTTTGTGACAACAAGCTCTCTTTGCTAGTCACCTAGCTAGTTAATGTTATCGCCGTTCGCGGTTTTGCGGGTACGGTAAACGTTTCTATGGAAACGGCGAGTTGAACCAATCAGAGGCGTCGCTGTTAAGCTTAGGACTGTGGGTAGTGTAGTTTTTCTCCATAAGATTGCGGCTAAAAACATGTTTTTCTAGTAACAAGGTTGATTTCATACAGACCTCTAGCTTCTACAGGAGCAGAAACTAAATGAGACATTTGAGGATGTCATCCTGGGCTTTTGGGAAACACTGATCCACATTTTTCTGACATATTGTAGACCAAACAACTAATCTATTAATCGAGAAAATATTCAACAGAATAATCGACTATGAAAATAATCCCAAATCCCTAATCATTATGTACAAGTGCATTGCATTGGAAGCCCTGGATATAAGCCTCCCTCTCTATCTCTTAAATATTTTTGTTCTCTCTGTTTTGCCATTTAGTAAACTTTATAGATTACAACCATATTATTGCTTCTTGAGTCTCTTTAACAAGAGCTTAGATTAATGTATGAATTGAATAGTGATTGTGTGACCTATGATGAGGAAACAACCAGTGATACCCTTGGTAGTACCATCAAATGATAGCCTACAGCGATGTCATCAGGATACACATACACCGGTAGGCAGTGGCCCACCTTAAAAGGTGACCACATCGTGGTCCACCAGAATTTATAGTTTACCCACCTCTTTTTTTACCACTACACCTCTGGTCATGGTCGACCGTGTCAAATGCAGCACTGAGATCAAGTAATACTAAGACTGCTGTTTTGCCACTATCTGTGTTTAAGTGGATATCATTAAATACTTTAACAAGAGCTGTCTCAGTGCTGTAGTGTGGTCGAAAACCCGAGTGGAAGGCATCAAAACCATTGTTTAGTGAAAAGAAAAGGTTGAGTTGTTGAAAAAACGCTTTTTCAATGATTTTACTTAAGAATGGAAGGTTAGATATCATCCTATAGTTGCTCAGTAGTGCCGTGTCTAGATTGTTCTTTTTTAAAAGTGGCTTGATGACTGCAGTTTTCAGGGCCTTTGGGAAGATACCTGAGAGTAGAGACGTGTTTACAATCTGTAAAAGATCAGAAGACATACAATTTGAAACATTTTTGAAAAGGCCTGTTGGTAGAATATCAAGGCAACAGGAGGAGGTTTTTAGATGTTGTATAATGTCCTCCAGGTTGTTATGGTTGATCATATGAAATTGTGTGATATTGGAATTTGTTTTGCCTGGACAGTGTGGCAACACATATCCCTTACTTGATATGGAGGCACTGACAGTCTAATTTTCTGAATTTTGTCTTCAAAAAAGGAGGCAAAATCATTGCAGGCCTTGGTAGATAAAAGTTCAGATGCTACTGGTACTGGAGGGTTTGTTAACCTATCAACAGTAGCAAACAGAGCACGTGAATTATTATTGTTTCTGGCGATAATGTCAGAGAAGAAGGACCGCCTAGCATTCCTCAGTTCCAAATTATAAATGTGAAGTCTATCTTTATAGGTGTTATAGTGGACCTGGAGATTAGTTTTTCGCCACCTGCGTTCAGCTTTTCGACACTCTGTTTTTTCTGTTCTTACCCGTATGACATTTCTCCATGGAGATCTTTTCTTACTAGAGACAGCTTTGACCTTAGTGGGAGCAATGGCATCAATAACATTTGTAATTTTAAAATTGAAATTATCTACAAGCTCATTGACTGAGACCCCAGAGAGGACGGGTGTGGAGGAGAAAAGCTGAATGAATGTTTCAGTGGTGTTTTCAGTGATATACCGTTTTCTGATTACCTTAGTTTGGACACTTTTGGGCACCGAGATAGTGCCGTTAAAGAAAACACATGAATGATCAGAGAGAGCAACGTCAGTCACCACAACCTTGGAAATGTCCAAACCCTTGGAGATAATCAAGTCCAGAGTGTGCCCCTTATTGTGCGTCGGTTCCGTCACATGCTGAGTCAGTCCATAGTTCTCAAAAACACAACACAGTTCTTTGGTCCCTCTATCCTGCAGGTTGTCCACATGAATGTTAAAAGCACCAGCAATAATTACACAGTCAAAGTTAATACAGATTATAGATAGCAGTTCAGTAAAGTCATCGAAGAAAGCTGCACAGTATTTCGGTGGTCTGTAGATATTTAGAAATATAACTCGAGGGGAGGACTTTAGCTGAAGAGTCACATATTCAAAAGAAGCAAAATTTCCATAAGATATTTGAGTACAATGGAATGAGTCATTATACAAAATGGCTACTCCACCTCCTTTCTTATTCACTCTATGCTCACTCATAAAACTGAAGTTAGGGGGAGCTGACTCAATGAGAACAGCACCACTGTTATTATGGTCTGACAGCCAATCAAAATCCATCTGAATTTAGAACATGGCACAGCAGGTGACACTGCAAAGAGATTACATTTATGTAGGACTTGAATTTCCTTCTGGCCTTTGTAAAACAGAAAATAAAATAGTTAACTATTAAATGTATGAATCGTAGCACGGTCCGTGTATTTTGGCTGTCTATATTTTTAAACGTTAGCATTTTGACTGTGAAGGCACTTGCAGACCTTCAATATCTACAGTAATGGACATGTGCATAGGAGGAAATCTCCATAGGTGAGAGAGAAGAACTTTTCTGCACACTGTCCTTAGACCTTCATCAGGTTAAAACAGGGACTGACAATGAAACAATGTTACAATTAAAGTAAACAGTAGTGTGTGCAGGAATTTTCTTTTCTATCACACATTTGTATGTTTCTCATGTCACAGAAACCTCCAAGAGTGAATTTTGTGTTTTGGATGTTATTATTGTACAAAGTAGGTGGTGACACCTGCCTGTGTGCTCTTATCCCTGACTCTTTGCGCTCTGTGCACAATAACCTTATATTTTTAGGTTCATTTAATGTACCCAAATTCACGAATATATAGGATATTACTGCAGACATCTCTGTAATCTTACGCTGCAACATCTGCTACTGTAGTGTATTATGTATTATCAGCTGGAGCAAGCAGCGCATACTTGGCGCCTCTGGTTAGAGAAAGCTAACGTTCATCAGTGTGGATGCTCACATCAACGTTGTTGTTACAGTTATTGTTATTGGTGTGGATGGCCCTTTAAAGCTCATTAGTTAATATGTGTGTTTTTTAATCTAAATAACCAAAGTGGAAGAACCCCATGATTCCACTCTTTCTGTTAAGCTAAGCTAACACGGGGGTGGTATCAAGAAAGCTAATGAATGTATTTCCCAAAATGTTGATTCCTACTTATCTGGTATATTCTTTAAGAAATCACGATCATTATTTCAAAAACGTTCACAATAATCAGCATGCATCTAAATCTAAGCCTTACTTAAATATTCTCCATGGAAAAATGTGTCCACTACATTTGACCTTTCCTAAATATGAACAGTGGGCTAGCCACAATGCAGCACTCAAGGTCAGGGCAATGGTGTTTCCAATACTCACATAACATGGATGTGTCTAAAAAGAGAAATGGAGAAAAACTCACCCAAACATTTAGAAAACATTTGCTAACTCTGCACAGAAAGAACATTGTGACCATTGTGCAGCCCTGAGGTCTGCCTGGGCGCCGTCTCAATGAAAGTCTGCCAATTTAAAAGTTACTTATTATCAAAAGTTCAACAAAAAAGAAATTAAAAAGGAGAGAGAAGTCATAAAGCAGTGAAAAGAAAACTATTTGAGTCATAAGGAGCATCCCCTTACTTTATTCAGAAATATTTTTTCATTCAGCTGTATTCAGAAGAATAATGACTTAGCCGGCGAGGGGAAGGGGACAGAGCAAATGGAAGTGTTCCTAAGGCAAGAGAGCTTCTATATATAAAGTGAATGTACAGTTGGTGATCACACACACCCGTGCGTGCGTGCGTGCGTGCGTGTTTGCGTGCGTGTGTGTCTGTGTGCAGAGTAGAATCAAATAATAATAATAATTCAAAGCCTGCTCCTTTAAAGGTCTCTACAATAAATAGACAATTGCCTTTAGAGTCACTTTAAGTTTCTGTTGGGCAGGTTTTAAGCAGACTTCTTGGTCTATTGAATTTTGCTAAACCTAGCAACATCCAGGTGATAACAGTGATTTAAGATGGAGTGTGAATGAGTTCACATTTCTCTGTATAGATCATACAGAACGCAGCCCTGTCAGATGAACCCAAGTACCTCCTCATCAAGACCATTTGTCAAGTTACAAATGCATTCATTTGAATTGATCTTAAACTAATATTTAACAATATGAATTATATTAAGGTGGATAGAATAATGTTTTCATGTAGACAAACAGCTTTGAAGCAATTGTTGACTCAAACTTTTAAATGTTAGTGTCAAGGACTTTGTGGCCTCTAATACCCCTTTCACACGATGGCTCAATCAGGGTTATAACCGGGTCGACTGAGTGTTTGACTGGGGGTAACCCTCCTCGATCTACTCTGTTTCACAACCCAGGTAGCGAGGTGGGTTTGATCAGGGTAGACCATAGACTTACTTACAGTCTATGGGGTAGACTAGGGTCGGTTTCAATGTGAATTGCGCACAACCTGGGTCGCTAACAGCTGGGTCGGGACAAATTATGTGTGGTTGGAAATAACAGTGGGGCAGTCGTCACAGGTTGCTGCACACTTTGAAAAAAACAACTTAGTTTTGTCTCACTGTGCTTTACACTGGGCACTGTATAAAACTAGGATTTTCACTAGTCAGCATTTTGTAGAGCGGTAGCGAAGTATTACAGGCAAAACTGCCTGTAAAAACCCATCGTAAAACGTAAACTTAAAAATAAGTATTGTTTAATTCTCTTGGCACCGCCACTCTTACTCCCTCTCTGGCACCCGTCTGCAGTCTGCAGATCAGTGCGGCTGCTGGGTAGCGTGAATCACTCTTCATCTTTGCCCAACTTTACTTTTAATGAAAACAAACGAAGAGAAATGTTCTCCCCTCGCTTTAAAATGGTCAAAAATCTATACTAGAGTTCTTCCTTTGCTCCCGGGTTGACCCAGGTGAGCTCTGAATTGTCATGACCAGGGATATACCCATGTAGACTGGCTTGGTTTGAATTTCCAAAAAGGAGGGTTTAACACTGATCAAACAACCCTAGTCCAACCCTGGTAGGTGGTGCGAAAGAGGAATCAGAAATAACCAGTGTTGGGGAGTAACTAGTTACATGTAACGGCGTTACGTAATTTAATTACAAAATAAAGGTAAGTGTAATCTGTTACAGTTACTGGGAGAAAATGTGTAATTAAATTACAGTTACCTATGAAAATGTTCATGGTTACATCTGAATATTTTCTGTAAAAAGCTGGACGAAATGTTGAATAATATTAATTTTGTTGCTTTGCAAGTTTTTAATGTGCACAATGCTTGGTGCATAACCAGTTAAATTATTATTATAATATTTCTTCATGTGATGAAGGAGTCTGACAGTAGTCAATGTTGAGTACCGCTGTTAGGTTACCACTGCCAGGTTTAAGCATTTGAAAACAGTTGAAAACATTCATTAGACATTTAGAAAACTAATCAAAAAGTAATGATATGTAATTGGTTACATTACTTTGATAAAATAATTGAAATTGTTGCACTACTATTATATTTTAAATAGGGTAACTTGTAATCGGTAACCTATTACATTTCCACTTCCCAACACTGGTAATGACACACACAGAAGATCATTATGTCTATGACAAACCCACTGACCAAACCAGTGACAAGAGGAGTACTTTACTGTATATTTCCAAAGCACTTCAACAACCATTTACTACATAATTATTCCACATTATTGCACACTCAGAGCTATAAAGTCACTATGAGATCTCTGTGCTGACCATATGGTAATATGAACGAACTATAGTGTTACCAAAACAACTGAAGCTATAAAATTACAATACATTAATTAAAGGTAAAACTTTGACATTAGTCACATTAAAAGCCTGCTTTTATTTTCCCACAAAACACAAGTCACATGAAGAGCTGACTTCTGCAGTCATAATTGTGCGGTAGCTGCATTCATGATCGGTTTATAATACATGCAAATTGGAAGCGTCAAACATAATTGTATGCTTTCACATTCTTTATCTTACAGTAATAGTCACTTCTGGACAAGGTGCACTTTAACCCCCATACTTGATGTAAAAAAAAACAGGTAAATTATACTGTATGGGTTGTAATGGCCAAGTTAGTCTAATTTGTAGGAATGACAGAAATAATTGTTTGACATTGATCTGAGGACAGGATTCTGCACCATCTTTCTTGTATTTATTACAGTTGAGCTCTTTTGTCTCCCCTGTTACTGCACATGGTTTATAATCGCTGCCATCAGGTTATCTCTGCTTTTGTTGCCAGCAGCGAGCCAGAACTGAGATAGGGTTTTCTTTTTGTTTAAATAAATTATTTGCAGCTATTTATTTCTAATCCCTGCAGGCTATTGTTTCATAATGAATTGCAAAGGACAGTTGAGTTGTCTATTTGCCCAGCAAATAAACATTCATAAAAGACACAAAAAAAGAAACATTATGTTTTTCAAGGTGAAAATAGCTTGTCTTCAGCCTTCAGTATGCTGGAGTCCATGTTGAACCTCCTCAGCCTGCGGAGGAAGAAGAGCTGCTGTCTGGCAGTCTTTGTCATGGTGTCGGTGAGGTAAGTCCAAGTCAGATCCATACTGAGGAATCTGAAGCTGATGACTCTCTCCACCCAAGTCGTGTTGATGGTAGTCTATTTCCATGAACTTCCACTTCTGGGATCCGGCTCTGGTGCCGCTGGAGATTCTGCCGGATGTCGTCCTTTTCGGGGCGGATGTCCGTTACCACTTTCTTTGTGCTGTAATTTTACACTCCTGTCGATTTATGAGGACTATGGTGAACTGCGCCTCAGATCTCTGCAAGGTAAATCCAGACAGCTAGCCAGACTATCTATCCAATCTGAGTTTTCTGTTGCACGACTAAAACAACCTTTGAACGTACACATTCCAGCAAAACAAGCTCCATATCGAGGCAATTTTGCAGCGGGAAGGTTGCACCGGTCAAGATGATTGTGATTGGTTTAAAGAAATGCCAATAAACCAGAGCACATTTTTCTCCCATCCCGGAATGCTGTGTGGACTAGCCAGACACTCCTCCACAGCACTGTTGAGGAAGGTCTGGCAATGCGAGACTATGTTGTTGAAGTAAGGGGAGTGTCCTTCTCTCTGTCGCTTCATGTAGTCCGCAATCAGCGTCTTTGTTTTGCTGACATTGAGATGGAGGTTGTTGTCTTTGATTATGACTATGACTAACCACTCAAAGCACTTCATGATGTTGGAGGTGAGTACTACTGCAGGGCGCTAGTCTTTTTGGGGACAGGGACAATGGCGGTCTTCTTGAAGCATGTGGGGACTACAGACTTGAGCAGTGAGAGGTTGAAAATGTCTGTGAAGACATCTGCCAGTTGATCTGCACACACCTTGAGAGCTCATTATTAATGTAATTTAAATGCTTTTGCTGTTTAATTAGTTAAAATGGCAGGGTACAAGACCAAAATATATTTCTTTGATAGGGAGAAAGAAGGTTCTATTTTAGAAAAATGGAGGCTATTTTTCTGAATCATATAGTATACAGTACCATTCAGTTGCAATCATCAGGGCTTGTTTTGTTAATCAAAATCAGTGTAAGCTGAAGCTTTTGTATGCAAAACAACAGACAAATCTGAACCGAGTTTAATCAACAGGGACTGAGAGACAAGATGATCTGAAACAACGCTTTGTGCTCTGATAACTACCTCATGCTGACACCAACAGTCACAAAATGTAAAAAAACGGACCTGAGTGCATCAGCCTCGCTTCAAGTGATAATGACTGATGATGTTGGTGAAAGGATGTGTTTACCTGCTACACTTCTGAAGACACTTAGACCTTGATGCTGCCTGCCACACAAACAATCTGTGAAACAATGATCAAGGTCATTCACATGCATCCAACTGAAGACATTCATAGGAATAATAAAGAGCAGTGGTGGTAGTTCTCACATTTAAAAAAGTAAAAGTACAAAAACAACATTTTAAAATTACTTCCTGCTTTCAAAATACTACTTGAGGTATTATCAGCTAAATGTATTTGAAGTATAAAGAGTAAGATTAGTTGTTCAATCAGAATAATGTCGCCTCTGAGTGTAGTGTTATTATACTGCATATTACATTATTAGATTGTGATGCACTGCTGTTGGTCGAGGTGGAGCTAGTTTTAAAGATATAATATCTAATATTGACTCCCTGACAAAGGCTTGTATGCCGAAACCCATTTTTTTCTAAAGGTTTAAGATGACCAAGCCATAACAATAAAGGCTTTTTTATTTTTCTAAAGAGAGTTCCTTGGAGTTTTCCTGAGTTTTGCTATATAATATCTAATATTTCCAAATTAAAATGTCTAAAAACTACTATACATGTTATATACCGTGTTTTGTTAAGTTATGTACTACTTACATTATCCCAAATGTTTCCAACAATGTTCAAACCCAGAGAAATCTGTAATTTTAATCAATGAAACGAAGGGTGTCATTTAGCCGCCTGTCAATGGCATCATAAATCCTTTAACCCCAGTTGCTGGATGTCTGGAAACACCAGATAATATGTTAGAAAGTACTTCGTACTCTTCGTACTTCGACAGCCACAGCTAGCCCCCGGCCAGTGACTACAACACGTCATTAATATAAAATAGTGTGTGCACTATAGCTTTAACTGGTCAATCTTTGCTGAAACTGGCTAACAATTCACAGACACCACTGATAATGAGACTGTGTGCAGCAGTAGCCCTGAGTCAGTGGCTGCTGTCAGATCTGTTGCTTCCAGGTATCTTTTGGCCAGTGGACTAAATTATTAACAAAATGAGAACTCACATGATATGAAGGCCAAATGATTACAGCTATGATCAATATTGTGATGTGAGACACAGATTCCTTCCACACCAAAGCTGAAGATGTCAATAGAGCTAAAAAATTAAAATTAAAAACACATTCCTCCTATGAATTGCATTCTTCTTTATTTTCTTGTAGTTTTACGCTCCACCACTTTCGATATTGATCGTGAGTCTTTCACGGCTATAAGAAATATTTTGATTGGTTTCTTTTTAAGCTGCAGACAAAATTGTGTGTCAATATGTGTAAGCCTTTGCATGTGTGTGTGTGTGTGTGTGTGTGTGTGTGTGTGTGTGTGTGTGTGTGTGTGTGTGTGTGTGTGTGCGTGTTTGTATACACAAAACATTTCTTTCATTTAGCTTAGTGAAGCATGGGGACTCACGCCTTGTGCCGGTGTTCATTTCATACTCCCATTTGTATTGCACATTTGGAATGCAGATGAGCTTCACTGCTGGTATTTTAGCACTTGCTGTTTGGCTTTGTCTTAATGAGGTATCAGTAAATGGGCTTCTATTACACCAGATATGGTGCTTAAGGCAAGACACAGAAATATGTTGACACAGACCAGTAGGATAACCTTAATGAGCTCAGACTGGAGATTTCCCAATACAGATATGCAAATACACATATTTTCATTAGGTGTGATAAACTGCAAAGTCCAGTGATAAGTGGACTTGTGCTTCCTTCAGGGCAGTATTGTGCTAACGTTAAACTGCTGCCTCACTTACACCTAAAAATCAGAGCTGAGTGTCACATCTCTCTGAACTAATATGTGTTCTAATGCCCCAGAAGGAATCTCCCTTTATTTTAAGCGGTGCAAATGCAGCTGCATAGCCATCTACTCCTCATGATACTCACACACAGAAATGCATGCATATTGTAGGTGCACCCACACATACACACTCCCCACAGATGTACTCTCAGACTCCAGAGCTCCCGGGGATCCAGTTGAGAGGGATCGATGATGGTGTCCGCACCTCCTGACCTGCACTCCGAGTCCCTGCCACCTCTCCTCCAGCCTCCAACAGCCAAGAGGCGAAGAAAATACACACACACACACACACACACACCACAAACTCGCCATGAAATGAGATACTCACTCTGAAAAATGTCTGCGGTTTTATGCACTCAATGCCGCAGAAGGTCCTTGAAATCAACTTATTCTTACAAGAGCTCCATCTTAAACATAAGGTTGAAAGTGAGGTGGACATTTACCTTAAAGTGCTGCTGAACTTTGTCAGGTTTCAGCTGTGTGGGATGTTCTGTCACTTCAGTGCTGCTGAAGAGTGTTCTGCCAAGGTTAACAAGTTCAGTTCATCTTTTTGCAACAGAGACAAAGATAGAAGAACACGATCAAAATACAGTAACAAAAAACACACAGGGGGTAAATAGAATGAAACGTGTGCAGGTGATATTAAAAATCCAAGGGGCTCATGAAAGCATCCCACTTTAAAACAAAGAACAAAAAAACAACACTTTGATCTCTTTCTATTTATATCCCCCACTTGAGTTCTACTCGTTAATATGAAGTATGATAATCTTAAGGATTAAAGCTGTACAAATTAGAATCCTTTTGATTAAAGTGTTCCTGTACACAGGCCATCACATGCTACGGTATTGATAAAAAGTATTCTTTCATGTAAATAATCTGTGTTTTATCTCTCCAAAATCTGAAGCGATTAATTCAGTTAAGGTTCCAGAGTTCGATTTAAGAGAAGAAATCTATTAAAGCTTTCAGGTAGAAGGTGGGCGAGAGCTTTGATGGAGATTTATTAGGTCACAAATCTTTATCTACCAATAAGAATGATAAAAGGTGTAATTTGTCACGCCCTAACAGGTGCAACAGAGCTAACAGGAGACTCAGGAAGATGTCAATCAGTCGAAACACACTCACACAGTCCTGGGAAGAGGTCTAATCAGACTGAATAACTGAAAACATCTGTGTGGGTGTCCAGAGCCTTTGGTGTGTAATTCTCTGATGATAGGTGATGATGGTTTCTCATTTAATTTCCACAAGTGACACGTCTGCAGTCTCACACCTGCAACGCCATTACCTCCAGACCAACTCTGATCTGTATGCTGGTCACTGTTAAGCAGACATCAGCAGTAATAACTGACAACTAGCAGTCAAAGAGACCTTAAATCAAAATGTCATGTGACTGCACTCTTTTAGAAGTACAAAGATGTGTTAGTGTATGGCCTTGGGAAACAGTGATCTCAGGTCAGCCATTAACAACACAGCGGCAGAAGAAGATGTTTTCCTTTTTGATAAAAAAAGTGACTAATAACCTGCATTAATGTGTCACTGGATGCTTTTAACATACTCATCAGTGTATATCATAATTCTCTGTTGGTCTCTTTAGTTTTTGTATTTTTTTGCTGAAGTATTGCAAACACTGTCCTACAGTGAACGTGTCTATTAAAATGCAGAGGCTGCAGAGCAGACAGTCCAGCTGATGTGGATCCAGACTCTGTTGGACTATCATGATTCATTAACCAAAACGGAGTGTGCAGCTCAGAGGCCCATGGGCCAGATAGAGGTCTTAACATCAACAACTCTACCCTACAAAATATTTTTATAAATATCATTTGCCAATGTGCATTTTGTCATGAATTGAATTGCTGGGCAGTTTATGTCTTATACTGTGCAAGACCTGGGGTACACATTATGTGTTGTTAAATTTAGGCAACTTAACGTCTTAGTTGACTTTCATATGTTGACTTTTTTACATTTAACTCATACCACAATCTTTCTCTAACAACTGAAATTCCCCCCAGCAGCACTTCACCCACCTAAGAAATATTTGACTAGTGTAATGGCAAAATTATATTTTACCAAATTAATTATGTCTTTTCTGTATGTGCTCTTGTTATGTCTCCCCCAAGGAGAAGTTAAATACATTTGTCTGTGAGAAAATAGCCAACCTAGGTTTACTGAGATACAACCGTAGTCACAAGGTCTCTACAGGTTATACGACATAACATCCCTGTGAACCAGACAGACCAGAAGGTCTATCTTCATTTGTTATTAGATTGAATTGTGTGCTTAAAGCGATGTCACTCCCTCTCTCTTATCTGTGTATTTAAGATGATGTTCTTGATGTGTGAACTTTGAAGACTCTTCCACATGTTGCTGCGTGCATCTTGTGAACGAGTTCTCCTATTCTGCGCAGAATATATGTACTTCAATAAATTACAAAAACCTACATTGGTTTCAGTCTACTATTTCTTGTTACTTGTTTCATCTTCAATTATTCTAAAACAGTTAATTAATCTACACCTGCTGCACTTTGGGTGTTTTTCCACCACACTAGCCACCAACCAAACCCTGTAAAAATGATCAAAGAAAATCACAATACTTTATTTACTTTGTCGTTATTTGAATGTGATTATTGTGGGGAATACTAAATTCCTATTTTCCATTATTCCTTTTTTAGTTTGACCTCTGTCATGCTGTACTTGCACAGTAGTGCTTTGAGCTAAATGCTAAACATCAGCATGCTAACATGCTCACAATGACAATGCCAACAAGAAGATGGTTACCATGGTCACCATCTTGTGATTTTTTTTTTAGCATGTAATTAACATGAAAAACAAAGTACAGCTAAGGATGATGGGAATGTAATACTGTCAATGTTAGTAGTTTTGCAGCGTATTTGGTTATTATCCCCTTTAAGATTCATTCTCTAGGAATCATAAATATCTGTACAAGATATGTGCCAAACCATCTTATAGATGTTTTATGACATTTGACTGGATACGTAAATATTACCTGTCTTCTGTGGTGTCTATTGCCTTGCTGCTTTAAATCGCCTAAACATAGCCATAAAAATGCTAATGATGCTTTAGATATTGCACATTGAATATTGTAGGGATAAAACATAAGAAATACAATTGAGAACACACCAAAAAAGAATCGAACAAAACCAGAGCAAGTAGGACATGAGGACATCGGCTGATGTATGTTAAACTATCTCGATGAGCAGGTGTTAAACGTGACTTCTCTGAGTTTATTCCTGCATTAAACTCTTACTCAGAGCAAAATCTCATTTAAAAACGATTTCCTAATCCAAAATCCTAATCCTCAACTAGCAACTGGACTGGGTAAAACGAAGACTGGCCACTATGACATCACTTCGCCCAAAAGTTCAAAGCTTAAAATGACACATACAAGTAAAAAAAAAAAAGAGTCCACAAACACACACACACACACACACTGCCTCTCTCTCTCTCTCTCTCTCTCTCTCTCTGTTTTGATCTCTTTTCCAGGCGAGGGATTGGACACACTTCATCCACTGGACAGCATAATCTCACTCCCCCTGTCTCAAACTCACTAAGAACTTAGTACACGAAAGCACGGGTGTCATGCATGCTATGTGTGGTGCGAGACTTGTCATGATAAACAGACGACTGCAGCTGAAGAGGTGGATGAGGACCCAGACCAGGTAACAGTGACAGGGAGGGAGTGATTTTCATATAATGAGAGGTGTGCTGCAGACAAAAGGAGCACTGAGTAAAAGAAAACACTGCATCTGCGCACAGATGCTTACAGATTTTTAACTAACCTCTGGAAAGTGAAGCAGGAGTGTTTATAACAAATGTGCTTCCTCTTCAAAAGTTTCACAAAGGTTTGAGCGCGAGAGGCTGCGGGGCAGAGCTTAATATATACGTAGACAGACAGACAGAAATACACAGTGACGGGGAATGGGAGAGCACATAAAAAGAGCAAAGACTTAAAATTCAAGTAAGAGGCTTAGTTTTAGTCAAAGGCCTCTTTTTTTAGTGTCCTTTGGTTCTTCATGAAAGCTGACAGGGCAGATTATCCTGACAGCAAGGGTCAGAGTGAATGTCATGTCTTTCTATGAGCACAAAACTCAATCTCAAACAGTTCCCCACATCAATAACACGGTTCATTGTGGCATAACTCACTGCCAAATATAAAATGTAACATGATGTCTTGGTGTCCTACTTTTTGTTCGCAGTCAAGGACTCTATGTTGTGGAGGCAAAACAGAAGCTTTATTAAAATGAAATACAAACAAGACTACGAGTCTGCAGCCATGCCAGCGGCTCTGTGAGGCTGTATTTGCTAAGGTCAGCATGCTAACATGCTCACAGTGACAATGCTAACATCAGCAACTTAGTTTAGTGTAAAAACCAAGGGGGCAAGCTTCTCTCCACAGAGCGATGCCGCTATAGCGCCATTTTATGCTTCCAAATCCCCCCCGCCCCCCCCCCCGTTAGCACTCCATTGACTGCCATTCATTTTGGCGTCACTTTGACAGCCAATAACTTTACATACCTACGCTCTCCGTCTCTGCAAGATTGGGAATGATTGAGATTTCTCTTGGCACAGCTACTTGAAGACTTGCAACTTTCAGACACGTTGCTCATGTCACATCTACATCGGCAAGCTGAGTTTGCAGATGCGCAGTAACGCTCAGTAACGCTCAGCCATCACCGGAAAGGTGATTGTAATAGACTTCACTTGTCTCCGTCTAAAACGGTGTCATTTTGTCCATTTCTTATATGTCTATGTTAAAAACGAACAGTATTTAGCAACAAACACTTTCCTCATACCTGACCTCCTCCAGGGTTACACTCCCTCCCGCTCTTTGTGCTCCTCCCCTGCTGGTCCCACTGTTTTATCTGTCTGAGCATGTGTTTGATCTACTGCAAGGCAACCAAATAAAACATATTATTATTAATATCAAAATAACGACATAAATCAATTCAAATGCATGCTGAGTGCATATCTCAATGTATACAGCTCTCTCACTCTCTGTACCTAAAACCTTTGTATTATAAATAGCAAAACATCAATAAAACTGCTATATGCTACTATGGAAATGCATTTAAAGATATTCCATTACTTTGAATCCCATAACACGGACATTTACATACCTTTAATAGAGTAGGAGACAATGGGAGACCTTTTGATGCTGCTGCAGTGTTTATTGATGTATATGTACATGCATGCTGCAAATATGGGTAGTGATTTTAATATTTTTTACTTTATTATCATTATTCAGTGGGTTTTATTTTCTATTTTATGTTATGTTATGTTAAGTATCGCATTTCATCTTATTTTATCTTACTTTTACAGTAGTCATGTGATCTATTATAGGAAAAAAAATCGAATAGCTGCTTTAAGTTTACCGATATACTGTTACTGTATGATTACATAATTTTAGAAAAGGGCTTATTAAATATTTTGTAATTGTTGTATATATTGTTTTTATTCAGTTGATTGTCTAGTTCATACAGATGACTTCTACTTCTTACAATGTTGTTATGATTTCCACTCTGAGCTGTGAAGATAGCACTCTGTTTCAAAAATGTCAGCTTATGGAATAAAGTGTACACTGCATGCCTGTCATTTTAAAATGTAAGTTACTACACTTGTTTTCTTCCTGAAGTCCAACTTGCTTGAGATCAATAAGCCATGACAGTGAACATCATGTGTACTTTTTTCTGTTACATTATCATCATGAGAGAATGCAGTTGAAAGTGTGGCTTGATTTAAAAGCTCTGCACTGCATTGCAACGTTGACTTAACTTTGACAAAAGCAAGAGCCCACACCGTATGATGCTCACTGATGGATTTTCGATCTCAAGCAAGTTACACATCTCTGCGAGTTGTTATACCAAAGTGAAAAGAGCGGAATCAGGTGGCTGTTAGCAGGTTAAAAAGCACAAATACACCTACTACATCTCTTTAATTTGTAAATAAGCTAAAACATGCAAAACACTGGTAGTGTCCTGTAACTGTTTAGCTAGTCCCTTGTCAATATAACAGTCTTTTTTTTTTTACTACTTTGAATCATTTCAAATCATTACTTTTCTCAGCTGCAACTGTGAAACACTGATTAACTTGCACTTCCCATTGATCGCCTAAATTGACCTCAGAATCAGTGTTGAGCCCACCCGGTGTTTCAGTCAGACAGTCGGCCACCCAGGGACACAAAGAGAGCCACTGAGGATTATTTGAACAAAGTCATCATTTGATTATTATATAGGCTAAAATGAATGCTAAGAAGAGTGCTCTATCTGACAGCCTTGCAATGCTCCTCGTGCATCATAATTGCTCATAATGTATTTTTGTGAGCCTTAGCACAGAAGAAGCTTTGCAGAGCTTTAGTGAATATGTAATGATTCCTTGGTCAGTGGCGCATTAACACGTGGAAAGAAAACATCATGAGCATTTTGCCAGGGCGGTGCCATTTGAATACATCACATCACATCTAATCCAAACAATTGCTAATATATCCATCCTCAGTGGGCAAAGCTGTGTACACATTCGAAAACCTGTTGCACCATTTCCAAATAGACCAGTTTGCTGACTCTCCTGAGCACCTCCAAACTTTTTCAAACTGTACAGGTGGCAGTTTACTGAAACAAAGTGTGACCTTCAGCTCATTATTTTACGTTGTGCTTGTAATTTGCTCGAGATGGAAAATTCAGTTTCCAAAAAATATTCTGCAGGAGACACCCACACCAAAAGCATATACTGTATAATAATGTATTCTAGCAGCAAGGTCAGACTTATTGGGTATCCTCTGGTCAGAAGAGACAGATAAACATTTTTGATTCTGTCATGGTTTCATAACATAACATCCTCTTAGTGTGATTGTAATGATGTGATGCTTTGTTGGTATTGTCAAATTTGCTAAACAGTTAAAGGACCGTTGTATGTGCATTAAATCTATGTATCCATGGCATGGCTCTATAGGGAAGACAATGTTGAAATGCCTCAGCAACTATTGGATGGATTGTCAGGAAATGTTGTGCAGCCATTCATGATTATTGATAATAATATATTTCAGCCCAATGTTTTTCAGCCCATACTTTAGGCCTACTGTTAAGGGTTAACTCCCATTGGTCTAATCTGCTTTGTTTGACTGCAACAGACACCATGTTTTCAGAAAGCAAGCAATAAAGCTTGAAATTCCCACTGTACACTGCCTGCACAGCACCAAATGGCAGAAAGACAAAGTTGGTGAACATAACAGAGCATTCAGTAGACAAAGAATTTCTCTCAGTAGTTGAAAACACACAATAAAATAAAGATATTTAGCATATAATAAACTCAACCATCCCTGACCCAAATAATGTCTATCCAAGAAAGACAAATGAAGGGTCAATAAGAAGTTCAAGGATATGTAAAATTAGATTTTCATATTTTGTGAAAATGAATGGAAACAAGTGGCTGACTGGAACGCAGTGAGAAGAATGTCCAAGTAAAATCTGCATTTGTCAGCTAAAACATGCAAAAACAGTAAGTTAAGGTCAGCGTGTATGTGTATGAGAAGTGACACGGCTAAGGACAGACCTTTGTCCTTATATTATGGTTATTATTATGCACTATTTTTCTACTCTTTAGTTTTGACTGAAAGTGAAAAGAGCAGAATTTCTGTTAGCTGATTACTGTAGCATCATCAATTAATTGCGGATTCCTGTCAGTGCCTTTGTGTCAAAAAAAAAAGTTCTCTGCCCAAGAAGAAATTGATTTTTTGCTTTGTAACTCAGGACTGAAATTCACAAGTGCTGAATTTTTTTTATAAAGGAAACAATAAAACAGTCAACCTTAACATGAGTCTAAGGTCATGGTGACAGCTTGACTTCTAATGAGAAAAGAGCCTTGATTTATTCTTTTAAACTAATGCAATTTCCAAGCATTACAGGAATATAATAAAATATGATAATGTGGCTGACAAGGATCCAGCTCTTTTGTGTGCACATTTAACAAAATGTGACATTTTCAAAACTTTCACGATAAAATAGGCTCTTATTAACTGGTGCAAGACAACATGCTTTTTCTGGTTGTTTTTTTTATAGAAAACTTGCAAATTATTTTACATTCATTCTTTCTAAAGTTCAGTTCATCACTTTTTAAATGCAGTAAAATACCGCGACCAATTTCCAAATAAGGATCACATTAAAAGAGAATAAGAAGAGAAAAAAAACACTCCTGTGAACAAAAAAGTGACTCAAAGTTGAACTCGGGTGACTGCATGGACGTCCCAGTGAGAGATAATTTTCATAATGGCAAGGTGATGCTCTTTTAGCATTCAATTCTTTCTTTAAGTGCACAGTAACTCTAACCATAACTTGCCCGAACATGAATTTTAACTTTAAAGTTTGTCAGTAATTTAAAGCTCTCATATTTGAAAAGGTTACCTCTGCATACATTATTTATACTCCTCCAAACAAAAAGGTAAACCAAAATACAAAAAGATTTCGACATCCCGCTGGAAACCGGCGCAGGCACGGAAGCCACCCCGACTCCCTGTCCGAAGCCTGCACACTGTCCAGCAGGATGCCCAGAATTCCAGTCCTCCACGCCTGCCCCAGCACCCCCTCTTATGCAGAGATGGAAATGGACGCAGAGATGGTCCTGCCTGTCCATGCAGTCAGGATCTCAGCAACAGGTTGCAGCTGACAGCCATCCTCACCCACTCCTACGTATCCACTCTGATGCCCACACCTGAAAATGTCAACCGGCCAGGCTAGCAGAGTCACTGCTGAGTGGACTTCCATGTCCTGATGAGCGACTCGTAGTCATGACATGGTTGCAGAGATGGTCTTGCTAGCTTGAGCTCACCTTCTCCACTTTTTCCTCTGTGTGTACTCTGATATTTACATTTGAAAACTTGATCGGCCAGCCGGCTAGCTAGCTAGCCCAGGCTAGCAAAGTCAGCAGAGACTGGAAAGTTGATTTCTTGTTTTGTTAAATACTAAGGCTGTCAATCCATTAAAATATTGAATCACGATTAATGGCATGAATGACTCCAGGGGTGTGGAAATAAACATTGCCTCTAAAGTTAACTGATTTACATTTCAAATTATATTGGCTTTGTGTGGTTTTTACCACTTTATTGGAGAAATAAGCTAAAACAATGATATTTAGGGTTTATGAGAAGTGACACCACTTTATTAGAGTCCTTATGTGCAATGGATTGAACCCTAGCACTCAATTAGTACCCAGCGAGGCCATGAAGTGCATTTTTTGCACATATGTGCAATGTCATTTAATAGCACCGCATGAGGATATTTAATAGAGAGAAAAGCAGTTTTATTTCCTGAGTGGTGTTTAGTTACTTTTTCTGTGCACAGAGGTTCCTGTCCTGTTGTGTGACAGGCCTTCGGTATTCTAGGTCAGCCCTCCAATACTCCAGTGTGACTCAAGAATGAAAGGGCATGTACAGGGAAGAAGCAAAAATAGCAGCTGGGCCACAGAAGCCAAAGCTTTGACAAAGCCTCGGACATGTGTGTTCCCTGACCTGAATAACTAAAAGAGCTGCGGTGCGCTCAACCAGGTGGGCCCCGGACGCGTTCGGAAAATAACACTATTTTTCTTTCACATCCATCGGCACTTTTCATTTGTTGTTTTCTCCCCCAACTTACATTACAAGCAATAGCAGAGCTGACAATTTTTTTTTTTTTTACTCAATGAACAAAATAATGTAAAGGAGAAAACTAATCAAACCTGAATTCATTTATTTTAATAAATCTCAGCGTTGAGATCACGTTTAATGTGCTGAAACGGTCCCCCTTACACTCAAAGGAAAGTGTGGGAGGCATTTGCTGTTTCGTTTCCAAACATCTTTTCTGCATGCTTTTCCAATTACCCACACCAGAGAGGTTTCCCTCCAATCGCTGTCTTCACTCCAGGGTTAAATGGAATTAGCAAAGGCGAGACCTCGTCATTATGCGTTCCATTTTGTTCGCACTTTCACATTCACCACCTGCCAAGTTACATCACCTTTCCATTCTGTGACTGAGACTTTCAAAGAACAATGGACACACAGCACACAGTGTGGCCATGATCTGCTTTAATGCTCATCAACTACAATTCATTCTTTCACAATTAAAGGTGCAGGACAATTAATTACTCAGTAAAAACACACGAAACACGGGCAATCGACTGCTCTAATTCACATTTAACTGAACATTTCCGTTGATGGTGAAGTGAGACAAGGTGAATGGGACTTCTATGGGGCTATTTATGTGGACGTTTCATCTTGTTTCTGTCTTGCACAGCCGCTGCAGTTGACACACCTGTAAAAGATGTTATATAAAATAAATAAATACAGAAACGTCCACATAAATAGTCCCAAAGAAGTCCCATTGACCTTGTCTCCCTTCACCATCAACAGGAATGTTCAGTTTAATGTGAATTAGAGCAGTCGATTGCCCGCTAGCTCACTTAACAACGCCTCAACTAAAGTGATTAAAACAGCAGGCTCCATAAGCAGTTAATTAATTTGTCCACCTATAGCTAGCGATAGCACAGCAGCACCCCATAACAGCCCGACTCATAAAATATACGGCTACTACCACAGCCCGTAAGGGCATACATGTTATACATGTTTTTGCCCACCATACCCTACTTTTTAGCTCAATAAGTAAGTTAACTCACCTAAGGCCTTCTTCGGCCAATCTCCTCTGAATTGTGCTGGATGCACACCAAACAGATCCGCGATTTCACGGGTTGATAGACCGGACAACGCAAAGTTAGCCAGCATGTCGCCTGGAATATTCAGAGGCGGGCGTGCAGCACCTGTGCTTGTAGTACCAGCGGTAACGTTGAATTCTTGGACTTGGACATCTTCCACACGAACCCGGTGCTCAATCAGTCTTAAACAATTTAAAACGTTGTCGTCTATGCACATTTCTTGACGTACGGAAGCCGAAAACGGCCATGGATTTTTAAATTATTTTTTTTATGGATTTTTATCTCGTGATAACGACTTATTAATTCGTTATCTCGACATAACAAAGTTTGTTTTCTCCCACTAAGACACCCTTCCATTTAACCTGGGGAATGGGGCTCCATAAGCGGATAGAAATCTGCTGTTTCTCCCTCTACTTCTCTGGTCAAATACTTGGAAAAAAATCCCACTAAAACAGCCTTCAATTTAACCCGGGGAAGGTGGCTGTATAAGCGGATAGAGGTCTGCCGTTTCTCCCTCCTCTTCTCCGGGTTAAAATTGTTGTTTTAGTGGGATTTTTTCCAAGTATTTGACCGGAGAAGAGGAGGGAGAAACGGCAGACCTCTATCCGCTTATGGAGCCCCATTCCCCGGGTTAAATGGAAGGGTGTCTTAGTGGGATTAGTGGGAGAAAACAAAGTTTGTTATGTCGAGATAACGAAATAATGAATTCGTTATCTTGAGAAAACAAACTTTGTTATCTCGAGATAACAAATTAATAAGTCGTTATCATGAGATAACGACAAAAAAATCCATAAAAACAGAATCGAAAAAAAATAAATAAATCATGGCAGTTGGCTTCCGTATTGAAGAGCAGGCTTCTTATCTGCCCTAGTATTTCCAAAAATTCTTCAATATGTGCCAAAATAGTATCAGCTGATAAAACATGTTGATCAATTTGATCTGCTAATGATAGCATACTCTCTCTGAGCCCACCGATGTCTTCCATTACGTCCGCACTCTGAATGTGAGAGATAGCCACGCCTCCTGATTTGCATGTAAGAACTGGAAATAAATAGAGAGGAAAATCAATAAATGTGGCATTAGGAAATAAAAGTCCACGGAAATAAATAAATGAATGTGGATTTATGAAATAAAAGTCTATTGAAATAAATAAACATGGACTTAGGAAATAAAAGTACCATGAAATAAGTAAAAGTAAAACATTGTTATATATTTATTTAACTAATAAATTATTTATATATAAATATTTACATTTATTTAAATATTTATGTATTTATTGCCTCATTTACTTATTTCATGATGTATTTCAAAGTCATATTTATTTATTTATTCATGCATGTATGTATTTATTCATTCATTTATGTATTGATTCATTTATTTAATATCGAATAAAACAGCATTCCATAGTAGTCAGGGAAAGCTATAGTGCGTTATCAGTTGAAACAGAAAGAAGTGAGCAGACCTCTGAGATGCCAGAGCTCTTGAGAAAAAATACAAATTTCAACTGAGACATTGAACTGAGAGTCCTGTTTTATGCCAAAGCCTTCATGTCATAAGGTGCAGTTTAATGTCTTTCCCTGACTTCCTAGTGTGGGAGGAAATCACAATGTCATTTTTGACTTGTGATTACTTTGGCACATTGCATGTTACCGGGCTTGAGGCGCTTGTGTTCAGGCATATTGACACCACACGTCACGTCAAGCCGTTTCACATCATCTTCCTGGACAATTCTGAGTTTCTCCGCCCTTTTTTCTTATCTGCTAGAAGAGGTTGATTCAGCAGGATGGTTGGGGCACAAATGATCAAAACCGGCTACATTCGTCCTAAAGCTCAGCAGGCGGCCAAGGAGGGAAAGGGGGGGGATGAGTCAAACGAGAGATGACAGAGAATTCAAATAGACAGAAGAAGCAGAGACGCAGAAAGAAAAGGAGAGACTGCTGGTTTGTGTGGTGGAAAGGAAGTAAGGGATGTCAGACTGGGAAAGTAGGATAGAGAGAGTGAGAGGAAACGGGGGGCTGGAACTTTTCAATTACAGCAAACACAGACAACAAAGACCCAGATTTCAAGAGACTGTAACAGTTTGCAGCCCGGAGGGAAAAGCTCATTTAGCCTCCTTCATTTCTCCTGTCCTTTCTCCACACAAATTACAAGTTGGAATATTTATTGTGTTCTTTTTGTTGCACAAGCAAACGCAGGCTTCTCTATCATTACAGATGTCTTGAATGCCACGATCAGCTCCTGGGGAGGCAGATCCTCCAGTTGGAAAATTACAAGAAAAACTGCCCCCGTGCTGTAAATTTCTAAGTGCTTGAGTTGATTGAGACGGTCAGCAGCAGCGACGGTTACTATTTAGGATTTAAAGATGTGATCTCCGGTTATTGAACTGGCTGTCCTAATTTGAGCTTGGAAAAGAAGAAAAAAGACGTCCACTGGCATCCTCAGGGACACTTGCCAAATAACATTAAAGAAAAAAGGGAATCAATGGAAGCAGGCAATTGATTCAACCACATCAACAGACACTCTCCTTGCAACCCATTTAACACAGGGAGGCCTTTGTCTATGCTGTTTTTAGTGTGAACGACAAGCATAATGACAAGATGACTTGAGCGAGCAGGACAAAGGACTCTCCTGGCAAACATAACGTATAATTGCCACAACATCAAACAAATTCTAGCTTTGGAATTTGGCTTTTTTTCATTGTTGTAGTCCCCGAGGAGCAGACACAAGAGTCTAATTAGAGATTCATCTTCTGTACCTGTCGACCCCCATCCCCAAACACACACACACACACACACACACACACACACACACACAGAGAGAGAGAGAGAGCTACATCCCTGCTACCTCCTCCACCATAATTTGAAGGCTTGTGGCAGTTAACTTTCCTCTAACGTCATTCAGCTTTCACATGTCTGAAAGATTTGTCAACTGCACGTCAAGTAGTTGTGTTGTTGCTGCGAGGAAGGCAGGTGGTGAAAAAATAATCCACATCAGCATCTGTTCCTACACCTGTCTCGCCCATCACTGTGTAAGAAATACCATTTGAATTCACATTAAAATGTTTAGAGTGTTCAAAGTTTATTATTTACATGACACAGGTCAACGTTTATGTTGGCCTTATTATGAAATGAAGCATCCTTTTACACAGAGAAAGTTTTTTTATGCAAATGATGATGCTCGGAGGTGGCAAAATGAATATGCACTCCTGAATTTGAATTATATCATCCAAGAAACCTGTTTCCTGATAATGGCTTGTAATTATGCTCACTGGTATGTGCATGCCACTCTAGGAGAGGTGGACCAGTTAGTCATGCAAGGTATAGGCTCTGAACTGTGGCACAGGACAATAAAGGGGTGGGGGAACAACACTGGCAGATAATTTGCCATTTGCCAAAGCTCCTTTTTAACGCTTTGGTGCCACGTTCACACAGAGAGGAACACGCTGTGATGCCATATAATGAGGATGAATTATGTGAAGGTAATGGTGAATGATGGAAGCAGCCCTGATCATCATCATCATCATCATCATCATCATCATCATCATCATCATCATCATCATCATCATCATCATCATCATTATCATCATCATCATCGCCCCTGTTGTCCTGAAAACTTGAAGCCACTTAGACTGTATATTTCACCCTGATCATGATTCACTTTGCACTGCATTCTTGCTATCTCACTTGTAAAAAAAAAAAAAAAAAACTGGGGAAGAAAAAGCTCTCTGTGTTGAAGCAGGCGCTCATTCATCCACCAGCTCGCTCTGCGGAGGGGGGGGGAATAACAGCTCACGCAACATTTATCAAGAATGTAGAAGAATAACAGCAACAAGGATCATACGGTCCAATAAAGGGATTCCGCTCAGGATGAAGAAATCTACCTTTTGCGTTCAACCTCTGGAAATATCTGTGCTTACACGGACAGAATGAACTCCTCTGTGTTCGTGTCTCCGCTGCTGCAACTTCTCACCGAGGAGCGGGTCGGTGCACGGATGCGGGAGGATCGTCTCCCGAAATAAAGTTGAGTGAGAGCAGGAATCAAGTTGGAGTAGCGCTTGAAAGAGAGGACTCATCATGAATAAATTAATTTGGCCGGATCAATGAACTGGAGAGGTTTTATTCGCAGCTCTCACAAGATAGATATAGTTGACTTATTCTTGAGAGCGCATCGTTTAATCCCTATTGCAAAATCAGGTAGGCCTGCGTGTCTTCTTTTATAAAACATTTGATGGTGCACTTAGTCTGTTTAACTCTCTAATGCTGGGTTTAATAGGAAATGTCCACATTATCCTATACCCTCCAAATCTGCGCCGCGCACTATTGTCTACTTTTTTTATTATCTCGTATGCTAAACTGTAACACTGTCTTTCTGATCTGTCCTCTTCCTAGTCCGGAGAGAATGAGGTGTCACTGGGTGAAGCATGAGCTGTCAGAGAATCAGTCATAAGCGGCTGTCTCTGCTATGGGAGGGGGCGGCTCTCAGCCTCTGGCTCTGCTGCTGCTGGACCTCCGGGGCCGGTGGAGCCGCAGCTGCCGCCGGACAAGGCGACGGCGTCCCGGCATCCCTGGGCTGGCTGCTTTCCGATAAAGGGCCCTTCCACCAGTCCCTGGAGTTCACGGAAGCTGCGGAGAGGTACCAGCAAGGCTTCAGCACCCGATACAAGATCTACAGGTGAGACAGACGAGAGAGCTTTGTGTTTATTGTGTGTGCGCATGTATTTACATGCTTCTATCAGGACTTTCAGGTTTGGGCTGTGTGAGAGTGTTTGCAGGTTTTCACCCAACATGCCACTAGATCATTTTACTAATGAGCAGTTTGAGCCAAAAAGGAAGCAATCAGTGAAAGCAGCTGCTCTAGTGTCTGGAATGATAACCTGCACACTCTCAAGATAGCCTTCACAGGTATCACACCTGCACCAAATTAGTTGCAAGCTGATGAGCAAATCTGAAGAACTACTGTAGCAATGCAAAGTGTGCCCTTTTTGCAAGTATTCTGAGTGAAAATGTATCATTAATGTGAATACTGTAGCACCAAACATGGATTTATTCCTTTTTGATTTATAAGCATTCTTAAGCTGCAGTATACTGTATTTTTGCTTTGTCACAACTGTTAGGTATCCATTAAGTTGGTCGATGCATTCCAGTCAGTGTTTAGGGAACACACATGCAATAAGATGGGTCTGAATTAGATATATTAGTAATTTCATATGTTAATGCTTATGTTTATGCTTTTGTCAAAGGTCTGTGTGTTGATATGTTGTTGCTTTATACAGTTGTTTGAGTGTAGATATTGAGAGATTTTTGGATCTTGCGGTGAAGAAGATGTTCTTGTGAAGTCTGTACTTGTGTGCTTTAGTGCAGTTTTTATATAGTTAGCATTAAGGTAACTTATTAATGCCTCAAGAGTTACTTCATGCTCTGCATCTGTACATGCATGAATCAATGTGTCCGTTATCTCATCTCAGGAATCATTTAGGCTGTGGTGTTTATCTCTTAGTGACAGCTGCATTTTTTATCAAAAGACCTGCTGCACAAATGTCCCAATAGCCCCCTGACTTGAGGCTTCTTCTTTTCCAAACCAGTCACATATTTAGTGAAATTCATTGAAAATGACAAACTATTTGTATCGGCTGACAGCCTTCTCACCGCTCGAGGCTCTTTTGCCCTGATCAGTCGATCCTGCAACCTGTCAGAAGCCTGCTCGCATTTCTAACCCAAAGGCTGTTATAAGGATTAGGGATTAAGGATTTTAGGGAAGACTCCAAAATGAGACCCAACTTTGGTCATTTGCCTGTTTTGATCAATACTGTCTTGTAGATATCAGGAAAAAAAAAATTGTGGAAACACAGAAGGATTTATTCTTCGAAATATGTCATAACTCTACACATAGCTATATATTTTACAGTCCCCACAGAGTTGTGGATGCTTAGTATTTTTCTTTGTGCTCTATAGCCTGGAGGGTGAACTGCTTATTCTGCCCCTGTGACCTCTGTAATAATTGAAACATCACCATGAGCGTCACATGGCTCTGTCATGCAGCAGTATGTGATTCCGCTGTCGATTTGCTCCTCACTGCTCCTTTTGTAGTGTTTTCCCTCCTTTGACTTGTTTTCATCGCTATTGATTGCTTACAGTACATACAGTGAACCTTCATCTTTAGATAGCTGAACACATTCCTACAGAAGGCACCCCTCTTCTGCCATATGTGCATGCTGATGGAATAGCTGTAGGCTAAACCCTGGGCTGAAACCACAATGCCTATCTGTCCACCAGGGACGGGCACTCAGCCTGTCCCCTCATTATGATGATTGGCTGTAATGACACACTCCACACTGTCCTGGTTCCCCAATTATTTAGCTGCCGATCATTTTTCTCATGGCAGTGATTTGATTGCCTCCCAGAAGGAGAGAGGTACACAGAGCAGCGGGCAGCACGGTGGGAGAGGTAGACATTAACTGATGCTATGGAGGGAAGGGAGAACAGAGAGAGAGAGAGTAGCAGCTGTGTCTCCCAGACGGTTTGTGAATAGCTGGAGTTCAGCGAGACGTGTGTCCAAAGGGCACAATATAACAAATGATGGCAGCTGATGATGCGGGACTTTATTTTGGTTTTACGTCTTTCTGTTGCTGTGGGAGTTGCAGTGCTGCATGCCAATAAGATCTTTTTTATCCATGCAGGAGTTATTTAAAGCTGTGGCAAGCTTGTTCAGACAACAGTGACAGATATCAGAGATTCACAACCAGGGGGTATGTGGAAATATTTAGAAGTAGCTGAGCTATTTTGAAAACGTAGAAATTATGATTTATATATATATATATATATATATATATATATATATATATATATATATATATATATATATATATATTAGTAGTAGTAATATATTTGTTGTCCGTCCCAATTACCAACAATCCACTAGCTGACAGGCAGACTGTACATAGTGATTGACATGTAGCTTATTTTACGGTGATCATCCGTCCACATGTCAGTTGTCATGTCCACATTTATCAACAACATGACCCCCTTGATCTCTTCAACCACATCCCCTCTCTTAGCAATCGCACTTTCGGGAAATTGTGGTGGGGTCAGTTGTAGCTGACAGTCAGCTGTGGGCTGCACCTACATTTATCAGCTCTTATGTTAACTGTATGAAACCATTCCCTGCTATTGTTTCAAATGGCCAAACATCTATACAACAGAAATTCACACATTTAGCTGTGATTTGTGATTTCACCATAGAGGGAGGTATGACGTGAAAATTGGCCCGAATGCTGGCGCAAAGCCCGGCCCAAAGCCCTGTAAATAAGTCGGGCCCCATCAGGCTTGGGCTGAAATGCAGGGGCTTTATTGCACAGAATTATGTTTCCAACCAACCTGAGTATGTTTTAACACCTGAACCACTAGACTGGAGCAGTTCTTTACAGTGTTTTTACATTTTGGGAAATACACTCATTTGTCTTGGTGAGAGTTAGATAAGTAGATTGATACCTCTCTCAGATGAGTGTGGTATCAAACTACTCATGTGACTTTGTGCAAGAAAGCAAACAAGTGTATTTCCCAAAACATCAAACCATTCTTTTAAGAAAATTCCTCTGAAAATCAACAACTGCTTATACCGGAACTTTGTTTCTATCTTCCCTATTGTCTCTGCAGGAAACCCCCTAGGATATTATGGACCTGTAATAAAGAGATTACAGTTTACTTTCTCAACATAAAGGCCTTAATGCAGTTTCAAAGCCTCTCTACTAAAAAAAACAATTGGTAGAATACTGCATCCTGGTCCACAATTACTGGTATCAGCCTAAAGAAATCCCCCAAATTCCCAGACAAAATAACAGGGACACGACATCAACAGTAGCTACAGCCCTCGCTTCGATTAAGAGTGCATCAAATCTAGTTAAGTGAGCAGACAATTTGAATGGTACGTAACAGCTTCATCATGTGTTAATAATGTTTGTGCATTTGTGTGGTTAGTACACTGTACACTATTATATACAGTCGCCCACTATATGTAACACACATTCACTCCTGCCTTTTCCTTCTACACAGCTTGTTAAACAGCCGCCTGGGGCCTTTTACACCACTAAAGGCCTAAGCCAAGTGAGCAAATGTCTCTGCGCATGTGTGTGTGTGTTGCTGTGTCTTCAGGGAGTTTGGTCGATGGAAGGTCAACAGCCTGGCGGTGGAGAAGCGGCAAGGTTTTGGTGGCAGCGGCGGCCTGGCTCTGCCCCTCGACCCCGACTTCATGCACACCATCCGCCAGCTGGGGAGGCGGCCAACTCTCCAGACGATTACAGAGAGTCTAATCAAGAAATATGGCACCCACCTCCTCTTCTCTGCCACTCTAGGAGGTACAGTGGAGTACACAGAGCTTCAAAGCATGCCTGGTTCGCACAGCTTCTAATGTGATTCTTTTTTAAGCACTGATTTTACCGTCTGTTGCTTTCTGAACAACAAAGCATATAATATTTTTTCTGGATCAGTGTTTTTTGGCTCACAAAAAAACATCAAATCGCTCCGATATAGTGTACAAAAAATAAATTGGAGAAGGCCGTGAAAGGCTGATTGTATATTTTTGTTTGGCTGTCAAAAATAGCATGTTTCCCTAAACGGAGCTTCATCACTTTTGTACAACACTATCATTTGTATTCAATTGGCTTATCTTTAATAACTCAATATCAGAAATAAGTGTGGGTTTAAAAGTGCTGTAAGAAAATAACACAGATTTAGCTATCCAAAGGCAAGTTTTGTTGAGAACAATTATTGGCAAGTCACCTTGAAATCCAGGAATATTTTGATGTTCGGTGTGCTTTTATGTTATTCCCACAAATACAGTAACTGGCCAAAAATCAACAGTAAACATACGGGTTGGCTGTCAGTATCTCAGAACTAAAGACAACCCAATTCTTTATAGTTTAAACATTTCATACCAGTGTTCAAAAATCTCTCAGGCAGAAATCCATCATAGAAAAGACAAAGATACAATCACCTCCTTTGAGAGTAGACTCAGCAGACCGCAGTGCAACGCCAAACTGTTTATTAACAGGGTGAAACTTGAAAACTATGTTTAACTTGGAGCAACTCTTGACATAAGACGGTCAGACTTTGACTGACGTAGCTGATGTAGGTGGCAAAACTTGATCCAAACGAAGTTGAAGTCTGCTGCAAGCAAAAGTAGTTTTCAACAGTCAATTCAGATGTTTTGGGGGCTTTGGAATTGCCTTTAGAGAATGTTATTTGCTCAAATGTTTAACATGCCCTGTGTTTAAGTTTACCTAACAAGGACTTCTAGCAGCCAATGACAATTATGACTTGTGTCTGTCAGAAACAAAGGCAGAAGTAGCATAATTTTGTTCTAACAGGCTTGACAACGTGCTTTACTATTGTTAAAAGTGTGAAAAGACCTAACTAGTCTGTTGTGGTAGTTTGGTTTCCCTGGCTGCTTTTTATAATGTAATATAATTGTAATTGTTTGTGATTAAGACATTTCCAATTGTAGAATGTGCTTGTATCCCAGAGAAGACCTGAGACCTTCTGTTTCGTTTGTAATGTCATTTTTGGTGAATATAATTAAGATAATTAGAACAATTAGGGGAAATTAATCAATGATCTTGGATACGCTCTCTGATCCTCAGGAGTTTAATAGATGCAGAGACCTTGTCTGTGCCAGACAGACAAGGTCTCTAATCCAATCCAATCATCCCAACCATCAGTTCCCCTACAGCACTTAGACCTAGTCCACATGTACACAGGTATTTAAAAAAAAAAAAAAAAAAAAACGTTTTCTATGGTATTTAAAAAAAAAAACGTTTTCTATGCATTTGGCCTTTCGTCCACAAATGGCATTTTAGGTCACTGTAAATGGAGCTTTTGGAAAACTCTGGCCAGCTTGAAGACTTTTTAGAAACACTGTTTTTGTGTTGTCGCATAGACAGCGAAAGGTTTTTGGCTTGTAACGTCGGAGTGTGCGCCGTTATCTCCTTTGTGAGGCTTCACAAATGAGGCGACATTTCTTGCAATGGCAGACGTGGCCAAAATAGTACTGGTAACAGGCTTGCTAGCAGGACTTTTTACATATTTACACATACATGTACAGTTACACTTCCATTGTATTGTGGAACAGAGGTCACTGCTGCATAATCCAACACTGGCATGACACAGACCCACCGCCAACGTCGCCAGTCTTGGACGAGGCCGTTGGACTTCAAGTCTTGTGGCAACAGCTTTTTTTTAGGCTTCTGATTGGCCAACATCGTCTTGTTCTTCTTTGCGCTACTGGGGTTATATCGCTGTCTGTTGGCTTGGTATGCTCTTGACAGCACTTCAATTATGTTTTTACATTTTCATGGGGACGGGATTATTTTTTTAAATACCTGTGTACGTGTGGACTAGGCCTTAATCACTACTGCACTTTTCTATCCGATCTGAAAACATAATATATAATGAAAGATGAAAGATTAGTGCTGCTCTGTCAGACCTAATGAAGATCTCATTTTCCCTCTGCCTGACTGTCAACAGGGGAGGAGTCTTTGACAATATTTGTGGACAAAAGGAAGCTCAGCCAGGAGTCTTCACCCACGGGGGCCGATGACAGCCGTAGCACGAGCTCAAACACTACGGGGTCGGTGACCCTGGAGGCCCTCCACCAGCTGGCTGCTTCCTACTTCACCGACAGAGAGAGCACCCTGCGCCGGCTGCACCACCTCCAGATTGCATCCACCGCCATACGGGTATGTGGAGGTCAAGTAGAAGTGTAAATACAGCAGCAGTCTGTTGCTAGATGAAACCCCAAACAGGCATTGTATAAAGGCTGTGTGGTTTCACCGGCTTGGTGTTTGTTAGCCTCCTCCAGCATTTCTTATGGGAACAGCAAGATATAAAGCATCGAGGTGGACTGGTTTTGGGTTTTGCTGAAGTTACTGAACATGACTTATTCAGTCAGCAGGGGAGGAACGTTGATCAATAAATAAATGCATACACACATTTCACAAAGTCAGAATTGACCCAGAATGAGGCTCCAATGAAATACTGTGTTATTTTAAGTATGTACATACATGCCTACATAACTTAATTGTTTTTACTGTGAGCCTAAGATAAGTAGTGGAAGAAGTATTCAGATCATTTACGTAAAAGCAAATGTGGCGATACCACACTTACAACAGTTACAACAATCAGTTACAAGTAAAAGTCTTGAATTGAAAATGTTACTTGCTGTAAGTAAATGTTACATGTTTTTGCAACAAAATGTAAAATGTATCACCTGCTAAAATCTTGTTTTTTTAACTTCTCATCTACACGTAGAAGTGTACTCCAGGGTGCGTCAGTACATTTTGACATCACTGGGTCTGGTTGCAGGTAAAACAGACTGGACATTTCAACAAGAAAGGGCAGTAAAACACAGTTATAATGCAGACTGACTCCTGTCAATGGTCTTTTATTATATTATTGGATCTATATTGTTGATGCACTGACATTTACCCAACAATTAGTTGAGGTGGAGCTAATTTAAACAGCATTTTATACAAGGACTCATATTTTACAAATCATATGGATCGTGTGTAATATGTTAATCTGATAAGTAACAAGTAACTAAAGCTTTAAAATAAATGTAGTAGATCAAATATACAATATTTCTCTCAGAAAGAGGGAAGAAGTATAAAGTAGCATAAAAGTACCTCAAAGTTCAGTACTTCTACATCTTTCCACCACACAATGTGTGTAGAGCAACGTTTAAATTCATGACACTTTGGTAACTCAACTTTAAGTGCTAACATGCACTAACAAATCCTTTAATTCCAGCTCAGGGAATTTACTTCCATAACTTTTTTAATCAGGTAGGATTAAGAACAAATGCTTATTTGCAGAATTGGCGCGACACCAGAAACTTCACCTGTTGTAGCTGCAGGGGTTCAGCAAATCTATCTCTCGTGCAGTTTATTGTCAGATAAAAAAACTCATGTGTGCAGAAGGCACTGGGATGATTTGATTTGGATCAGACTGATAAATTAATTTGTTGAACTTTTATCGTAAGATGGTCAAACGTGTCTTTGCTAATCACCCATTACAGACTAAGTGACTGACTGTTTTAAAGCAGTGGAAAACAATATTACAAGATACAATGTCTCAAAGCCATCGCCTTCCCGCTATCAAGCTCTAAAGAGGAAAGTGAAGAAGCAGAACGAGGCTAGCAGCAGTGGCGGTGCCTGTACTATGAAACACCAATCATCCATTTTATCATCTGAAATGGCCATTAGAGTGTACACATTAATCAGCCTGAGGGGCAAACGTAGATGCTAAAGTGAGTAGCCACTGATGAAGACAAGTGACCCCCCTCCCCCCTTTCCCCTCCTAAACTGAGAACGTGTTCCTATGGTTGTGCATCAGCTTGATGGATTAGAAATATCATTCCATTCATTTCCAGCCAGGCTGACTTCCATTTATTTGCCACTTTGCAGTGTGTGTGGAGTTCAGGCAGATTGAAGATCAGAGCGAGAGAAAAAGAGCAAGAGAGATGAATACTACTTTTTATGAGGGATGTAAAGCAGTACCTGCGATACATGGCCATTCATTAAAATCACACACAGTATTGAGAATGAGGAAATAGGATGGATCCTGAGCATAAACTTATGCTAATATGCACGAGTTAATATGCACAAGTTATGTGTTTTTGGGTTCTAGCGTGTCATAAATTGTAAGTTTGACATCAAGAAGGATTATTGTTTAAATTAAGCAGAGATGTAAATCAGTCAGGGGCACCAAAGCTATTATATCAGGGACAAGTCCCACCCACACTTTTACCATCTCGAAAACCAGAAGAAGCATAATTGTCAGGAGAGAGACAACAGAGTACTGCAGCGGTGTACGTGGTTTAACATACACATCACCACAAACGCACACAGCAACTTCAATACACACACATGCACACACACAGAGCAAGTGTTCTTTCTATTTTCTTGATTTTATGATTTGTACCTTTTTTCTTTTAAATCTCATTATGAGTCTTCTTGATGCTTTGGCAGTATTGTCTTTGTTACAATCATGCCAATAAAGCATATTGAATATAATTTAAATTGAGACAGGGAGAAACAGAAAAGGGGGAAGAGATGGTAAAAAGTGGCCTATTGCAGCAATGTTTATGTAAGTTATAAATAACTGACTTCAAACCCTGCTTTGACACTTTTTGACCCTCCTGCCTGGAGTGCCTTTCTAGCAGTGTTACTGTATGTGTGTAAAGTGTGTGTAAAGTGTGTGTGTGTGTGTGTGTGTGTGTGTGTGTGTGTGTGTGTGTGTGTGTGTGTGTGTGTGTGTGTGTGTGTGTGTGTGTGTGTGTGTGTGTGTGTGTGTGTGTGTGTGTGTGTGTGTGTGTGTGTGAACAGAGCCACCAAGATAACATAATTTAGCTTTGAGACATAGGCCTCAGGTCCTGGTGAATCTTATTTGTAGGAGAAATTATTGGATGATGAATGTAGTTTATTGGAGAATGCAGTGGGGCACTTTGACAACAGATTTCCTTTCCACTTCACTCATTGTTTTGACAGCATTAAATAAATGTATTTAACAGAAATTGCATACAAGCATTAAGAGATCCTCAAGCCACAAACCTGTTAAAAAGGCATGAGAATATAGGAAATGACATCTACTCTGTTAACCCGACAGGACCCACAGACCCCCGTTAGATTGTTCCACCCACATATCCTATACTTCCTAGTTTCTCAGTCGAAGGGCAGTTGATTTCTTCTCTTAGATCAGAACCAATTATTCTCTCTGAGAAATATTTTTAAACGAAGACCTCTTAAATATTACTTCTGTGACTCATTGCATTTAAAATTCATTTGAGGCATAAAATGCCTTTGATGAGACTGTTCAATGTTCTTTTGGTATTTCAAAATACACGTAAAGTAAAAATGAGTTACGAATCAAATGGATACGAAAAGATCATGTAAAAGTTATGTGATAGATGACTTTCCCCACTGACTAAACTAAGTTTATCCGTTGTCTTGTTCTCTGTATTGGCAAACTAAAGAGATGAAATGACAAACAAAAAAATCACAATACAAAAGATTCACATTCTCTTGATTTCTTTGCAGGTGACGGAAACCAGAACTGGGCCGCTCGGATGCAGCAACTATGACAATCTGGACACAGTCAGCTCTGTACTGGTTCACAGTCCAGAAAACAAGGTTCAACTACAAGGTAAAATATGCTCCCTAGATCATAATGGTGACATCAGCAGTAGCCTCATATTTACCCCAGTGGCAACCACCGGTGCTGAACAATGTGAAAATGTCAGAACTGCAGTTTATTGAATGGCCACTTGAGAAGAGTATAGACTGTATGCTTCATTCGGCCCACCTTAGCTCCACTCACGCCTTACCTTTTGTGCCCATTTTTGGATTAGCCGCGAGTTTGGCGCACACAGACGAAGTTAGCCTTCAGCGCTTTCTGCCAGAAAAGGTTTATTTTAACCCAAGCCACGAAGGCCGGAGCGGCTCACACTGAGCTTCACAAGGGCTCTTCAGAAACCTATAGGTGATGTCACGGAGACTATGTCCATGTTTTATTAACAGATGTAAACATGAAATTGATTAGATTCAGATCTATATCGCAATGTAATAGAGGGCAACTTTCAAATTGCACAAGCTGTGATTTTTTGTTTTGCTGCTACACAATCTAACAAACACCTGATCCCTGTAGGCTTTACATGCACACGCTGCCCGACGCTCCACGTGACATATATGCGAATGGGAGTAGATGAAGAAAATAACTTATAACACGCCAGACGCAAGCTTTGATGATCGCAGCAGAGAACAAATTAGCAGTAAACTTGTCAAATTGAGGTAATGTACAGTGTACAGCCAATAGCAACGCTCTCTCTCTCTGAAATGGAGGCGCAGCAGTCTAGTTTTCTCTCAGACCACTATGCAACAATATGCTGAAATATTATTATGGAATTTCTGCCTAAGGACGCCCAAAATAAAGACCTCAGCCCATCTTCATCCAGTCTTATGCCTTCCACAGGGCTGCAGGTCATCCTACCAGGCTACTTGCAGAGCCGCTTCATTCAGGCGGCCCTCAACTACATCGGCTGTAAATCTGAGGGCCAGTTTGTTTGCCAGAGCAGTGACTGCTGGTGCAAGTGCAGCGTGGACTTCCCTCAGTGTAACTGTCCTCTCTCTGACCTGGACACTCTGGAAAGCAACCTGCTGCGCATCGGAGACACCTTGAGGCTGACCTACCAGAAGTTTGAGGAATCCGGTGAGTCAGGGATTTTAATTCACTGTGACACACCAAAATGAGACCTGGAAATGTCAGCTTGAATGGTGCTGTCAAAAACTCACGAGTGGAACATTGGCTTTTAAAACTCTCAAAATGCTGGACTTCAGGACAGGTTATTTTTCACAAAGAAAATAAATTTAAACCTGTCTTGTTTTTGTTCTAAATGTATTCTTGGCTGTTGAACATTGGCAGCTGCCAGACGCTTAATCAAGAGACCTGTCAATCATTGTATCAGATCAAATGATGCTTCTGGTTCTCTTTAGGTGCTCAAGGCTGCAGTGTCTGAAAATACATCTGTTCTCACCAAAGTGCTGTAAAGAATCACAAAAAAGTGTAATTAAAGGCATAGTTTGATATGTAAAATGCAAAATGAACTTAGGGGTTAATAACGTGTGTACCGAGTCGACCGTTCTCTAGGATATGTTTTAATGCTAATCGAATGTGACCAGTTTTAGCACAAACCGCTAATTAGCTTATGAATCTATTTCTATACCACTAACAAGGCTCAAAATAGCACCACACTCCCACAGTAGCATAATGAGGGTCCCTACATGTAAACCAAAACATTGAGAACTTTGTAAGTATACAGACAGTTTATCAAAAAGACAGTTTATAAAGACAGTACCGTTCCCGTATACATGCGGGCGCCATCGTGTTGAGTTCGACTGGTCATGACTGTTTTTCCAAGATGGCGCCTGCACATATACGTGAACAGTTTGCGCTAAAACTGGTCACATTCGATTCGATTCGTTTAAACATATCCCAGAGAACGGTTGACTCGGTAAAAATGTGTTTATTAACCCCTATGTTCATTTTGCGCGATTTCTCCTTTAAGGATTACGCTTATTTGCTTTCTTGCTAAGTGAATGAAATCTTGTTTGTTTAATTCTTACAAAAACCGAAGTGTAAAGATAGTCCAGCATATAACTCACAACGTTCACTAATTAGCATAATTAGTGAGCTTACGAGGTGCTGGTAGGTGGATATTACCTTTGGACAGAGCCAGGCTTTGGACAGAGCCAGGCTAGCTGTCACCCCCACCCCCCTCCTGTACCATTGTGGCGCACTTTCATTGATCGTGTGACAATGAATGAAAGGCCTGGTGGATAAGAGCACACTGTTTTCCTCATTCATGTCTCCTGCAGTAAATTCCTCAGCTCAATGTAGTTGAAAAGGGCGTCTTTACACATAAATGAGCCAACAATTACACAAAGCCTGGCCTGCATCCAAGCACCTAATAATGTATTATTGCATTCATTTTGAGACAGTGCTATAATTACCATTTCAACATACCGTACAGGAAGAAAAGTAGCCTGTCATTTACTCAGACATTTACAACATTTGCAGCAACTCTGATAGATTGTTTTGTGGCACAAATCAGAAAGTAAGAACCTGCTGTACTATACTAGTAGGCTATAGTACAGAAAGAGAGTGGCAGAGAGTGCAATGCTTTCATGTGTACACCTATGTGCAAATAATTTGTACCAGGTGAAACGCAGATGTGTCACAGCTAAAAAGGTTTCCTCATGCGTCAAAAAATAAATCCTAATGAACTTTTTTATTTAAGTCACCGTGGCAACCCAAGCTTTACTTTCACATTGTTGAAGGCAGGAACAGCAATTTGCTTTCAGTTTCACTCGTGTCTAATTAGAGACTAGTTGCTTTGAAGATGTACAGTACGCTGGCAACAGGTGGTGATTAACATATATCCTCTCACAGAAACAATATATGAAAAGGATGCTGTCCTCTGACATGCTCATGAGATCAGCATTCCCTCCAAAGAAATTCAAAATCACAAAACATGCTTTCATGGCATGTTGCAGCTGTTATTTCTCATCTTGAGCTGTTTGCTTTTCTGGGACAAACAATGAAGAGTACACAGTTTTTTTCCAGGAATAATGTTACCCTGTGGCACATAGCCACAGGCAGAGTTTACTCATTCATGTGCTTTTTCTCCTACCAGAGGAGTTCCAAAGCTTTGTTGGGAAACTGCCAACCCATTACGCTGTAAACACATCTGTTGTGGAACACATGTGGAGGACGGATGCCAGCATGCTCCAGCGCTACAGGCAGCTGGAGACCAGTAGCAACCAGCTTTTCACCAAAGCTCGCCGCACCGCTAACAAGCTCTTCAGCCTCAGCAAGAGATGCCGAAAAAAGCCCAAAATAGTCCTGCAGAGGACAAGGTAAGAGGCAAGACAAGAACAAGAGAAGGGAATATTTATACTGCAGCCTGTTAACCCAAGGTGCTCCCCAAAACTTATAATTATGAAAATGATTTATGCACCAGGTGCTGGGAGAAAGCAGCAGAGCGGGACGGTACTTATTAGAAGGCACTTGAGGAAAAGTAGTTGTGGAGTGAGGCGAAATGTGCTGACAGGAGCAAAGCTGCTCCTCTGTTCCACGGGGGTAGGGGTGTGTGTGTGTGTGTGTGTGTGTGTGTGTGTGTGTGTGTGTGTGTGTGTGTGTGTGTGGTGTGTGTGTGGGGGCGGGGGGGGGGGGCAAAACGGATCATGTTTGGCCAAACAGTCACATTTAACTGTCTGCTGGTTTAAACTGCATTGCAATCAATCCAGCATCCTAAAATTCCTCCTATAATAATCCATTTGTTTGAACAGAATCACATCCAGGAATTTAAGCAGTTGTGGCCAGCAATACATGATGACTTTGCTTATATTTATTACTGTATTTTCTTTACAGTTACAGCAGAAGTTTCAGCAGCACTCCCACCTGGATACTCTATTTCAGCAGCCTACCAGAGACCACTGTGGTTATAACCTCTCTCAGATTTATGCCACTCTCATGAACACTCTATATTGATAGCTATTTCTGGCAAGGAAATTAACTAAATGACACAATACATCAGCTCTCTAGTCAAATGCCGGCACAGCCTCTCTTAGTTCACAATCCAATTACACATCTTTATCACACTCCTTCTGCTTGTAAAAAAGGACTCAATAGTAGTTTAGGGTCTGTTTCTTTGTGTACGTTTGGAACAGAAAATTGTGTTTTTTATTTATTGTACTTGTATATAAATAACATTGTTATGTGCTGTATCTGCTGTAAAATAAACAGTATAAACTTTAAAGAAAAGAAGACAGTTACGAGACAATAAGAGTATGTATGGGTATGTGCATCTGTTATGTGGGTGTCATCACCACTCATCAGCACCACAGAAGGGGAATTCAATAGATTGAAATATTCAGTTTGATCTGATTTTGCTTCTGGAACTCCAGCCGAGTCGGAGTTTGGCTAAAATTGTTTTTGCTGCACATCAAAACAACACATATTTTGAAAGGCAGGATTAATCTTCTTGGGCAAAACATTTCCTTCATTGCATTCATTTTTTATTATTGCATAATAATAAAAAAACATGAGACTCAAAGTAACAAATATGCATTAGATATTCTTTAATAGCCAATACAGAAGTGTTGTATCTCTAAGCTTGAAGTGTTTAACACAACTGTCATTTCATTCTCAGGCCTCTGCACTTCTGGTTGAGCTACGCCCTCTCTGTTTTATACTGCAGTGAGAACAACCAGGTTGGCGTTTACAGTGACGAGAGCCGCAGCTGCTCCTGCCCCTACAACCATCCGCCTTGCCAGGGCCTCATTCCCTGCTCTGTGGGCGACGGTGCCCGCTGTGCCTCCTGTTCCTCAGAGAACAGGACACGATGCTCAGGCTGCAACCTCGGCTTCAGCTTGATCCAGGGAGCCTGCCGGCCCGCCGTGCCCGACCCTACGGACCCCTACCTTGGCTTGGAGAGTGACCGAGACCTGCAGGATCTGGAGCTGCGCTACCTGCTCCAGAGGCGCGACCCGCGCATCGCTCTGAATGCTGTGTTTGTGAGCAATGATGTGCGTGTTAACACCTGGTTTGACCCATCCTGGAGGAAAAGAATGCTGCTCACCCTCAAGAGCAACCGGGTGAAGTCCAACCGCGTTCACATGCTCCTCGGACTCGCCCTCCAGTTTTGCCTCACCAGAAACAGCACTCTGGAGCCGGCGTTGTCTCTGTTTGTGAATCCCTTTGGGGGCAGCCATTCAGAGAGCTGGACCATGCCTATAGGTCAGCACGGATACCCTGACTGGGAGCGGACCAAGCTGGATATCCCGTTGGACTGCTATAATTGGACTTTAACTGTAGGAAACAGATGGAAGAGCTTTTTTGAGACAGTTCATTTCTACCTGAGGAGTCGTATCAGGGACCCTGTGGGAGTGACAGGAGGAAACAAAAACATGACGGTGTACTATGAGCCTCTGGAGGCAACAGAGCCGTCTAACAACATCGGCTACATGAAAGTGAACAGCATGCAGCTTTTCGGATACAGCGTGCACTTTGACCCTGAGGCGATCCAGGACCTGATTCTGCAGATAGACTACCCGTACACTCAGGGATCACAGGACTCGGCTCTGCTGCAGCTGGTGGAGCTGCGCTACAGGGTTAACCGCCTCTCGCCTCCAGGGGCCCCGCACGTGGATCTGTTCGCCTGTCTGCTCCGCCACAGACTCAAACTGCCCAGTGCAGACGTGACCAGAATACTCGTTGCCCTGCAAGCTTTCAGTGCCAGACAACCAAACTACGCAGAGTACGAGGCAAATAAACTGTGTAGTTAATGGCCACTATTTGATGTTTTGTACTATTTCCTCGTCACAGACAGGCTCGTATCCTTTGTCAACTGGATCCATTTGTGTCAAGTGTTTGACATGTTGTTCAAGTACATACACTATGTGCAATTAAATTTGATGTTTTCATAATGTTAGTGTTTTATGGAGTAAAGCCCCTGAAAACTTGTTTTTTAAGTATTTCACTATAATATGAAACGTGACTAAATAAGCATTAATCAAAGAATCAAAGTTTGGGAAACAAAACATCAATATCATTTATTAATAGTTCAACATTTAATAATCTGCTTCTTCAGGACAGTGTGGATGTGGTTTGATCAGATTTGATTGACAGTGGCCTGACAACATAAGCAATCAATCTGACAACTGCCGTCATGTTTTGATTCGGATTGGTGCATTAAAATGGGTGACATTACCTTTTCCAAACTCGGCAACTTCAAAGTAGTGAGAAAAACAAACAACAATCCAGAAATCTCTCACATGAACTGTTGCATAAAATAGTGTGTTCATGCACGAGCCCATTGCTCATAGTGAGAAGCTGAATGAGAAAATAACTTGTTATTACCACCTTACATTTTAATCACAAAAAAAGCTAGCATGCATCACAATATCCTCACATCGCCTTATCTCTCTGGAGAGTTGTAGTGTTGTGTGCTGTGTTGTTTTTGCCCATCTGGAGCCTCAGAACACAAGGTCTCCATTCTCCATTGGGGGAATAGCCTCAGCACAGATTACTAAGTACATAGTGAGAGAAGGGAGGGTCGGAGCAGCCTGCCTCTGTTCCTCCGCTGCTCCTGTCCGCCATTCACAGTTACTGTGATAGATGAGCTGGGGTGCCGCAGAGACATGCCCAGCATCAAGCAATAGTAAGCTAGGTATCATTGACAAGGATAGTACTCTTGCCCAGCGCCGGAGCGAGTTGGACCCTCAAAAGAGTGGCTCTGACCAAAAGGGAAATCAGTTTGAATCCCCCAAGCTGTCGACAGCGGAGCCGTAGACTAGCAGTATGGTGCGGCTTTGATTAGACGAGCATCTACAGAACTTGTAGCAAAGACGTAGCTTCATCAGAATTCACCGGACATGTTTCTCCTGAGATTAAAGCCAGACACAATTTGCTCTGATGCTACCGTTCCGAATGAATGTGAAGAGGTTGTTGATGCAGTTTTGATTGTGAAATGAGGTGCTAAGCATACTACTACCACCACCCCTACTGCCATTCAGATTATTATATGATGCACCATGCTGCGGTGTTACAGTTTAATCAGTTTATGTGGCGAAGAGTAGACTGACAAAATGCCTCATTTCATTACAAGCATCTTCCATAGACTGCCTTTGAGCTCAAACATTGATTTTACAATGTTATTGGCCACTTTTAAGACACAGCTGCACTATCTCCAGACAATAACACAAGTCGTTTACTGAGCTGTCAGACATCACAAGAGCATACTGGTTATTAGAACCACCCTTTAAAATTAATTTTTACAGCCGTTTTGCTTTTTTCTGAGGCTCTCATTTTAAAAGTTATTTTACTTTATAGCAGTTTATGCACTGGAAGTAATAATATTTAACATGCCAAAATCTACCAGCATGTACTGTGTGTTTTGAGTGACTTCAGGGGAAAGGTTGTTTGTGAGAAAGATATTGAATTTGGATCACGTCCCAGTAAAGAGTTAATTCTTGTAGTAAAACTGTGAGCATCTGGTGTGATTTTAAAATCGTTTTTAACCAGCAAATATTCTGCATCTGGGTGTGAAACTATGGTGCAATGTTATTGGAAGCAGTCCAGTGTACCTCTGGGGTGAGACAAAAAAGAAAGAGTTTGTTATGAGTAGCTCCAGTTTTGGTTTTACATTCACTTTCTCCTCAAGATCAGTTTAAAAAAAAGTTGTTTTGATAAAGGAGGCATCATCCTTGGCTGAATTTCTGTCAGAGATTAATGGACTGAACAAGAATGTATTTTTATTGATTTGGATATAAATTGAAGCTACATTTATGGCAAGCCATTTTAACATTTAATAGCTAGACTGGATATTTATTGCAGATATCCGTAATTCAACTCTTCCTAGTCAAAAAGAACAATTCAGATATCCAAAATGACATTCGTCCTATCTACTATTGTCATTTCAGATATCCACATATCCACAACATTATTCTTACCATTACAAATTCCATCACGTTTCCCATTTATGTGTACAGATATATGTCATTCTTCCTATCCAGAATGAACATTCCAGATATCTGCAATATAATTATTATTTATTACTAGGAAGAACTCCCATTTTAGATATCTACAATACAATTGTTACTAGTCAAAAGTCTAATGTCAGATATCCAAAATGAAGCAAACATTCCAGGTATAAAAATGTACAAAAATGTTCACAGCGTGCAGTTTTGAAAAAACCTCTTTGTGAAGTCAAGAAATTTAATTTAATAAAAAAAAACATGCACAGGGGAATATTGCTAAAAGGAGCAGTGACCAGCCAACACACATTTAACAAGAGTTGATTTTTAAATAACCGACAGAATGTAACAACTAGAAAACAACTGAGACAATAATGAGAAAATCCTTAGGTCAAATTACCAAAAGATTTGATTGGACTGGGCTTTCTCTGTTTATTTTCTCACTAATAGCTGTGTAATGGCCTGCTTCTGGTGTTTACCAGGAGCATACTGTTTGTGCTCATGCAGGAGCTGACTTGATGTCTTTACAGTCCTAGGAAACACGATGCTCCACTGCACAAGCCAGGATCCTAACACATCCAGTCTGTTAGTTCTGCAGATTTAGTTCATCACATTGATGTTTTGACTTGGTTTTGCTTACAGTTGCTTAGCTTACCCTGGGGTATGTTTCCCTATTTGATACTTTAGAATAGTTTTGATGTGCTTGACTTCAACGCTATTGAGGAACTTATATGTATGCAGATACAGTGATGCGACTGCATTCTACACTTGACCTGCAAAGATTGATGTATCAAAAACGACATTCCTCTTGGCGTAGATGAGTCTGAATATATGTTGCAATGTTATGTTAAACCATATATTAGAATAATCTTTCACAGGAATCCTTATCTGGATATTTCTGTTTTCATTCAAGTAGAACATTTGCATTTTTGCTCCTCTGCTAATGGATTCTGGGTCAAATTCTTTACAGTTCAAGCCACACAAACCAAACACACAGGGTGATTAAGAGTAAGCTTGGATAAAGAAAATGCAGGGGCGATTCTAGGATCAGACCTTTAGGGGGGCTCAGCCCCTAATGAGAATGTGATATAGATACAGTGCCTTGCAAAAGTGTTACCCCCCCCCCCCCCCCCCCCCGACACTTTATAAGTCACATTGAGCCCCCCTAAAAAGGTGTAAAATCGCCAATGAGGAAATGTATGCATCCTTGAGAGGTTTTCTCTGAATGCAGGACATTAGTATAAATGTGTGCAAGCAGCTGTGCACACACACATTTACTTACACACACACACACACACACACACACACACACACACACACACACACACACACACACACAAAACAGAGACTGAGTGATAAGCAGGAGCTTTGGATTGGCAGGCTTGTGTGCCTCGGAGGAAACATGAGTTAGACTAATGTGTGTGTCTGTTTAACAAGCATGCTGGTGATTGGAGGCAGGGCTCAGTGAAGGGGAAGAGTTTATGGAGAGGACGATCCCATGGGAGGCGTCAGGAATAATAGCTGACGATACGTCAGAACAGCCCAGACAGCTTGCTTTAAAAGCCACCAGGGAGACCTTCCTTGGAAACTAACTGTAGAGCATTTCTTCTTTCTAGACCTTTTTATCATAAACTGAGCACACAAAGGAGCAGGAAACAGGTTATTGATCCCTATGTTTCCCATTTATAATGTTGTCTTTACATTTGCAAATAATCTGGCTGCTTGGAGACTGTTTGTTTGCTTTGTGTCCTAATTGGATGTCCACATGTGCCATTAGTACTTAATAGTACACTTTTTGTCTCCAGCAGATGTGTATGGGCAATCGGGGCATTCATATAGCTTTTCTCTCCTTTACTCTGAATGCCGTCTACTGAGAGCTATTAAAACCCCATTCAATTAGCATAAGGACATGTTAATTTAGAAAATTAAGAGTGTGGCTATATTCTGCCAGCAGTAATAGGGGATCTAATGTAGACTGGAATAATGATAAGACATCAAATAATGTTAGGCAGATCCAGCAGTGTAATACCACACTTGCAAATCAAATGAGATCTGACATGCCGCTGTTTGAATATGTTGTCACTGCTCATGAAGATATCCAAACTGAACCATATGATCGCCCAAGATCAGTTTTGACGGAGAGTTTGACTGATGGCTTTTCAATGCAATACTGACATTTTTGCACTTCACTCCCATTGTCACTAATGCATCTATAAAATGTGGGGGTTTTAATGTCAAAAGTAGTCTTAATGTTAAGTGTTTCTCCTAGGATTTTACTGACAGGGTGGAAAATCCTCTCAATCAGCACGGACTATAGACACTATCAATGACACAAAATAACCAAGACTGATGGAATGATGAAATCAGTTGGCAAGGCAGGGTGACAACCCCGCCATTTTATGTCAGGGGAAAAACTCTGATATACATTAAGTATTTATTAAGGAACAAATGTAAAAAAAAAATCATAACTGACAATACCTAAATACATTTCAGGTTTCAGAGAATTTCGAATGCGGCCAGAGAGGAAACTATAAAGTAGAAAAACGACAATGACTGCTATAAAATATATGAAAATTGAAAGTATTCACCTTATACATCTGCAAACAAATATATTGGTTTGTTTTGCTACTCCAGAAGATCGTCCATTGTGCGATAAAACAAAATGAAGTTACTGATTAGATGGTTCAGAATAATTCAGATCTGGCTATTTGCTCCACACTATCAGCTATAATCAACATCATCATCTTATTTCATTTTGAGAGCTGTGTGCTGCACAATACAATGTTGGGGATTGCTTCCTCACAAAGATTAACAACAACAGAGGCTTTTGGATTTACATAAAGTCTTTCTATAATGAGCAGTGCTGGTGCACCCCTCCCCTCCACACACACACACACACACACACACACACACACACACACACACACACACACACACACACACACACACACACACACACACACACCGTATAAAAGCAATGTATCCAGAAGGTTGCAATTCTTCACCCCACTCTCTCATTATTGCCGCAGCACTAATGACGCAGTGATGATCAAGGTGCTGTATGGAGATGAAAGAGGAGATGTGAAGGATTTACAATGCTTCCCAGATCACTGATAAAGCACAGCGTAAACAAAACTTTGCCTGGGGTTTTCACCAAGAGGGAGATGGGAATTAGGCTCCAGATTCAGCGTCATCTTCTTTAAACTTGCAGCATTAGAGAGGCAGACAGCAGAAATCCTGATGAGGCTTCAAACTGCAACATTAGAACAAATTCACTTGGTTTGGATGTTCAGGGTTCGTACACAAGCACTGTACGCTCTCATTAACCCACTGTCTGTGGAAACCCTAAAATGTCCTCTAAGTGGCTCTAGAGCAGAACATGCTATATAATAGTCCATTAATCAGTGGCTCGGGAATACTTGTCAGCTTGGAACTTGAGGATCCTTGAAGTGCAATCATACTTAATGATAATCGTCAAGGCCACTTTCACTTGCATTCAAGGTCCCTATGGCAGTGTGCAACTGTAACTGTGATAGCATTTCACTTAGTTTTTCTCTTTGAATGACATACAGTAAAGTAAAGATGTGCAATGTGCAGTAAGCTGTTGGATAATATTTCATCATCCCATTAAAAGAAGCCACTATCTTCACTGCCATCTCCAGCAGTTTCCCCTTCAAATGTTTACCCCCCAACACTTCCCAAAAACATTATGCAAGCTACTTTAATTATAAATAGACACAGCTTTTCTTTCTTAAGGGAATAATATAATTGCATCAAAGTCCAACTAATGTAGCCTTATTTATTAAATGCCCTAATGCCAGTGCAGCCGATGCTATTACTGTTAATGGTTATACGAAGCTACACCAGCCATAGCGCATGTTTGTCCCAAATGGTGATTTCAAGTGACGACCTCATACAATGAATGTTATTAATATTTCAAATCATAAACAAACAATTAGTTGTGTTCATTTATTCAGCAGTGTTGGGTGACACCTCTGAGCCTGGCAGCACTTTCAGCGCTCCCCGATCACATTAATCAAACTGGGGCTGACTTGCACAAAAAAAAGGCATCTGTAGTCCATTTTGCGATTAAGAGAGAATAAGTTCTCTTATAAAAGCACGCAGAATCAGCACTTTCGGCGTGTGGGGACTGATGGAAAGCAGAAGCTGCCATAACTGGACAAACAGCAATCTCACAGCCAGGAATCGTGCAGACAATTATTGAGGGGAAACTGGCATATCCAAGGACAGCTCCGAAAACCTCAGCTGGCTGTAGTAATTATGTCTCAAAATCACAACCCATTCATCTCTCCGAACGGGATTCTCCAGCAGAATAAATAAAATGAAGATGTAGACTTGTCGATCGCTTAGATTAGATTTATACGTTTGCCAGTATAGTAATGACTGTTGTAGTTATCCCAGTCCGAGGCTCAGTGTGCTTGGAGCAGAGGGGAGCGGGGTGAAGTCACGTTTCTGATGACTAAGCCAGTGACAAACCTCACCTCAAGGAAAAATAAACTACCTTCCTAAATGCCTTTTGAAAGTTGTTGTGTTTTTCCTCGGTAAGCTGTCTGTTCAATTAAGAAGGAATTTAGGAAAGCAAAGCCAGGTTGTCTGTGTGGCAGCAGTAGCCGAGGATTCAGCTTAACTGGGTCACAGTAAATCCAGTCAGATGGTCACATCACGTCTTTGCTTGTGGACCGAGGAAGGCCACTGAGCTTTAGTTTAGCAGCACACACTGACTCACACTCTCTCTCTCACACACACACACACACACAAGCACACACACACACACACACACACACACACACACACACACACACACACACACACACACACACACACACATGCACACAAAGTGACAAACCAGGTTGAGATCACCTAAGAAAGGGCAGAGAGATGAGAGCACAGGCTTTTATTCTCTTTTAATATCCTGCCCCTGCGTTCAGTCAAGAGATACAAAGGCAAAACTACAAGTCTACAGCCATCTATAGCCATGGCAGTGCCTTTGTTGTGCTGTGCTTATTGCTTTGAGCTAAATGCGTGAGGTGAATTTCACCCCTTCACAACCGTTGGGACGGGCTTTACACAAGGAAGATAGCAAGCAGCTTTTTGTTTACATTCAACATGACGGCCACCGAAGTGCAGCAACCCGTTGATGCCGCTGTTGCTGCTATGTCACCCGGATCGTTGGTCTGATTGGTTGAAGGACTATCCAATTGCACCCAGAGGCATTTGAGCGGCGTCCGTTGGTGACGCCCCTTGCTGCGAATTAACCTTTCCAGGTGTCAACCAGGCTAGTAAACTGCGGTTTGTTTCCCATTTGTGTCCGGTGTGAACGTAAAATCTAAATTATGTAACAAGCACACTTTTTTTGTTAGTTTTTGTTTGAATTCACAACATTAACCAAATATTTAAAACTGCGACCATGAAGTGTGACCCAGTGCATCAAAAAGTGACCTAAATTACAATTTAGCCTGAAGGGAACATGAATGTCTGTTTCAAATACCATGGCACATTTAAACCACAAATGTTAACCTTATGGTGGCACTCAACCAAACCAAAGAGGGATGTAATGTCTGAAACCATTAATGTCTGAAGTTTCTGGCAATCCATGTAGAAAATGTGTTGGTATTTCACATGATAGGTGAAAAACCAGGAGATAACCAAAGTCTGTAGGACTTATCCTCTGGGGACTATTATTTTCTCTACAATTTCATGTCAATCAATCAGATAAATGCTGAGATATTTCAGTCTGGATCAGTCACAGACTGTTATTTCCATCCCTAGAACCACGCCACTAGCACAAATAATAAAGAATACAACTGACTTGATGTGCCTTGACTTGAACTCTTACAACAGACAGACCAAAAGGACTCATAGGAATGAAATTTCCTTCCCCTCTAATTATTTAAGCTTTTAAAATGTACAAGAAACTGTAGCTCCTCACATTGCTTTCTCTTACCCTGACGAGTGACTCTTCAAACACCCCCATGCCCTTGTTATGCTGCATTGTAAACCTGCCATTCGAGGCCTTCACTCGTAATTTCCACACACATTCATCAGGCGCAATAACAAGGCTAATTTTAGGGTAAATAATTGTCACATGGCCCTGTCCCTCACAGTGGATGTGTCGTGTCTTTATTGACTCCTCACCCTGCTTCTAAACCTGCAGACAAAAGGGAAAGTGGGGGAGTATATTCGTTGAAAATGAAATTTGTCTTTCCTCCCTGCAGGTAAATGTGTACACCATGAGCTATGAGCATGCACAACTTTCAGATGATGATGAAAGAGTGCTTCAAGTCTGCTTGAAGATGAAAGAGATGTCGGTGCTCCTCTCTGGATTCATTACTCTCAATTCAAGTGTCTTTTACACACTCCTTTCCTCCACTATACCTTCCTTGCACCTTTCTGTCCTCACCCTCGCACCCCAGTCGCTATTCAAACCCCCCACTCAGCTGTCAGATCCCACTTACCATGGCTCAATGAAGTCGTCTTCGCCCAGAGACGTCCACTAATAGGATCACAATGATGCTCAAAGGACTTTGATGGATAAATTGAGACAAATCGGTTGAATTTCACAGAGGTTGTTGCACCTCCTCAAACAAATCTCAGTGTCAACATTCAAGGATTTAACAGACAAATAAATGCTTTGCAAAACACATTTTCACACTAATAAACTGAAGGTCACATCTGTTTGAATGCTTACATTTTGGTTTATCTTACACCTGCAGGTAACAAGGTTTTCCTGCTCGACATCGATGATCTTCTAAAGATGGTCACGATGGGTAAATTGGGCAAGGTTAGATCGGTCAGACTGCATGTCGTGCTATTTTTCGTTGTGCTTTGTTTCCTTGCTGTTGTTTTTTGCTGAATTCAATCGTTATATTTTCTGACTGACTGTTCATCAGATGTGTGTTGGCTTAGCTCTATAGATTTCGTTCACACAGGCTTTTGTGAGAAGGGGCTATACTGTATAAATAAATCTGACTTCAAACAAACGTCAAAACGAGCTGAGTGGTTTGCAACTCTTATACTTTGTAATTGAGTTGAATATACAATATTTAACACAGCACTTCACAGGTGTTCTGTTGCAGAACACCTGACTCTTCAACACCATGCAAGTGTTGAAGGATGGTGAAGAGAGAGATAGAGTGAAAGTAATGAAGTATTTACTTCATTCTCTGTCTGTAGCAAGTGTTGTGCCATTGTGGTGATATGACAGATAGCGAAAACAATTTACAGGGAACAAGGCTAGGGAATGTGAGCCTACCTGGTGGTCTAACCTAACGTTGTTACGCCGTTAGTCATCCTGATTGACTGTCTGACAGAGTGTATAACCCTTCAATTCTCTATCTGTCACTGGCCATCGTCCTCATGTGGCCCACTCAGCTCCTGGCAGGAGAAGAAAAGAGAAGAGAAAAACTGAAGAGAAGCAAAGGCAGCGCCAGCTCTCAAAATACCAACATCTGCAACGTCTATTTCACGGATCGTAAAGCATCAAAGACATGCAGGGTGACAACGACAGGTCTGACCAGAGACACTGTCCTCATAAATCCTCCAGAAGATGATGGAGCGATTTAGGAATGATATCCTAAATTCTGCGGCCATACATCCCACTTGAAGTTTTGGATGAGACAAATGAAAGTCAAGGAAATAATGTGTTTTTGTGTGTGACAGTCGAGAATGAATCCCACAGAACAACGCACAGATTTGTAGTACTGTATGGAAAGTTATATGGTATATACTGTCAAATGTAACTCCTCTAATTGGTAAGATGTTTATTCCTTTTCCATAACTCTTCCTTATTCACATTTATTATATAATTTATTTGGGCACATTTGCACCTGTACAACCAGTCTCACAGTTGCAGTGACTACAGGCTAGTAGCCTGATAATCAGACTGAATTACCTTTTCATTTCACCTCTGAAATGGAATTGTGGGTAGCAATCCAGGCTGACAAAATAGCTCAAGTGGAGAAATGTTTCTTTTTGGAGCAATGAAAATACAAAAAAACTAAGGACTGTTTAAAATGATTAATTACACTTCTCTAGCCATAAACAAAAGAAGAAAAGAACGTGTCAGCTTTTGTCTTACTGTAGCACACAGTACTTGTTGAAGATAAGGTAAGGTTATGGATGCATTTATTGATGTAAGTAAAAAGTAATAATCGCCTGTTTTACTTCATGTAATTCAATCCTTTGTTTAATGCGATTGTTTTGATTTGTAATATATTCTTTGTAATGTTTATTTCATTTATCCCTTTATCCATCTTTCCATGATTGACTGCCACTAATACATTTTTGGAAAGGCTTATGGATCCCTGTGTCTTTTCCCCTTGTGTTTTGTTTTCAACATTAGCGATGTGGCTCCCTGGGATGGCCATGTCAGTCTATTGGTCAGTCACCCCTCCACTTTGGTCCAGGCTGAAATATCCCAATAACCATTAGCTGAATTGCCATGGCATTTTGTAGAGACATTTGTTGTCCCCAGATGATGAATCCCACTGACTTTGGTGACCCCCTGACTTTTCTTTTAGCACCACAAGCAAGTCCCCAGGAACAGTGCTGGGCTTTGAGGAGACTCTGACAGTACATTTAGGGACCATAAAGGCTCTTAATTTCTGTGTAGAACATTTCTCTACACAAATCACCACATACTCCCACTGTGACCTTTTCTACCTTTTCCAGGTAGGTCTTCATGAAAGTGTACATACTTCACAGATATGAACTGGTAGAACTACTTCTGGCTACAGGAAACTAAGGCCCCATCCAGACGAAGACGTTAGGATGAAAACGCATCCGTCTTCCCTGGATTCGGTTCAAGAAAATTCACGTCCACATGAATCCATATGTAAATGACTCAACACGGTACTTCATATGCCAGGCCTGTAAAATTAACGGAACGAAGAAGAAGGGCAGCCTTCAGTGACTTTCTTTCATAATATGAATAGCTAGTTCTCTTAGCTTAACACATCCATGGACTAGACTTTAATAACTTACACCACTGCTCGTTATATAAAGGCCACCTAGAAAAATAATGTAAACTTTGTTTACATTCTATCGGACATGATTGCAGCTAGCAGAGCTAGCGTTAGCGCGCTAGCTAGCGCGCTGACGCTAGCTAGCGCGCTGACGCTAGCTAACGCTAGCTAACGCTAGCTAACATCAACATCGGCAGTCAAACAAACATCAATGATCCGATGTCTTTTTGATAATCTAGCTACACGTTTTTCTTGCGGTGGCCTTTCTACAATAAGCGGTGCTAAAAGTTACTATAATCCGTTCAAGGAGTTGATGAGCAGACAGATTAGCTAGCTAGTTGATAAATTCTCTACTTCCACTTTATAAACAGCATTGCGTCCTTGCTAGAGCGGTCAGCTGGGTTGAAGGCAGTCAGCTGTTAGGCCGAGGTGTGTGGGGATGACATCATCGATACGCACGTATGCAGTTTCACCGTACACACGAAGCCAAACGTGAGCCGGCTTTTTTTTTATTCACCCTGGGACCAGGTTTCAAAAAAGTGCGTTTACGGGCAGTGCGTTTACAGGATTCGTGTGGACAGTCGGCCCAAACGATGCAAAAGATGTGCGTTTGCATCAAAATACGTCTTCGTCTGGATGGGGCCTAAATGTTCGCTCATGCATACTATTTTAATTAAAGGCAAAGACTAACTGGCTATTATGATTAACCTGCGTATCATCTTCACACACCACATCAGGAAACTTATCTATCTTATCTACGTATCATGGTCATAAGAGGTATTTCCAAAATGACCCTTGTCTCTTAAGACATGTTATCCTCTCTTACACCTATAGAATGGCATTCACTAGTGATTCTTAATTAAACATGATCAGCAGAGGCTAAGTCTTTATTTCTGTCTTGATAAGCCATACGAGTTCTCCTGGGTAAAGTGAGAGCTAGCATGCAGTGTGGGAGGATTACGATTAGCTTCAAGCTCTGCCTCGTTCCCGCTGCACTTGTACGACCTCAGCAGTCTGTCCTTAGCAGGCTGAGACGCGCCAGTGAGTTGAAGAAACATGCATTTACATTACCGATGTGGCCGTTAAAGTTCTCCAGAGTTTTCATCTCACTCCAGCCTCAGAAACTGACATTTTAAGCTGCGTGGCAATTAACTGGCTCACATTTGAGTTGGGCCTCCAAGAGAACCGTTACTGTACCATATGCTAATTTGGCAAGTAAAGGCTTGGTGAATTACTTAAGGGGATGAAGTATATGTAAGTTTTATTACTGCTATGGCAGATGCTTAATGGCCCTCAACAATGGTAAAATATTTTATAATGATCAAACTCTAAGAACTCCAGGCAGGGGGGCTGCCAGAGACAAATAATTTAGCATCCCTCTGTCTGTATAGAACTCAGAAACATTTTAATTACATCATGAAGACAAAATCACATAGTCTGCAAGGGCCCTAATGCCAAATATTTTACTGCAGCCTGAAATTCCTATCAGCGCTCCTGACTGACAGCCTGAGCTTGCTACTAAAAGCCATTTCCATGTTTCTTAAAATAGTCAATGTTTTCTTGTATTGCTTCTTCTGGATTGCATTCCTTTAATGTGAGTAATAAATAGATACAAGCTTTTTTTAGTCATGTTGGATTTCTTAACAAACTATCTTTCATGAAAACGTCTATAACCCTTTTGATATCTTTAGTGCTGCACTTTGGGCATGAATTCATTCATTATTGCAACGTAAATATGATAAGATTAGTGATATTCGTAGTCTGGCCTGCTGAAAAAGACATATTTGTTAGAGCTAATGGTCCTACAAGAGCGCAGTGCTCCAAGAAGCTCCCTCTTACTGAAAAGACTATCAAGATCTCTTTGGAATGTAGACAAATCACTTCAATGGCTTTCATCTCCATTTATGAAATTACCCTTTTAGCTTAAGTGCTCTGATGAATTTGCTCAAACCCGAACACACTGATAATGTATTTTTCCCTTTTCTTCCTTCCCCCATGTAACTGTAATTCTTTCATAATATGTCCAGAGAATTATTTGGATTCTAGCCTTGAATGGTAGTTTTATAGTTAATATTAGAGACATGAACATATTGTAAACTTGGAGGTCACACGCTGCAGAGAATAGAATAGAAAACGTTATGGTCAAATAACGTCCTTTGTCTTACCAATTGACATTATCATTACAGTATTGGACATCCTCAAAAATGTCACTTCAATTTTGTATTTTCATATTTTTCTGTTAGCCTGAATTACCTATTAGCCATATGAGCCATGCTAGCAGCGTGGGGGTGGCTATATGTCGCACAGTCAGTGTAGCACTTGGTTCATACAGAAATATTTCAACTATTGGATGAATTGCCATTACAGTACATTTTGCACAGATATTGATGGTCCCCCAACAATAAAGCCTACTGACTTTGGTAGGCTAGTATAATTCTTTGGTTATATGATTTTTCCTGTTTTACCATTATCAGATACACATTTAAATGTGTCTATTCATGACTAAATACCTGCTAAACTAATGTTATTCCCATCAGCCACAGCTGTACTTTGTGTTTAGTGCTAATTAGCAAATGTTAGCATGCTAACATGCTAAACTAAGATGGTGAACATTGTGAAAAATTACACCTGCTAAACATCAGCACATGAACATTGTCATTGTGAGTATGTTAGCATGCTGACGTTAGCATTTAGCATAAAGTAATTCTGTACAGCTTCACAGAGCATTGACCTTTTTTACAGTATGAACTGAATGTAAAGTTTTATCTCAGAGGTTTTGAAGAAATACCCTGCTTTCAATGCCTCAGAGTCACAGTCATCGGTAATTGGTGTGCCAAGATAATGTGATTCCAAATGATTTATAACAATCAAACAGTGGAGCGGCCGAGGAGATTGAGCCATTTCACAGACCAGGGGATAGACATCACTATTGCCTTAACTGCAGCCCCTATTTCCACTTCTCATTCCAAGAGAGAATACTGATTTAAGCTATCATCTTCAGACAGGTGCTCTTATGGCCATCATCCATCCCCATTAGGCTTCAATCACACCCACTGATCCTGAAAGACAAAATAGGTCTAGAAGAAGGCTACCTTATAGTAAAGATGTATTAAACTTGCCTCACTTAAATGTATTCATACAAGAAAATCACTCATGGTGGTGTGTTGTAGTATCCACCTTGGCTTTTTTGTTCAAGTATATTCAGAGAGAAGATAAACAGCTGAGACACAGTTGAAATGATTGGCTTTATTTAAAGCTAAACACTTATGCATACATAATAAAAAAAAATGCTTACACTTACATATCTGCACCCAGTGGATAACACATGAAAGCGTTCTAAACATGTTTTCTATTGTTGGCTATGGAAACATGCAAGATAATGTGGTCCTTTGGGAGGAGATGCAAGACAAACGCAGTACAAAAAATCCATGGGTTTTCTGCAGGATAAGGAACTTGATCAGGAAAACAAATACAGCATTCTCTCGCCTGTTTCTATTCATCTCTCATATCCGCACGACATGATTAGTGTTCTGTATTAAAATCATCTACTTTCATTCACAGTGTTTAAGACATATCCAGTAACTTGCATTCATCATATGCACTCACACAATCCTATTTTACATAACACAAAGCGTGTTAAGTGCATCCAAGGACTTGATTTCAATGGTTCACTTGTGCTTGGTGCCCAATGTCTCTTTACTATGTGTAGTTCAAAGCAAAGCAAATTGACTTTTAAGTCTTCACATATCAATGACAAACATTGGTTTCAACAGAAAATTGGAGCTTTGTTTCTTTTCTTCAGCAGTCCATTTTCATTCATTCCTGAACCTTGAAAGACTGAATGCAGCCGACAGTCTGTCGTGTGAATGGGAAGTGAGGAGAGATGCCTTAATGAGAGCTGCTGCAGGATTGTCAGAATGTAACACTTATTTCAGGCAACACAGCAGTGATGTGACTCTGCTGCCATCCATTGGACAAACACGGAAGGACCCATTTCTATCAGACTACTAAAAATGACGTTTTGGACTGATACTCCTACTCGCAACTTGGGGAAAAAAGTGATTTTTCAAATCTATTATGTACAATGAAAAAGTATTATTAAATTGAAGAGAGCTGCAGCAGTTTTTTTAAGTCATTTAAGACCAGATCCTCGTTAAGGGGTTGTCAACCTTTTTGGCTTCTGTCCCTTTAAAATGAAGCACTGTTTACATGTCACCAGTTTAATGTTCTATGTGCTAAGTCATTCAACTAAAGTGATTTACAATACGCCATTATGTTAGCTAAGCTAATATTATAAGTTAATAATATTAATAGTATATAATTCAGAATATGATTGTTTAAAGCTATTTTTTGCATTTGAATTAAACATTTGAAAGGATGTTACACTTTTTTTCTTTTCCTATTTGCATCTATCAGGGGTTCAAACAGCAATTATACTACTAAACTTCTAAACTAAACTAAAGTCTCTATTGAGACTATTTGTTTCCATTCTAGCCAATTTCCCATTAAGCCATTCCTATTTATATTATTTTTTCATAAGTTGTTATTAAACTATAATATCTGCTGGAGATAGGAGGAATCAAGGATGTTACAGATAATACAAGTAACTCTTTTAAATAATATATTTTTACGGTTTTAAAAAGGAAATGAACACAGATGTTGGGTAAATCCTGGTCTTTGATTGGCTCTTCCTGCTAGGATCATTCATGTGATGTAGTCATGTGAGTAAGTTACTTGATAAATTTGTCTTATTCTTCGGTTTTGGACTATTTTATACAGTCACATTAATTGCTTACCTTAGTTGGCCTTTTAGATAAAAAAAAATTATAAATACGGCCTTAGATAGGTATATACTTTGATAGATGAAAAACTTGCATAAAAAACGTAACTCTAACATGAAGCAACAGTGCTCTTGTGAAAGTGATTTAGGTCACACGCTGGTTCTGGTTCGTCAGCGGAATAGGGTAAACTCAAGAGAGAGCAGCCAGACCACAGACTGGTGATTTTCGTAACTTGGCCCTTTGTTATTACTGCTGTGAGAGTTACTCTCACACCCAGAGACCATGTGTGGTGTGGTAACTACCATGGTGTGTGGCATCCAATGCTCCCCTCTTAATAAACACATTAAACATTTGAATGATACTCCCAAAAAAAGTGAGTGGAGTTGAATTAAAAAAAATGGTCTTGTGTTTGTCAGCCCAGTCAGTCTTTGATGCATCAGAACAAAATAAATCAAAAGGTTCCAGTTTTTAATTTGCTTTTTATGTTTTGATGTGTCGCCTGCTGAGGACGGAGGTGTGTTGGACCAGGATGTTCTTTGGGGAGATTAGGAAAACCTGCCTTATCTCCTTCTGTGGTGAAAGGTCATTCATCTAAAAGGACTCACTTTGTGATTAATGTTGATCTGTCAGGTGCATCTTTGACTTTTGGCTTATTATAGGGATGCACCGAATCCAGATTTTTGGGGTTCGGCCGAATCCACTCGTTGAATTCACACGCTCTTTTCACATCGTAGGAAAGCACATCACTATCGCCAGATGAGTGACAATTTTGTTTGGCAAATTTTCGCTAACCAGTGTATGATGAAGGCATGTTGGGTGGGTGAAATTAGAAAGCTAATGTTAGCTGACGAGCAGCAGCCGGCCGTTCGGTCGCTCCGCTCCCACTGTAGGGAGACTCATTTGCAGAGAGAACGGCTGATAGCCTGGGAGAGGCGCTGTCTGGTTAACACAAGTTTCTCGCTGTGACTGTCCTTCCTTTGCCGTACCTGAAGTTGCTGCATTTTGACTGCTGTCTGTAGATTCTTTCATGCACAACTCGTATTTTGTCAGATGTTTCATACGCAAATGTTTTAACAGAGGCGATGTTGTGTATTGTTTAGGGTCCTTGCCACCACGAGACAAATCGGCATTGCAAATTGAACATGTAACTTGACTTGAATCGCCTTCTTTTGACTGAAAGTACTGCCAAACAATACTTTTTCTGCTCACGAGTTCCATTTTCACTTTCTCACAGCCTACTGCATTGAACGGTCCACCTACGTAAACACCTTCCCGTAATCAACGGTGGCGTGATTACATCGACCAGCGTAGTGCGCATAGTGCAAACGTAGGGTTCGGTTCGTTGGAGAAATCTGAATCTGAATCCTGGATTTGGTGCATCACTTGTTTTTTCCTAGTATATTTGCTCACAGAACATGTTCATAAGAAATGTATTTTTGTAGATGAAAATAAACCCACGGTGGTTGCAGTAGGCATGTAGCCAAGAAGGCTCTTGCCTCAGAGGGGAAACCAGAGTTCAAAAAAGCCAGATGTGATTTCCTCAATTCTTTATCTTTTAGATTAAAAAAATGTTAGCACTCATGTGACAAATGTTGTGTCTCATCAAATGATGCATGGGGAAGTGAAAATTCCCACACATGACTCTGTGGCTTGCAGTCAGACACCCACTGAGCCTGGAATGTGGCAACATGGGAAGTTTGTTGATCTTCACTGTCACATTCACTCTCAGTTAAATGATAAAAGCACCCAAACAATAGCAGTTCTGAAATGCTCTGAAAGCTTAAAGACACACTATAAACTATAAACTATAAACCAACATAAAAGCCATCATGTATGAAAAAGAATAAATCAGTGTTTTCATATTCTATCATTGGTATTCTGAGAAATCCAAGGTCAAATACAGAACTCCATGAACGCTTTAATGCTCTCTTTTTCTGGGGGGAAACTGACATCAAACTGAGCCTCTACAAATTGTCTGAGAGAGATGTCCGTTTACAGTCAAAGTGCACAATCTGCATACATGTGTCTCCATTAAAGTGAAATAATAAATAATAAATAATGAAATAATTACATGTTTTACATATAACATACACATGAAAAAAATAGCAAGTAATACAATATGCAGTTCTTTGAAGAACCGGATCAGAGTCGTCAGTGTTTTGGTAAAACAGCTCCAACTGTTTTTTTAGGTGATGGATGTGGTTTTCTGTGAGCCACCAGCTTGAATTCATACACAAGTAAAGTATTTGCTATCCACTTCAGCCTTGGCACATACAGTACGTCGGTAAAACAGAGGGAACTGTTCATTGTTCACAATTAAAATGATCAGCAGTATCACCCTGGATTTACCCGATTAATGACAGAAAAAACAATTGAACTAATACACATGAAATCATACTGACAACAGTTTATAAGAAACCGTTGTTCTATGGCAATAATTACTGTGATACATTTACTGTACAATGAATAAATATCTCTACTGACTGGTTGAGCAGGTTTTTTGGGGAGGTTATTTATTGAGATGATTCTGTTCCTTTTACGCCTAGTCAATCAGGCTAAGTTAAGGTCAACTCAAAATGACTTAAAACCACATCCGAGAGGACCATTAAAGGGTTGAATTACTGATTACACTACTGTACTGTCACTAATATGACTTTATGGAATAGGTTCATGCATCTTTTACACTGCTGAGTTGCCGTTCTTTCATCTGTTCTTAGCCTTTTTTTTATCTGGAAAGTGTATTTTTTCCCAATATTTTAGTCAGTTTGATCGCTTTTCTTAAACAGAAAGTAGTTACGTTTTACCTGTGAGTCACTGCAGCTTCAGACAGCCGGCAGTGCTGCATCTCTAAGGAAGAAAAGAAGCAGAGCACTAGTTGCTATTTGGGTGGACATTTCACACTTTCAACAGCCATGAGCGGGTTTCAAACTATTTAAACCTCCAATGATGCTGTGACACTGTCATTATGCTCACTTAGTAAGCTACCTTTTCCACCACCTCCACTCTTAATGTGAAACACTTTGTCTTGCTTTAAAGATTTGGAAGTGCTTTTCTGTGAGCACAGCCATGACAGGATTACATTATAGGTTAAACCGTTAAAACACAAGTGGGAGGATTTCAGAGACAATCCAAAAGATGAAAGAGAATCAGGTGCATTTATCATTTTAATTACTCGCATAAGAGTGTTTAAATTAAGAATCTATGCTAATTAAAAAGGAGCATTAAGTAATCCATGACCTTTGTAACTGTCTCATTCTACACAAGGCCCTGACAAAGCTCCCTTCTGCTCCAGTCCTGCCATACCTTTTCTCAGTTAAAATGATCTGTACAAAATAATGTTGTGGTTTTTTTTTTTAAGCTAACAATGTCTATAATTCATAATGCATGTATGGAAACAGGAACATTGGTCAGATTCTTCTAGTCTGTAAAGTGAAAGGGAGAAATTCCAGATATTTAGTTTTGGCTCCATTATCCCAATGCTTTCACAGATTTAACGTACTGCTGCAGAAAAGATTTATATTTTTTCTCGCAACATGGATTGATGAGTTGGAGTTCTACTACCATTGCGATACATTGCAGAAAATATGACTTCCTCATACCCTAACCTCGGAGTCCATGCTTCCTTTATTGTTATGCTTGTGCCATGTGACACAACTGATTACAGTCAACAGCTCCACTGAGGTCTCTTGGAAACCCAAAGATCAGCCACGCAGACAGTGAAATGTGGTGACTTCAACTTGAATCCTGCCAGAGCAGGAAGAGCATCGAAAAGGTCAGATTTTGTTACCTTTGCCGTCTGTCAGCTTGAATTTTCTGAGATATTCTGCAGCCAAATACTGCTCCTATCACATACAGCAGAAGGTGTCAGGACCTTCATCTTCTCCAGGATTTTCATCTTCTACCTACTCTCTGAGTTTTGCACAAAGCACCATAAGGAGGTATTCATGTGTAACACAAGTAACACAATGCAAAAGTAGACCTTGAAATTTATGAAAATTGAGAAGAAGCTCTGGAGGCCATGTTTTGGAATCATGTCCATTTTAATATTCCACAACATTTCCATCCCTTCTGTTACTCCAGGTTAGCTGTAATTCTAATGAGATACCAGCTTGTTGTCACATAGCAATGAGAGGGATCTGACACTCCTTGCGTCCTTTGAGCTCTCGTCTCTGCTACCAGCAACGCTCACAGCTCAGTTTTGTTAAACACCATTTGCTAAACTGAGGTGAACATAGTAATCATTATAACTGCTAAACATGAGCATGTTAGTGTAGTCATTGTGAGCATGCAGATGTTAGCATTCAGCTCAAAGCGCCGCTGTGCCTAGGTACAAAGCTGCTAGAGTGGCTGTAGACTCAGTCGTCGTGTTCTTCTCATTTCTGAGAAGCTCAGCCAAGATTTCTCCACTTGAGTGTTGCCAAGCAGGCAGGGCTTTCAACAGACGTGCTTGCCCAGATACTTTCAACAGGCCTGTCCCAGAATATTGCTAACCTGTCCCCCCAAAAAGCCCCAGAGCTTAAAAGCAGACAAACATTGACTTACATTGTTGTAATGGAAAGAGAAAAAAAACCTGCATGCTGTTGGTTGAAACTGACATGATGATGCCTTTTCAAGTTTGAAGTAAAGCATCTCATTGCATTATTTTTTACTGTGCTTTGTTTCTTGACGGACCTGTTGGCTGAATTTAATAAATGATATAATGAATACGGAGAAGACACCAGTGCCCTCATCACACCGACCGTGACATTTCTGTCTTGTTTACTGGCACCTCATTAACCTCCTGTTCCAATTCACCCTATTGTCTCACAAGGTAGCCGTATTATAGAATAAGACAAGACACAGAGTGGTGTTTAGTGTCCTTGCTTGTTTCCTATCAAACTGCTTTTTTCTTGCCTGCTGCTGGATTTCTGGCAATGTACCCAATTAACTGTGTGTCTACCACTGTCCTGCTGGTGCATCACTAGCCTTGCTGCAGGCATATTTGTTTCAGTGCTAGCGAGTGCAAACTTATTAGCCTCCTGCAGAGTATTCTTTGGAAAAATGAAACCACTTTTTTCTGGCTGTACTCTGTATGTATTCTAAGAAAAAAAAGAGAAGCTCTACATGTCTTATCAAACATGTTGACAGTGTGATAAAAGATACCCGGTGTCATCACCATCATCTGCGCACAGCGGGCGCCGTCATCATCCATAGAGCTGAGTTGCCGCCATTGTGAAAGATCATTGAAAAACATATGGATAAGGTTTCAGAAACACATGTACTACTTTGCTTTTATTTTAATATCCTCTTAAAATGTTTATCATGCACCAGACACTGAGGAAAATCCCTTACATGTGAAAATCTACTTGGCAATAAACCTTCTGATTCATTCAAATATAAAGATAGAGAGAAAGAAAAAAGGTAAAAAGAAACTATAGACAGCAATAATCGCAATAATCATGAATAGCCTATTTACATTCAAATAAGCATTGACACTTGTAGATAAATTAATTCATTCATGGGTGGCTGCAGGGATTGCATTAAATTAAGTGCATTTTAAACTGAATAATAACCTGAATAATGATTTGCCATGGAAAGGATCTCTTTGAGGCAATAAGACAGTCATGGTTTAATTGACTAACTGGAATAGAGGTCTACCATAAAGCCTATAGTTTGTAAAGGACATAGATTATGGAAAGAAAACGTGTGTATAGCATTAGCTAGCAGGCCAGCCTGAGTTGTTGTTGAGTTCAGTCTATCTTCAATTTCATCTTTCATTTATAATTACCTGTCGGGATCCCTGGGAAACCTAAAGCTATAGCTTTGGATCTCAACCTGGATAATTTGAGCAGAAGAACACTTGTGGTTCATCATGACTAACATACTGTACAGGTTACTGATGCATTATGCTGGTGGTTATGGTACATTTTAATATTAATCAGGGCAGCATTCAGTACAAGATGGTGGCCGCGATGTAAGTGGCTGTAACCTCTGTGATGCAGATATAATTTAGCTAAAAAGTAGATGATTTAAGTATGAATTTTTTTTCTTCTTCTCTGGATTCGAAGAGCAACCCTGTGCAGCTTGATAGCAGATGGGTGAAAAACAACTCATTCGTGTATTTATACTGTAAAAGTCAGAATTAAAATTGCATTCAGTAGCTGGGAGGTACAGAAAGCTACTGAGACAGATGGGTTTAAACAGAAGTACTGGATCTTCTTCTCTAGTTAACATTGATGTACCAGCCTTGCTGCTGCATCTCCAGATGTTCTATGGACAGTTGACATTTGATAATACATGCATAGGATCATGTGCACCACTGGTGACCACTGGCAGGGCTTCTTAGTTGAGATGCATTAGGTTGGCCACCACCTGCTCTGTCAGATAGGTAGCTGAGTGAATATGCAAATCATGGTTTCTCTGTCCACTGGCAGATGGTGCCACTCGAATCTGCAGCCTGAATACTGCACGTTGCAACAAGAAAAAAGATGCTGTCCAAAGCTGGACATGATCCAATAAAGGCCTAGTGTTTACATCATCTTATACAGCTTTGAATCACACTGCCTACAAATTTAAAAATAATATCTAAACATGTCATGCTTCAGTGGAGAGGGAGGAGGAGCAGTGGTGAAAAAAGGAAACTGTATTGTTTTTGGAAATCTTCCAGATAGAGGTTAGGGTCAAGTCAGCTGGGAAATGGACAGACTATCTGGGAATTCCATGCGGCTGTGTACTTCCCGCACTCGAAAGACCCTTCCAGAAAGTGAGTTCTGACTTTGGTTGAAAATCATCACAGCCGGAGCAGGGCAGGATGTGGTGTCAGTCCCCATTGAGTCAAGATAATGACTATTACAACACAGTTTTGATTTTTAGATGACCAACATTAATCAACTAAGAGTGAGTTAGGTTTAGGTTCTTCAAGTATGTCAACATCTTGATTTGATAAAGTTTTATAGTTCTTAAACTGACTGATCAGGATAGATTTGACGTATTTAGGCTGGTTCAAGTAGATGTGTATGAGACACTTGTTAATAATTGAGTAAGATTTGCCCTCGGAAAACTCCCAGCTGATGTTTTCCTGCACAAAGTTCAGAAAACATACACATACATCAAACTGCACGTCTGCAAAATAGCTTGCTTCATTCTGTTTCTGTGCAGCATACATGGGAAAAAAGTGAAAGGTTCAACAGCAATTATAAAATTACTTTCTGGTTAAGAAAGTACATCCAGTTAAGTTTTACTTTCACTATGAATGAAAAAATTATACATTTAGCTTTACTCCACTTTAGGTGTCTGAAGTTGAATACTTCTATGTTGCAACAAACTGGGGTGGCACTCGTTAGGAATGCACCTTAAAGCTAGAGTGCGTAGTATCTGTCTTTCCCATGAGGAAATCTAAGTAATGACAACAAAACTGTCGGCACATCCAGATGATACAAGCCTTCCATGATCGTGCACCACTCCCACCCCTCCTCCATGCAGTTGCTAGTAGCCAAGGAGGACACAGAGAATTAAAAAAACATGATGGACTCTTCAGAAGAGGTATTTATCTTCACTCAATTTTCTGTGTGTGAAAGTCTCCGGATGCCTCTGAGCTCAAAGTGTTTGACTGTTTGACCAGTAGGTCACAGACGGGGTGGAAAACATTATCTGTGATGTTTAAAGCTGCACTTTATTAACAACTTGGGGCCAGCAGAAACAAGCTGTAAACACAATACTGACATATTATCACCTCATAAAATTGATATAGCTAACAGGTTAGCAAACACTTATTTACACATCCAGCAGATACAGAGCATTTATTTGGAGTCGTTAATATACAAATCCATGGTTACTAATACTAAAATAATGACTGTAGCTGCTTTAATACTAAGTCTTGTGTGATCATCTTCTCTCCACTACCAAATCTATGGGCTCCAGAGTTATGATACATTTAGCTTGTTTAAAATGTATTCAGCTGAGAATGCAATGGAAAATATGTTCAATTTAGAATGCAATGTGAAAATATTAAACAACCATTGCAGCCTGTTATTTTAGTCTGCCTCCAAACTATAGCACTATAGCTGATATAGTTTTAGTCATCCCGACTTCCACAAAATATCCTGTTTGTCAAAGACAGGAAAGCCTTAAAAATGTACCAAATTATATTTCATTATACACTTTTCTTCATTAAAAAATAGACATTTCTGGGTCAAAGTTGTAAGAAATGAATGGTGAGGAGCAAGACGGGGCCAGGAAATTAAATGTCAGCTTCATGTTGTTCAAATGACCCAGTTTTTGGACAATAGTTTGTGACCTAAATGTTAATGTGAACCGTGTCAGCTTTTAGGACTTCTTTGTGCCATGTTCTATGAGCCTAAGAATATTTTCATGTTTTTTATGTATGTTAATGCGCGCACACACACACACACACACACTTCTGTGCTCTCAGCACAGAAGGCAGGGCATTCTGGAGGGGTCCCTCTGATAAAGTAATTTTAAAATTCACAACTGTACATTAGCTGATATATTCTTTCCTATCCATAAACACAAATTGTCACTGATTGAGCCAAGCAAGCTTATGTCTAAGAAAACATACCCATTACATAAGTCAGACAAGCTTATTCTAAACAACAAACAAAACAAGTTGCCAGTTGCTTTCAAATGTTTCAGCACAGAGAACAGCGAGCGGCGCTCTAAGTGAATCCACGTACCCCCGCCGAAATAGACAGCGACACCAGGTTCAGACGGGGGGGGGGGTATAGACTACATAAAAGCGTATCTAAATTTTTCAGGGTAAGTAGGTGTGTCAGCAGCAAACATTTGCAGTATAGGAGATACAACAAGACAATTATTTTTGGATGAATACAGCAGTATTGTAAATGAAATGCAAATGTTCCCATATTGCATTGTGAAAAATACATGTAGGCTATATTGATGAGAGATGAAGTGTTTAGTCTCACAATATGATCAAATATCTGCAATGATCAAGTGCTGCGTCAATTAATTGAAAGAACATAACTGTGTTGTGAATGAGAATAACATGTTTTCAATACTGTACGAAACTCATGATGAGCAACTGTTTACAATAGGCTATGTCAAGTGTCTTCAAAGAGGAAGGCTCCACTGCCTGAGGAGTGGAATATGTTTGAGCCACGGTGTTCAGAAAAACACTGACCCAAGAGTGTAAATACTTTTCAGACTCTGAACTTTACCCTACTCATGGTGCTGAGACTCTTGATATTGTGCATCTGATAAAGCCCAAAGTGGCTGAAGGTTGTCTTTCCGTTTAATTTTCTGCTATTTTCTACATGACCTTAAGCTTTTATAAAACATATTCAGGTATGTGAAAAAGAAAATTATGTTGTATGTTTAGTTGGTTTCCTTTTTTTTCACATAAAATACTTTTTACTACAAACACAACATGATGTTGATATGTGAACCAACCTATAAAATTGAGCACATCCGGTACATACCATACACACATACAGTGTAACACATATGTGCCTGTTTCCTATGACGCACCATCCAGCATTTAACTTACTGTGGATAATTAAACCTGCAAGGATTGTAAATGTCTAATATAATACAATCATGTTTGGTGTTGATACAGAATAGAAAGTTAAACTGGTGTGGTTAAGTATAGTCACAATCATCATTTTGCCCTACAGGAATGTAGGCTTTACTTGAATGTAAAGTTAGACTGTAGATTAAGTGATTTATATTTACAGTAATACAACAAATGAGTCAATCTTACTCCACATAATTTCAAATATTGACTTCTACATAAATTGCTACATTTTTGAGAAAGTTTGACAGCTTCTTTTTTTTAAACAATAATTTTATTTTGGAATGCAACAAGGATTCAAATTAAAATGAACCCAGCTCATTATTTCAGGCTGATGTGACCAGGCGTTGACACCCAGAGCTGTTTGTCTGACAAAACAGCCAGTTAGAGGGAAGTATTGTTCGGGGCAGCCGGCAGAGGAAGCTGGCTCAGACATTTTCAACGAGCTCTCCATCTTTTCATCCGGCTACTTGATTTTCCCTTTCCTGAGCATTTTCCTGTAACTCACTAAGAAATAATCCATGAGCAGAGTTTACTGTTAGCTAGCTCTTTGTCCTGTCTAAATATAGGTTTTCTTATTCAATAGTTTTCTCAACAATGAAGCTAAATATAGGCACAATTACCTTGAAAGAAAAAGACAATGAAGAATGCAACCTCTTTTGTATGACAAAATAATAAAAACACTTTTTTACTATACCTGTGAGGACCTTCATTCCTCCATTCTCTCCACTGAGGAACAATATTGAAGATAATAAAGTCAATAAAGATGCAAATATGAGACTTTTTGGCCCATAGAATAATATAATAATAATAATAATAATAATAATAATAATAATAATAATAATAATAATAATAATAATAATAATAATAATAATAATAATAATAATATAAAACAACTCAGTAGAGTTCTCCAAACAGCTTATGTAAACTACTGGTAGTTTATGTTTATGTTTTTGTACTTTGTATTACTGTAATAATTTCCTACTGTGCATTTTATTATTTTCAATTTTTCTGTTCAGTTTTTTCCTACTGTTTTGTCATGTGATGCAAATGTAAACTCAAGTAAAGACCCTTTTAAAATCATAGCTATTTCTATAACACTAAGAAGTCATGACTAAATAAGCAACAAATAAAGTTACAGTTCAGAAAAAAAGTACATCTTTATCTATTATGTATTAAGATGTTAAGATGTAAAAAACTCAGCTAATCTGCCCTATCAGGATTGGATCACATTTTTCCACCATCACTCCATCATTTTCAACACTGTACACCTTTTTTAACTTCAAAATATATAAATTGTATATTTTACATATTTGTATTGTTAATTTGTATTTAACGTTTGTGATTCTTTACTTTTGCTGTACCTGTATTTTTCTCTTTCTTTGTATATTTGCACCACAACAAATCCCTTTCATGTGAAAACTTGCGTTGCAATAAACCTGAATCTGATGTGTGATTGTTTTCTCATGCCGCCACCCAGAGTTGGTTTCTTTTAACCATGAAAACAATATTTCCCCAACCTAACCAAGTGGTTGTAGTTTCCTAAAGTTCAGAAATGCTGCTGGTGTGCAGTGCTGAAAGGTAGTGCTGTCCTTAAAGGCCCTACACACCCATGGCACACCCACACAGGTGTTGTCACTTACCTTGCCAAATAAGACTTCTTCTCAGTACAGACTGTGCTTGATTGACATCCCTCTGATCTTTATATTACTGTTGTTGGACCTGTTTGGGTGGGAGGGTCCACCTATGTCATTCATATTGGTTTGTTTAGTTTGGTGACCTCATACAATTTGAGAACAATGACTGCTATACAATACTTGAGTATTTCCATTTCTTTCTTTCTACTTCCATTTCACTATATTATATTGGTAAATATGGTGCTTTCTACTCTGTTACATTTATTTATTTGACAGCTGTAGTCAATAGTCAGTAGTACACACAAAATATACACTCACTGGCCACTTCATTAGTTACACCTTTCTTGCTATAGTATCCGGTTTGACCCCCTTTTGCCTTCAGAACTGCCTTAATCCCCAGAGATTTTGGTCCATATTGCCTAGCGGCTGCAGATTTGTCAGCTGCACATCTAGAAAGCAAATTCCATCCACCACATCCCAACGGTTGTCTATTGGATTGAGATCTGGTGAATGTGGAGGCCATTTGAGTTCAGTGAACTCATTATCATGTTCAAAAAAACAGTTTAAGATGATTTGCGCTTTGTGACGTGGTGCTTGATCCTGCTGGAAGTAGCCATCAGAAGATGGGTACACTGTGGTAATAAAGGCACAGACATGATCAGCAACAATGCTCAGGTAGGCTGTGGCATTTAAACAATGCTCAATCTGTACTAAGAGGCCCAAAGTGTGCCATGAAAGTATCCCCCACACCATTACACCACCACCACCAGCCTGAACCCTTGACACAAGGTTGGATCCATGCTTTCATTTTGTTTATGTCAAATTCCCTACCATCTGAATGTTGCAGCAAAAATCAAGACTTTTTCCAATCTTTTTTGTCCAATTTTGGAGAGCCCGTGCCAATTGTAGCCTCAGTTTTCTGTTCTTAGATGACAGGAGTGGCACCCGGTGGTCTGCTTAGAGTTACTGTTGCCTGTCTGTCCATTATCCTTTGACATCAACAAGGCATTTTCGCCCAGAGAACTACAGCTCACTGGATATTTTCTTTTGTTTTGGAGTATTCTCTGTAAACACTATGGTTAATGTATGACGGTTGCGTGTGAAAATCCCAGTAAATCAGCAGTTTCTGAAATACTCAAAACAGCCCTTCTGGCACCAGCAACCATGCCACATTCAAAGTAACTTAAATCACCTTTCTTCCCCATTGCTTGGTTTGAACTTCAGCCGACTATCTTGACCATGTCTACATGCCTAAATGCACTGAGTTGCTACCACATGATTGGCTGATTAGGTATTTTGCATTAACAATCAGTTGAACAGGTGTACCTCATTAAATGCCAATTAGTATATGATCAGTTTACAAGGTGTGAGGTAATAAGATAGACTAAACTACCAAACAAAAGTATATTTGACATTTTTATTTTTGCTGATTATACTACTGTACTTTTACTCACCATAGCGTTATTGTTGAATGAAAACCATCTATATTGAAATGTTGTGCTTTTGCATTTTTCATTAAAAAAATTGAAGTATTAAGTCTTATTTTATAGGTTGAGAAAATGATCCTACTTCTTAAGCTCAATAATAGAAAGAAACAGATGAAAACAAAGATTTTCCAAGATACATGGTTTTCATAAGACAGCGACAACAGTATTTAACAGTAACAGAGTATTTTTACAATGTGTTGACCTGGTTACAATCCAGATCTGCCAAATCATCTGGGTCTTTTTGGAATTCACCGACAATCAATCTGTGTCGTCATTTAGATTTAAGGGCTTGTTGACCCGACTCGAGAGACTTAACTTATTTTCTATTAAAGGTAAGGAGTAGGGGATTTTTCTGTCCTTGTGAGAACATCTGGTTCTCCTCACAACTATTGAAATATAAGAACACACAACAAACACTCCCCAAAACCACACACACACATATTCACACACCTTGACTAAGCACAAAGACATTTAATAGTTCAATCACTGTAACTATCACATACGTTGTTCAGTAAGTGAGGAAGTAGGCTGGAGGAAAATCAGTGTCGAAGAGTCTCCTCATCCTCCCACATGTCTCTTGTTTCATTGGCTGAGAGGCGTGATGTCACAGAGTGGACTGCCCTATAAAAAGTCACTCTACCACACAGACAGCAGACCAGCTGAGAACTCGCTCACTTACAGCAAGGAAGACAGCTCTGTACCATACATACTTTTCAAGCAACTGTCAAAACCGTTGGAAATATCCACCAGTGAGCAGGAAAACACCCCATCATGTGCAGAGGACTTGACTCACTGCCTTTCACCTGCCTGGAGAGGTGAGATCCATTTTTATTTTTTTGGAGGAGAATGAATTATTCCTGTACTTCTAGGATATGACGTTAATTTAAATACGCATACTTAGTCTCTTTGTAACATTTTCTCTTTCTTTATCTTCGCAGGGCAAAGGAGCTGAAAGCTTTGTTTGGAAGTTTAATACAAAAGTCAGATCACAGCATCACTGGCCAGTCAAAAAAAGATGACAAACTCAGGTAAGACATACAGCACATTTACATTTTCACTCTAAGCGTGTCAGTGAAATCAAAGTGGACCTCTGTAATTCTTCAGAACTTTTTATAATGATTGTTTTCTGTTGCTGCAGGTTAAACGTTGACGAGCCTTTGAAATGGAAGGAGTCGTTTGAGAAACTGTTGTCCAGTCAAAGTAAGTGCAATCCTTCACATCACAAATGTTTCAAACCTCCCAGATGTTTTGAGATCAATACCAGATGTTAATCCACCACTCTCTCCTCTCTCTCCTGTTTTCAGATGGACTGTGCCTGTTCAGAGCGTTTCTGGTCTCAGAGTTCAGTGAGGAAAACATTGCTTTCTACTTGGCTTGTGAGGACTACCGGGCAACAAAATCTTCAAAACTGGCTGCCAAAGCCAAGAAAATATATGACCAGTTCATCGGCTCTGATGCACCACAAGAGGTAAATATCAAATAGGCCTATGCTAAATAGACAATTTAGGATACTCTGTCACTTTAGGATACTCTGTCACTCTGCTTATATTGGTGTGAAGTGCTGATAATCACCTCTTTACCATCCTTTGCTCCCTTACAGGTTAATCTTGACCATGCAACCAAAGCCATCACAAAGGAGAACATGGAGCATCCCAGCCAATCCTGTTTCAATCTGGCCCAAGCCAAAATCTACACCCTGATGGAAAAAGACTGCTACCCTCGCTTCCTCAAGTCCTGCACATACCTGGAGCTCAGCAGAAAGGCTAAAACTGGCTAACCAACTTTATTTTGAAAAAACTATCCTTCAAGCAGAAGACATAAAGGGACATAAGCTTACTGACACACAGTGGAGACTGGAAAGGTTCACACGGAACAAATACCTCAGTCCAAGGAGTTTCATGCCAGGTTGTGGAGTTATTTTGAGGGATGCATACAGATCGGTGTCCGAGCTGAACACATGAAGCTGTGAGAAGAGACTGACACAGACTGAGCTGCAGGCGATGTCTGCCTCTGAAAGAAACACCTGTACTGTACGCACGGGCTGCATGAACGGCAGCCACAGTGGCATAAATTATAAAATGCAGATATACAGAAATGAGTTAGCATAATGTTTATTTATTTATTTATTATTTATTTAAAGTATTTTTATTATGTGGTGAAAACCGATCTATTACATGTGTTTTTTATCTGAAGTACTGTATGTGAAAATAAATGCATTGAATAAAATATGACTATTTCCAGAGACAAAAGAGTACTGTTTTGTAGCATGGAAAGTTCACTTCACATACACAGAAGGTGGATGTGGTTACTGAGGTCAGAGAAAATGTTGGAGGAAGGAAGAAGACTTGCTCATGTGAGCTATTATAGCTGCTAACTAATCTGTGGCCTCAGTGGTTCCACTTCACACGTGGATGACTGGATGACTCCTTTTCTCTGGAGTCACAGTGAATGGAAGATATGAAGTGAGTGTGTGTCAGTTATTGTGCTTTTATCTATATAAGGATCTGGTATGACCCTTGGAGATGGGTAGGTCATTTTGGCTGGTGTTCATTTTTTCACAGGATTATAGGAGGTACTGAATTTAAATAGACAGACAACTTCTTTAATAAATAGATTACTTTATTAATCAGCAGAGTGGAAACTAGTTTGGTCACCCATGCACAGTAACAAACACAAGGCACATGTCAGACAGGTCACAATAGACAACATCTAAAAGACAACAACTACAAAACTAACATTCAAACTAAACTACTAAACTACAAGAATAGTTTAGAATAGTTTGAAATTTAGGGAAATACAAGTATTCACTTTCTTGCCAGAAGTAAGATGAAAAGATTGATACCACTTGCGTTAAATGCTTAGCACAGAGACGGGAAGCAGCTAGCCTGGCTAAATCCATCTACCAATACATAGGCAAGCTGTTTTCAGTCTTTGTGCTAAGCTAAGCTAACCAACCGATTGCTGTCTCTAATTGCTACATATTTACCCACAAACATGAAAGTGGTAAAAATCTCCTGATCTAACTCTCGGCAAGTAAGCATATAAGGGTATTTCCCAAAATTTCAAACTATTCCTTTAAGTTAGGACAGGAGTGCAAAGCAAAATACAGTTTCTATGTGTGTGTGTGTGTGTGTGTGTGTGTGTGTGTGTGTGTGTGTGTGTGTGTGTGTGTGTGTGTGTGTGTGTGTGTGTGTGTGTGTGTGTGTGTGTGTGTGTGTGTGTGTGTGTTCAAAAATGAGATAATTTTGCCGGGAAGCATCTGAGTGTGATGGTCGGTTGCCATGGAGACAGTTGCCACCTACTGTCACAGGCAGGTTTGTTAACTACTTTAGCCGCCGCTCACAGTCTGCAGTCACTGCAGCCTCCCCTCCTTTTGTAAAGCAACCCTTTCCCTCCATTCTCCTGCCGTCCATCATCGCCACCTTCTCGCTGCTCACCTCCTACACTCTCCTACCGCTATAACCGACTCCTGTTCAAACACTCAGCCCCTTAAGAGGAGAGGGCGAAGTCATCAACACCGCTCTCACACAAATGACAGTGGCTATCTTTCCACTCCATCCTTCTTTTTCTCTGTGGTGTTCACCCAGTAGTGCTGTATAATGAGGCCTCTACTGAACAGACAGTAATTGAGATTCATTGAAGAAAGACTGATTTGTTTTTTTGCTTAGCAAACTGAAAGATCTCTACCTCAGAGAACGGATTGACTTTACTTTTTATTGTCACTTACTCCTGTACCAGCTACACTGGTATTCCTAATTAGTTGACTTTACTAGAAATTTGCGTGGAAATGCATTGCCTTAAGCCATTTAAGTTTTTAACACAGAGCAGTAAGTTGATGCAGTAGACAAATCAAGTTTACATTAGTATAGGCCTAGTCATTACTAAAAATCATTAGTAGACATAAATTATTATGTTCTGGAGTGATGTTGTCAAAAATGACCATGTAAACATGCAAAGAAATATTACAAATATAAAACATTAGGCTACTTATCCAGATAAATCAATTGTATGTATGAATATTGTTTTTTTATTTATGTCAGTATGATTTTAAGAATAATGTATTCAATGCATTTATTCAAATAATGCAGAGAGAAAATAAATCAACGAAAAACATTTAAATTATCCAACGTACAATGCTGCACGGAGAAGTTATCTCAAGAGATAGAGATATCACTTCCCAATCTCATTAGACAGCCTTCCATTAGTCATTTCCTCACTGCTCAGAAGCGATGAGTCCCCACCCGGGTCTCGGTCATGGTACATCAATACATGTAGATAAACATGAACACTAAATCAACCATACAAAACTAAAACCCAGATATAAACATAAATGCACATCCAAAACATTAACAGAACATTATTTAAACACACTTTAACTAGGACAAAAACCATTCAGAACATATGTCATTTTTCCCATTAGCCTTTGCACTGCTTCAGCGCAGAACAGTTGAAACGACCCCGCCCCTCCCACACAGAAACTTAACATCCTTAGTTATCTCCGCCGAATATGATCTGTGCACTGCATGAACATCAAATAAGTAGTGGCCACTAAAAAGTTTAATTACAACTAAATCTGGGTTTACAGTGTGATGTTACACATATAGCCTAGTATGATTTCTACTTCAGCAGTCTGTTTGGACAGATCATGATTCATGATTCATGTCTAATTTAAGCTAATTAAATTAAATGTAATCAAATGTCAGAATACTTTGGAAAAAGAAAAAAACATCTGAGACCCGATCAGGCGCGGCTGCATGTAGGTTTGGACTTTTTGTTTTTATGTCACTTGATATTATGTTATCATGAAGGTGTACTTTTAAAATGAATGAAAACACAAATAACACTAATAATCACAAAGCACCAGAGAGAGAGAGAGAGAGAGAGAGAGAGAGAAGATTGATATTTTTTATGCCTGGAAGAAAATAAGTTCACAACAACACCGCAGATCCAAGGATCAACATAACAAATACACACCATTTGAAGGATTAAAGTAAAACTTCTTATGACGCCAGCTGTGCATCTCTGTGTGATGTGTGTAACTGCACACAGATGGGTGGACAAAAGCTTTGAAATAAATAAATTAGAGGTGAATCATATTGAACTGAATGCCAGTCAGGGCATGACTGGACTTTTAGCTCACTTCCTGTGCTCCATTGCTGTAATAATTATATAGTGAGAATCTATACGAGATCTTTTTTATCTGCTATATTAGATGTCAATGATCTTCATTACTCAAAGAATTTTAGTTTTTTTACCTTGAAGAAATCCCACTACACACACAGTCAGTGGTGGAAGAATTATTCAGATCTTTTACAGTGTAAAAAAAACTCTGTTAGGAGTACAAGAACAAAAGTAGCCTACACTGTAAATAATTGCTGTAAATTTACAGCAGGATTTCAACAGTTTTAACCTGTTATTATTAAATACCGAGCTTTAGTGTTGATACAAAAGAGAATCTGTTAAATAACGTTCTATTGCAATTTTTATTAACAGAACTATAATGTAGTCATAAAATACAGCACTTTACTGCTAGTCTACCGCCCAAAGTATCTTAGTTAACAGTATCATGCAGTATTTTTTGCATTTTGGTAAGAGCAACTTCACCTGAACTGCACATGTGAAGCTGGATTTGTTCTTTTCTTCATCCATCCCCATCTTACTAATTATTTGGTGAGTAGCACATTTATTTAATTCATAAATTGATGCAAAGTCTATCAGTGATGTTTCTAGTTTGTTTGCATACTGAATACATTTGTGCATGTCATAACAGAAGGATTCAGCAGCTTGCTAGAATTTCGGAGATTATTGCCTAATCAGACAACACAAGGAGATCAATTTATTTTTTAAGTATCTAAGTTAATGGGTGGACACATTTTGCCAGTGAATTCATGAAGCATAATTATAGTCTTGATAGTGTAAACCCTGTACAGTCTGTGGAGGTCTGTGTTATTTGTGTTCTGTTTCGGAAACGGTAACTGTTTGGATGTTCCAGGCTAACTATGGCTAATTTGGCTGGCTGAGGGGTTAGTTTAGGGCTTGGGATATTTATTTTTTGTTTTTTATGATCCACATTTAATGTGATAAGAGGAAATAAGGGAAACATATGCTGATTTTGTATTTGAGAAGTTGCAATGTAATTTGGAACTCATATCTCGGACTGCTGTCTCACATGCAGGGCTACCGAGGCTGGATTGAGACAACATGGTGTCTTCCAGTGGGCCATCAGTCATCCACTAACCCACTCCCTTGACATCTTCCAGTAGTGTCCAATTCTACATGTGAAGTTTCTAACTTTATATCAAAATAAAAAGTCAAGAAAGTAAAGTCAAGAAAAAGCGCTCTTTTTGATCTCACATTGTGATTATACGATTGAAAAATCAATCTTCACTCACAACATTTTGTTATGGTTTACGTTTGCTGCTTGTAGCCAGCTTTGGACAGAGAATTTGGGAAGAGTAACAACCAGTAAAGTCTTTCATAGACTTTTTCTTAACAAAAGTTCCTGTTATCGTATGTTGTGTGACTAATTTTATGTGTATAATCTGCTTAGTCAGTATTAATTTAGGTTGAAATAGGTTTATTAGGCTAAAAAATAAAAAAATATCAGTCAACTGTAAGATACTGTAAAAGAAATAGGAAAGCAGATAATGTAGTTTTAACTGTATAATACTGTGAAAGTAATCAAAAACCAGTTCACACTATATTTTGCATTAACAATACAAAACCGTACATTTTTGTGACAGTAAGAGAATGTTAATTTTGCAGTAACATAATGGCAACCTTGCTGCCAGTTCTTTACAGGAAAATTCTTTATAGTGTACTAGCATAGAATATATGTATAGTACCAAAAGTGACAGTACTCATTATGCACAATGACCTATAAAATGTACTATATTCGTGGTTTATAATTAGTCAAATAAAGTATCACAAATATTTCAGTTGGTAATGGTGTGGCTAATTTCAAATGCTTTATATACTACTGCTGGGTATAGCTTAATCTATAATATATATATATGATTTATATAGCTGTCAAATAAATTTAGTGGGGTAAAAAATATATTATTTGCCTTCAAAATGTTAGTTACATTTAAGTAAATGTGTGATTGAAAGTGTCCTGAAAGATGACTCCCCTTTACTTGATATTTATATGTTGTTCATTATTGACAAAACAGTCCCATAAAGGTAATTGTGTCCTACATGTATTATGCTAAACTGATTAAATGAATGTGTGGCTAATAGAGTGGGAGACCTCAGTGACTAAACCGATTTCAAGTACTCTATGCTGTAAATAAATATGTCCACGTCTGTACTCCATTAGTCACACAAACTTTGACGACACTGGGTGTCTTCAGTGCTTTACGCTGTCGACTTACAGTAAATATCTTAAAGTTTCTTGTGGAAAAAGAACAAGAAACCATCTGCCAAGCCAAACTATAAAATGTAGGAGCCACTGGAGCCTTTTGACAACTCCTAACACAAAGAACTTAGTGTTATAATGGAAGCTGATGATGATTAAAATTATTTTATTCTAAATTCTCATGAAATACAATGCAATACAATGATGCTGTAAGGCTGCATTATTTCCTTAATCTTCACAAAACTCAAAACTGAGAAATTATATCTTTCCTTCCCCTTCCATAAATGTAAATCCCTGGCTCGAGTCCAGCAAGAGACCTTTGTTGCATTGCTCTTTTCATTTCCTGTCATCTCTTCAATATCCATTATCAAAATAAAGGTCAAAATGCCCCCCAAAAATAGTAAAAGAAAATACAGATACAATGCTGTAGTGTTGCTTCTCACCTTTAAATGAAGCCTCCATCCAACTCATTATACAAATATTGAAAATATAAAGAATATCTGCAAGCAAAGCAAGACTCTCAAATAAGATCTCATCACCTACAATGGCAAAATGACTGACCAATTACTGACACACTGACTTTTACTGTCATGTATTTTTTTATTTGGTTAAAAAACAGAGGTATAATCTCCATTTTCAGGTTTAGAATTGTTATTCCATGCTGGCTAGCCAGATATAACAATGTGTTTACATCAAGAAGATCAGGTTTTATTGAAATACACCTTTGGTAAACATTCAGGATCATTAAGTTTAACAGGCCATACTGTAAAAACGGACACGTCCCACACCTAGATGAGCTGGCATGGGAGAGGCTGAACCTCATGTTTTATACATGAGGGATACTAAAGAAGGGATCAGTTTAAGTGGACAGCTTTAAATGTCAGGAAGGTGGAAACATAATGTGGCACAAAAGAGGTGGAGCTGTTAAACGGTGGATCTAGGGACCTATAATACTCCACTGGTAGAAATGAGTCAGCATCCTCTTTTAAATACATATTTGCGGTGTGAGTGGTTGATTAATAGCATCGCCAACGGTGCTTGAACTTGGGAGAGTGGTGTAAAAACAAAGAGCTGCAGTCATGGTTACCGGGTTACCAAGGGAACAAACCTAGTACAGCTGAGTGGTCCCTTCCAAATGTGCACTCTAAAATACTCAATTATAATACAAGAACTTAAAGTCATTTTCGTTAAATGTGGAATACGAAATAGGCTGCTACCATAAATAAACTTGAAAAAACTTCCACTTGAAAATAGCCTCTTAAACACTTGATCTGATTCTTGGTGATATATATTAAAACACAGGCCTGAGATATGACACTAGAACAACATCTGGTGTGCATTATTTCATTACATGATGCCATATGAAAACAGCATGGTGTTGAGCCATGTACAGAAAATAATGACTCACTTCAGTGAGGCAACATCCCATATGTTTGCTATTAGTTTACATTTTTTCCAGGAAAAATATTGTAGAGCCTGAATAGAGGAGTTCCTGCGTTGGTGCCCTCTGGTTTCCTCCTGCAGTTCAAAAACATGCAAATCAGATGCAACGGAAACCCTATGGTATGAATGTAGGAGTATTTAGCGTGGTTGTCTGTATGGTAAGGCCTTTGCAGTGTGTTTCCCTCACTGATATAAATAAATAAAACAAAACACACAGAAAGTATACTAAGTATGAGTTAAGCTGTGTCTTTGTGAGTGTGTGTCCCTCTGTGTTTACTGTGATCCTATCAGATGCTGCTTCTTTCTAATTTATTTGAGAACATTCTGCTGCTGGAGTTTTCAGAAAACCTCCTCATGACTAATGTCTAAGCTTCACCTTTTCAGTAATTAGCCAATTGTCTGCTTCTCTGCTAACAACTCAAACCTTTGGATTGACCCCTTTCCCACATTAACATGCATGCTGTAAGGTGAGTAAATCTTACACTAATATGACGGTTTAATGCACAAAAGCACTTCGCATCATGTATCTGTCTGTTTTGTTTACTATTTTTTTACTTTGGGATTTTACTTAAGGCAATATTGTGAAAATCATAAACCCATAAAAGCTTTACAGTTATATAACATTATGTTGGACAACCCCATTCATCTAACACTAAGTGAGTGAAACAGCTAATAACATTAGGATCCTAAACTTATTATTATTTAAGTGGGAACTTAAAGGTCTAAAGAGTTCAGAACGGCCACAAAGTAAATATGTGCAAACTGAGGCCAACAAGTTAATTAAAGTCCAAAATCCACCTACCAGCACCTCTAAAGCGAATTAATTAACATATTTTATCTGATTTGTTTGATCCGTACAAAAGCCAGCACATAGCAAAGACTCCAGGAAGTGACTGCACACAGCCAAGAAAGTACTAAAGCTATGTAGGTCAGCTTGTGGAGGGAAGCCTGATTCTATGCTCACACTACGAGCGTCAAAAGCTACAAAACAACCAAGCGTGGCCAGCTACATTGTCGCAGAGTCACCGTTGAAGTGTTGCTTAAGCCCTCGGATCATTTCATATTTCACTGCCCTATTACATCCCTGGATGCACCGCAATACTTAGAAAGCTAGAATACTGTCACAGCTAAATAACACAGTACCAGAACTACACATTAAAACATTGGTTGATGCTTCACTGTCATTTTAGCGCAGAAAAAAACTGTTAGTTTGTAACTTAATGTGTGGCTTCTATTGAAAATGACATGTTGCCTGTTGGTTGTCACTCGTAGTGTAAACACAGCATTAGAAATGTCATGACCAGCAGGCGAAAGTGACAGTTTTCAGTTTATACTGGAAAATATCTCCCTTGTTGCCTCCCGCCCACTTCAAAGCACCAAACTCCCTAGACGCTGATCACTTGTTTGTTTTTACAAAAGATGAATTCTGTCCTAATCCAGCAGACACATTTAAGGATGTTTTTATGGTCAAAGTTCATCGTGAAGAATTCTGAGAAGAGAAGTGATGAGCCAAATGAGAGGTTCATAAAGATGAATAAGCAGCAGCTTCTCATAAACTCAACTGGCAGTTATGAGGTTAAGTGATGCATATACTGTAACAAGCCTTTGAGTCTATTTTCTATGTGAAGCACAAAGAAGACCACAGGGCGGTCAACCACATCCACATGACACGTGTGTGACACGATAACTTTGCGGCTTTCACAAGAAAATTGAGATTGAGATTGAGATTGTGGGAAGGTCAGCTTTGTACAAACACAGCAGGCTGTGTGTTATTGATTTATGAAGAGCAGTGAATGCCTAAAAGCAACTAATCTTGTGTCAGTCACGTTTCATTTGTAGATATCAAAACAACACCTGACTCCTGCATGCATTAATGTGACATTAGCATTTAACTCAAAGCGCCACTGTGCCTCAGTTGGCAGCATTACAGTCTATATCCACGTCCTTCCACTTCTTTTCTTTGTGGTGTAATTTTAATCTCCGGTAGATTTATGAGGACTATGGTCTCTGCAGGTAAATCCAGACAGCTAGCTGGACTATCTGTCCAATCTGAGTTTTCTGTAGCACGACTAAAACAACCTTTGGTACATGTTCCTTCCTGAGGCTAGTTTGCAGCGGCACCTTGGCTCTGCCCGGCGTTTAGCACCGCCCAAGACAATTGTGATTGTTTTTGTTGTTGTTTTTTTTAGATTAGGGCTTTTCCCCTTTATTACAGAGACAGTGGATGCAAAAAAAGATGTATAAAGGCTTCAAGCCGCCCTACATGTAGTCCCAGTTTATTATGCAACTTCATGTTATACAATATATGTAGTAGGGGGTCCCTGCTCAGTCTCTCTTTCAGCTAAGGGGTCCTTGGCTTAAAAAAATATTGAAGACCCCTGCTCTAGTGGACTAGCCAGACCCTCCTCCAGACCTCCACAGAAGGTCTGGCAATGCAAGACTAGTATAGTTCAGACCGACAGTAGCCCTGCGTGAAAAAATGCTAATTTTCTCATTTATTTGAATTGGGCCAGTCTAGCAGTGCAGTAAAGAACAGAAAATGGTGTTCACAGCATGAATGCAAACCCATTGTTTGTGTCTACCGTAACTACTGAACAAACACACAGCATCAAAGATTAAAAAAAACACAGCTCCTTCCTCACGTGGCAAGTGGGAAGTTTCCCTGAAGCTCCCATTGCATGCTCACTCACAACTAAACAGCAGATGAGTGATTTACCTGATGCTGAGTGTTAAAGTAACTGCAGCATCTGAATCACAGGCATCCATTCTTACTGATCTTGTAATAAAACTCATTTGGACTTTGACTCTTGTCTGTAGAAGTGCTGCATCCTAATGAAACCATTAAAGTGTCAACACGTGATAGCAATGTCACCAGCCATGACATAAGATGTCACGTGCATAAAAACAGTGATTCAGGCTGCAGGAACTGGATGAACCGAGCAAGAAGACAACTGCTTGAAATTAATTAAGTTTCAAGGGAGTAACTTTGGGTTTAACATTGGGGGGAGGGGGGGTTGAGATCTCCACTGTGCACTGGCCAACCCCCTCTAAATTACGCCTATGGACCATTTACAGAAAAAGTTCCAAAGCATTGGACACTGTATTTCTGTTCAGTTCCAAGTGTGAACTCAGAGTACATTCTGTCCCCAAGAAAACAGTGAATATAAAAAGTGATGGGGTGATTTTGGGAAGTGACAGAGCACTCTGTTCATTTGGACCTTAATGGAGTCTCTCTGTGCTTTACACTGAGGCGGAGAGTGCAACAATCAGACTGAGTGGTTCCTGACACAGGTCAATGAAAGACAAGCTGTACAAAACGGTAAAGGACATGGAGAATAAAAAATAGCACACTGCATATACAAAAGTGGATGTTTGGCTTTGTCTCTTCTGCTTGGTCTTTTGCTGTTATGAGCGTTGCCTCCTGTAAAATGCAAAGAACTCTGTTGCCACCTGCTGGACAGTGAAGTTTGATCAAAAAACAGAGCAGCGTGTTATATTGACAAGTGAGAGGAAAACAAAGGTGTAGGTTTCACTTCAGATTTGAAGGGGAGAAACTTACCTTCTGTCTGTGGCTGGAATACTCACATTTCCCTGTACCTCAACAGGGGGACTAGAGTAAAAATGTACATGCCAAGGGTATGTGATTATTGAAGAAAATAGTGGTCAATGTGAAAGAATGCTATGATAAAATCATCATACCAACAATGGATCAAATGAGTATGTGAAAAGTGTCGCTCATAGTGACAAACCCACAGGTAATAAATACCCAACTCTGCAGTTCCCCTCAGTATAGCGCGTATTAGCATCTTTCAGTTCACCGTTTGGTCCAGTCTCACTGCTCTCATCGGCTTCTTTTCTAGCCACAGCAGCCAGCTGTTTTCACCGGCAAAAACACCTCACTGTGGCCTACACTACCTGCTCAGTACCAAACCACAGACAAACAAAGTTTGCAACTAGCTGGTAAAAGTGAACATATTGGAGCATTTTGCAGCTAAAGAGCCAGATATTTCCCTCAGGATTTGACAGAGAGCCAAACAGAGCTGCAAGGAGACTGAGTATTGGACTTACATTGATCAAACACGACTTCAAACATATGCCAATGTTGCTCCATCTCTGCTGGATGTGTGAATAGGCAAAAGTTTGCTTACAAGTTCATCATAACATTAAACCTGCAATAACAATTTTGTTTTCTTTCCTTTTTTTGGCCACTGGGGGTCAGCAGAAACTCCTGAGGGAACTATGTGGCTCTTTGGCTGCTAAATGCTCCACTATATTCACCAGCTAGTTGCTAACTGTGTCTGTCTGCTGTTTAGTGAAGAGCAGATAGTGTACTGACCTAAAAAAAAACTCCCTACAAAGCTCTGCAAAGCCGAAGGGAGCTGCAGATTATGGTGATATTTCTCTGTAAGTTCATCCCTACGAGTGACTCTGTTTACATTGTCACATTGTTTATATTGCCTTTTGATACATTCATTAGAAAAATATCAATAATGCCTATAGCTGCTTTAAAATGTGATAATATGTCAGTGTGTTTAATTATCGTTCCTGCTGCCCCCATGTCACCAAAACCTTATTTTATATATATATATATATATATATATATATATATATATATATATATATATATATAAAGGCTAATCAAAAATCTGATGTCAGTTAAGATGTTAAAATGACACAGACAAAGAAATCCAAAAGAAAAAGAGCTGCATTTTCTTGTTACAAAAGCCAAGTAAACATTACAGTAAAATACAGTATGCTTGAACAAATCTGTCTCTGCTTCTAAAAGTGCAGAGCAAGTGAAAATGCATGTATAAAAGGTATAAAAAAAATCAAGGATTAAAATTCATCTGTCCCCCAAGTGCCCCTTCAGCAAACTATATTGTATCTATCTAAATTGCAAAGTTACCTTTGGGTAGCTTTTAATATAATTTGCTTCTTGATAATTCCACGCATTATAATGGATCTATAGAAGAAGACTGCATGTGGCAACTGGGAAATAATAATCCACTATCACCTCGGAGTGTGCCTTCATGTGCTTCACCAGGTTAAAAGCATGTATCAGCTAATTACAGGAGCAATTATGTTTGTTTCATTCATTGTTTTGTCTGAGAAACATCTTTTTTATGTCTACCTATGGTAAATTGCACTTAACCAAATGGCTACAATAATCCACATATTGCAAGAGGAAACCAGAAGCCCTTCGAGGTCCTCTGGGGGCTCCTGGAAACCACTGGGAGTCAGTGATTTGGGAGATTGTTTGTTCGCTGTGATGCCACTAGATGTCACACAACCAAACACCAGCTGTATCTGCTGATGGAGTCTTTACAAGCGGAGTATGTCTTCATCTGTTAGATCTTACAGGCAGTTTCATGGCTAATAAGCGGCCAATGCTTCTGAATATTGATCGCTCACTGTGATGAATTAGGGCAGATTGATGCTGCGGAGCTTCGAGGAAATAGTCATGTGGTGAGATTTGTGCGTCATTGGGGACCCCGGCGGTGGCCGCGGTGTGTACTGTTTCTTCGTCGTGTCTCAGACCGGAGTGAAGGAGTCAGTAAGTGCACACACCGATCACCGATAGCGCGTTAATTGAATCCATCAACCGACCAATCCGTCGCGACCGGTGCGGTTCAACCCGGATGACCTCCGGAGTGACGGAGAGAGTGCGGAGGGAGCAGCGCCGGAGGAGATGCGCATATCTGCAGGTACACTAGCGCTGTCGTAAAACGGGAGTCGGCAGCAAGTCAGCAATCATTAAAGCGATGCCAGGGGTAACCAAGTACAATTTAGTGGATGACGCGCACGATTTGAGGATCCCCATGCACAACGACGAGGTGTTTAAGCATGGGGTCTGCTTTGAGGCAAAGGTAAGGACCCTCTGCAACAGATACTTTCTGGGTGGCAGGAATGACAGCATGTCAAACAATGAAATGAGGGCTATTGATGTCACTGCTACTGTAACAACAAGCATATATTTTCATCCATGGGTTTATGTGATGTTGATGGTGTTTATTGGCAATATAACATTTTAGATTTTTGTCCACTTTGCATCACTTTGAAATGTTTGTGATTTTATCATTTTTTTTACCTTACATGCATGGAGAAGTGACTTGATGAATGCTGACATCATTTATTTCCGTTATATAATTTTTGAGAAACCTTTGATGAGTGCAGAACAATAAGAGCGTTTTTACATTTCTGTCTTTGGCTTCTGGCACCCAACAAAATTAGTCTGAGTGTTATAGGGCTGCAACTAACTAATGGTAATTTCATTTACTTGATTAATCAAGTAATTGTTTGGTCTATAAAACGTCAGAAAACTGTGACAAATTCCCATCACAATTTCCTCTAGCCCAAAGTGATCGCATCAAATGTCTTGTTTTCCACCAACAGTCCCAAACCCAAAATATTCAATTTACCATAATGCAAGACAAGGAAAAGCAGACAATTTCTTAATTTTTAGAGGCTGGAACCATCAAATATTTGATACTTTTGATGGAAAACTGGCAACTGATCAAAAAAGTTAATACATTTTTTTTTGTGGATCTACTGATTGACTAATCGTTGCAGCTCTAGCATGTAATGATGCATTCATAGAGGAGGAATATTTCCAAAATGTATGAATTCTGTATAGCTGTCAAAACTATAATGGTAATCAACAATCTGCCCGCCCAGGCTCTCCCCAGGTAGTCAGTGGTATTCATTCCCTCAAACTGTCAATCTTTAAACCTTTTTCTGACATTTTGCAGTACATTGGCAGTTTGGAGGTGGGTCGTCCCAGCAGCCGGATGGAGATAGTCGCTGCTATGAGAAGAATCCGAGTAAGAAACTTAAATATGTGACTTCACTGAACCAGACTGCTGAACTTGACCCTTGTGACAGCAGTCTAAACATATTAACAATGACCCTGGAATTGATGCTGGTGCATGCACATTAACTTTCTCTCTCCTGTGTTTTATGTTTCACCTTGTGCACGGTGCTTAGAGGATCTTTACTCTCCTCATCATCCTCCTTACACATAAATCACTAGTCTGCGTAAAACTACACACTCGGCAGATTCAGTGGTCTGTCAGAAGCAGTTTAAATCATGGGAGGATTCATAGGGCAGCACAGATTTTATGGCTGAGGAGAGATACAGGGTGCAGGTTTATATGTGAAACCAATAGCTCTCGAGCCCCCCTTTAGACCAAACAAGGCCGCCGGAAACACAGACGATGCCTTGTTATTACACACAGCGCTGCAGTGTTACAGAGAGGACAGGGAGGAGAGGATTTAGCTGCTTGTCAGCTGTTGGATCTAATCTAACAACCAAGTTATTGAGTCAACCAGAGGTCGGCCACATCCTCACTGACATCCGGACGCACTTAATCCTGATGCCTCATGTACAGTGCAGTATAATTACCATTTGATTGTACTGGCAGAAATTTAGTGATGCTGTATGTTTGAGTTTCCTCACTTAACATATCACTCACGAATCTCAATGATTTGGGATTTTTACAGTTTTTCTCATAATGCATTATAAAAGAGCTTTTGATATAACAGATCAGATGAAAACAATATACACACACAATGTACAAGGTAATCCTATGGCTGCTAAAAACCTTGCTGGCCAAATCTCTGTAATCTCTCTGTAATGTAAACATTTTTTAACCTCTCCTTAAACCAATTTTATTAAAATGTATATTATGTAGCTCTTATCTAAAAGCAGAGTTTGCAAAATGCTTTTCTGCAAGCCTTCAATGCAAAGATAATAAATGGAAGGAGATGAAAAAATAGAAGAAAAGAAAATGCATTAAGAGACGAATAGTATGTAAATACAAATACAATACAACAGCATGCTATTAAACGTGGGCGAGATTAAGGTTGATAGCATAAAAGCAAGTCGATAAAAGAGTCTGTACTCTTTGTGAGCGCTGTAATGGCTCAGTAATTAAGAGTCTCTGCTCCTGCGGGGAGCTCTGAATATTCAAAAGCTGACTTTAAAACACTCACAGTGGCTTAGAGATAAGATGAGAGGTGAGTTTACACAACCTGTAGAGCATTGGTTGTGCTTGGGAGTGATGTGCATGAAAATTTAGCACGAACACCTCCTCTGTTGCACTTCATCGCCCTCCGACAGCAGTGTGTTTGGAGATGGATGGTCCTCTAGTCCCAGTTTACATGGGGCTGCACATACACATTGTGGGAGTTGTGTCCTTCACCAGAGCATCAACAATGGAGGAAACCTCCCACACAACAATAAGACGGATGAACTAGATAAGAGTGTATGACAAGGAATAAGCACCCATTGAATCTTCTAATAAGGCACTTTTCTCCTGGGTGTGACACAGGTCAGACAGGCTTATAGTGCTCCAGATTCATGTTTTGTTTGTCATGTTTGTAATAATGATCCCTTTTCTTTACTTCCTGTGAGATTTCCTTTTTTGATCTGAAAAGTCAATATAAGAGTGAGAAGACAGTTCCAATCCTTATGAAAATAATCCTCATCTGATCAATTAATCATCTGATGTTGGACGTTGTTGTTGTTGTTGTTTCAAAGCAAGGCGCATTATTTCAGATAATTACTGGTTGTTCTTAGATCTCTGGGCCCTGTTATAAGGAGCCTGCAGTGGAGGCAGAGGGTACAGCATCGAGCAGTAATCATGGAGAGGGATGAAAGTGTCCCACAAATGTCGGCCTCCCACTGAGAAATCTGCCTTTGAAAGCTTAAACAGCTCCTACAAATAGAAACTGACAGTGTTTACTCAACCTCACATTTCCCCTAAGAAGGAGATTGTCAAAAATATCCTCCTGTCTGCATGATACCTTACCTTTATTCCAATATATCATTTATTTTGTGTAAAGAGCTCCATCTCAGCAGGTCCATGTGATATTTAATTCTAGTCACACCTCATAATAATCTTTTTGGTTTGAGTTGGATTACTTTTTTTTTTCCAACCTTGAATGTTGATTTAAATATCATTTTCCTTCACAGTATGAATTCAAACTGAAGAATATAAAGAAAAAGAAGGTCAACATTGTCGTATCCACTGACTTTGTCAAAGTGATTTTGCTCAAAAGGAGGAAGGTCAGTCCTGTAAAATGTGACTTTATTTGAATTATATCTTTTTGTGGTTTCACCTCTGTCACTTGTCAACCCATGTTTTTGTGTCGTAACAGAGAAAAGGGTGGTCATGGGACGAGAATACGATCTTGGTGACGCAGGATCCGATCTACAGGTAGGCCCTCCTGATGGTATTAAATCAAAGCCAAATAACCAGGCAGCTTGTAACCTACTCAATGAAATATTGTCTTCCTTTTAACAGGATTTTCTACGTCTCACATGACGCCCAAGATTTGAAGATCTTCAGTTATATAGCGAGAGATGGCCAGAGCAACATTTTCCGCTGCAATGTGTTCAAGTCGAAGAGGAAAGTAGGTTTGACTAAACTGAAAATGCTTAACAGACAAGTCTGGTGATATTACATATTTTTCTTATCGTCAACAAATCCAATGAAAATACCAAAACCAACATGGAATTGATGCTACTTATAAGTATATATTAGCCTGATGTATCTTTTCCCTCTGTGCACAGCTGTTTTATGCAATTATACTTAAAGGTCCCATATTATGCTAATTCTCAGGATCATACTTTTGAGTATGAACCTGAACATGTCCCCCCCCCCCCCCAGCCGTGGAATGACTGTAACAACACTGTAGCAGCACTTTATACCTATATATAGTGACATCACAACTGTACAGAAATCCTGACGGCTCAGTTGAAGGCACAGTTTCTGAATACAGGCTGTGTGCATTTCTCTGTGGATTGAGCATTTTATATAGTATGTCGACCTGCTTTATATAAAAATGAAATGAAAATGAAAATCTCACTTTTTACAAAATGGTAACCTTTAAAATATAATAAGTGAGCTTTAGATGTGCACAATCTCATCATCTAACTCACGCCAAGAAATCATAAGCATGTTTCCCAAAATGTCAAACTATCTCTTTAACAACGTACGTCAGGCGGGGGGGGGGAGGTTGCAAGACGGACAAACACATTGTTGGTTTTGGTATTATCATGGATTTGTTGAAGATTATAAAAAATCTCCAGATGTATCCTTTCAGGAACCACAGCAAGTCAATCATTGCATTTTGCTTTCCCCTGCATGCTCTGCACATACAGTAGCTTTTAATAATATTATGCCCGTTGTCTCGTGATGTATTGTCCTGTTGGACCTCACATATGGTCAATTATTCTGAGAGTTGTGCTAAAATGCTTATGAATCTCCACATATCTGCATATCAAGCAGGGCGTTCTTTCCCTCCATGACAAAGAAAGAGCATCAGTCAGGTTGATTCCCATCCCTTCACCATGGATACCAGACTGACAGTGACTTAGTGAAGCTGAATACTAATCATCCTGGTGGGGAGAAAAAAAGAAGACAGGCTTTTTTACTCAGCTGTTTAAAGACATTTTCACCACTGCCGACTGAACACCCACTATAATGTCAGGGATAGGCAAAAAGTGGTGCCTAACTACCTCCCCAGGGCCGCAGAGCTTTATCTGGGTGTTGCAGAGCAAGCATGTGTGCTGAGTAGGAGGAGATGGACCAGCTGATAAAATGAGATTTGAGTTATTTTCATCACGGCATGTTGCTGCCCAGCAGGGCTTATATGTCAGCTCAGAGTACCAACAGAGCCTTTTGTGTTTGGCCTTGGGAGGGCTATTTGTTTAACTTGACAATTTCAAAACAAAATTCAATTTTGAATTGATGGAGCAAAATGTCATTTCATAAATCAATTTCATCACTTTATCCCTGTATGGAGCCATTTTGTTGCTAATAAGCCATCACCTGCCGTTAGCACTCCATTGACTGCCATTCATTTTAGCGTCACTTTGACAGTGAATAACTTTACATCTGAAGCGTTTAAAGACTCTATTTGTCCATTGTTTATTTCTAAAGAAACACGACAATGTATAAAAGGCTCCATTACCTTGTATCTCACGTAAAAGTGCTTCTAATAGACTTCACTGGTCTCTGTGGAAATCTACGGCGTAGCTTTGTCCATTAATTTCACTGTCTATGGTTATTTTGCTATTTCACTTGATTGAACTGCTTTCATTTTGGTGGGAATTGTGGTTCTGTGTAATTTAAAGTAAAGGTAAACTGTTTCTGATTGTTGACCTGATGATGATGACACACCTGAGCCTCCTGCAATAACAACAAACTTTATCTTCACTCTCTCTGCATTAAAGGTTATGTGATTCTGAAATAGAACAATCCATCACTGTGACAGCAAAATGTATGCAGAGCAGATAAACAAGGACAAGCAGCTGATGCTCTGTGCTCGTAATATCTTCGACTTTAATTTGGTCTCTTTCTCTCCTGCTGTTTCCCTCTGTCTTAATTTTTCACCTCCCATTCTGCCTCCCTATTCCCCATTTTCTTCCTGGTACTATTTTTCATTTTCTTTCTCTTTGCATGTGCACACACACACACCCTCATCTATTCACTTTTCTTCCTTTGCAACTCTTCTGGCAGTTCATTTTCTCCCCTACTGTGCCCCTTCATGTTTGCATCCTCCTTTACTTTGGTACCTGCTCTCAACACCCCAACACACACTTTTTCTCTGTGTCCTCCCTTGCAGTCTCAGGCCATGAGGATCGTGCGGACAGTGGGTCAGGCATTCGATGTGTGTCACCAGCTGATCCTGCAGCAGAAAAGCGATGACCAGGAGGATGAGGAGGGGAAGGCAGAGGAATCAGAGGCAGTGCCAGGTGACTCACACCTACACACAAACACACACAAAAGTGCATCCACAAATCCCTTCTCCTTCTCCTGCCTGTCTTTGTCTCTCTCCATTCCATTCTCCTTCTGTCTCACACACAAACTCAATCTTCTTTGTTTTCCTCACACAACAACACATAAACTCCCAGGCCTTCTTTTCTCCCCCTCTTGCTTTTTCTCTGTCACAAACAAAACACCTGAGCGCCTGCAGAAACAAGCACACCTCTCTGAGAAAAGATGTCATTATCCACCACTGACGTTTTTTTTCAGCCATTGCAGCTGCAGATGTGTTTTGGTAAGTCGGGCAAGCCATTGGTCAAAGACCTTGCTTGTGTGTGGGCTTCTGCCAGCTCTTCGCCTGCTGCTGCTGTCACTGCCTCTAGATATGTTGCAAACTATAAAGCTCAAAGTAAATGCTGCATGAAAGTCCCCCACCCCCTTATAGGTATCTGCTCCCTCTGCAGCAAAGAAGAGGTTTGCATTGTCAGAGGAGACCGACCTTGAAGCCACTACAGAGGAGAGCATTGAGTGTGTCTCTTCATCAGACCTGGAGAAGAGTAAAAAGGACAAGGCCCTCGGTAACAATGACAAGGTAGAGTACAGAAGTCCTTGATCATTTCAGTGTTGATTAAACAAAGCCCTGCTATTTTCTCACTCTGTTAGAAACACAGGTTTTTTTTGTACCCTGCAGAGATGAAGACAACCCTGCAATGTTTCCACTCAGCTAAAATATAGTGCTGCAACTAACACATTTTCATTACCAATTATCATTATCAATCTGCCATTAATGTTCTTCATTAATCAGTTGATCGTTTAGTCTAGAAAGTGGAGGAAGACAGTGAAAAATGCTCCTTGCAATTTCCCAAAACTCTACATAACTTTTTCAAATCACTTGTTTGTGCGACCAACAGTCCCAAAGGCCAAACATCTTCACATCTTCAACAAAGCAGCAAATATTCATATTTGTGTTTAAAATGACTTGAATAGCATTCCACCAATTTTACACATCAAGTTTAATTTACTCATCATGAGGAGTACTAGTCATACTGTGTAAACAGTTGTATAATAATAATTGTGTAATGTTTTTTGTGGCTCTGGAAGGAGAGCTCCAAAGTTTGAGAAAATAACCCTGATGATGTCATAGCAATGTCATCAGGGTAGCAGAGAGGGTCTAATGAAAGATTCTTTCATGTTGCATCATGGTAAATGTAGGATCCAGAATAGTTTTTTTCAGGATATCTGCTAAATCCCTGGAGTCTCCTTAAATGACTTATCGATTACATTTCTGTCAATCAACTCATCGATTCATTGACTAACTGTTTAAGCTCTGCTAAAATTCAAGTACAAGTAATTGGCCTTGTAACGAGCTGTATGAATCAGAAAACAAGCATACGAGCAACGGCATCTTTAAGGCTTATTTGTGAAGAAATGCTCCACATCAATATTGATGTGATCACATGGTTTATTAATGAAAACATAGCAAGGCTTTCTGGCATCGCTCTGAATCCTGAGATGTCGAACATCTATGCTCTCTTATTTTTATATTCTTATTTGTCAGCTAATTTTCCAACCAAGTCTCTGTGGCTCTGTCAGCTTAATAGTGCTGTGCTGACGAGGAGCTAATTGGTTTGAATTAAATGGATATTACATCTAATAACATGGTTACCTGAAAACAAGAACATTTGCTTTATTATTTCATTATTTGATACAACTCTGCCACAATCAAACAGCAGTATTTTATATGTCCAGATCGTACATGCAATTTTCCCCTGTCCTGTGTGTAATCTGACGGTCAAGATGTCCTTCACAGTCAAGCATTATTGACAGGACTGTCTACCATATTGATCTCCCATCTCATATATAACACAGATAAGTCATTTTCTTCATGGCTGCTCTTCTCACAGCAGCACTCTAACATAATGGTGTGAGTTATAATTCCTGTATGGACAGCTGCCCAGCCCGTCAATCTGTAGGTTTATTTATAGATTCCGCTGATTCAATCCCCATTAAAACACCATCTCCACAACTAGATTAAATGCTATCAATATCTTTGTGTTAGCAATGGCTCATATGACGACCTGTATGTGAAAGGAGTCGCTCATCATGACACACCCATAGACCCTCTGCAGTTCCCCTCAGCCTTTTAGCGGTTTAGCATCTTTCAGCTCATTGTTTTGGTTTTATGGACCCCATTTTTGCTGTTTTGATTCACGCTCAGTGCTCTCATAGCTTCGTTTTTGGTAGACGGCTGTTTTCAGAGGGGGGAAAAACAACTCTACGCTACCTGCTCAGCACCAAACAGCAGACAGACAAAGTTAGTGACTAGCTGGTGAAAATAGTGGAGAATTATGCAGCTAAAGAGCCAGATGTTTTTTATTGGGAGTAGGTAGGTAGACAAAAACAGAGCTAAAAGGTGTAATAAAAAGTAGTGGGTAAGTATTAGCATGGCTGTACCAAATAGTTTGATTTGAAGCTTTATTCATAACGTTGATTTAATAAAATAAAAAAACACAGTTAATCCGATGAATCACTTTATTCAAATTGAGGATTTTGTTTGAGGATTTTCTTCTTTTTTAGGATAATGATATGAGGACAGACATTCAAAGCTTAATCGAAAACCTCATTTGTGATTACAGCTTGTTTCCACTGCCACCACTGCCGTCGTTTTATGGGTTTACATTTTGGATTGATACTTCCAGCAGAAAAATGATTCAAAGGTCTGAAATATCAGTAAATGTCATGCAGGGATGGAGCATGTACTAGAATTCTTTACTCAAGTAAAAGTAACATTCCTTTAAAGCAAAAAAGGTGCAAAAAAAAATCTATTAAATTGAATAGCCTGACACTTCTTATAGAATCAACAGTAGAATAAAACATCACTAAGACAACAACACAGATGCATAAACAATATAAACTCCACTGGGGATGCAGCCACAAACAAAGGAGAGACTGCACAGATTTTACACATTGCGTAGTGCACACACACACACACACACACGCACACACACACACACACACACACACACACGCTACATTGCCTAGCAAGGTTGAAATTCTCTTCTAGAGAGAGTTAGAACTATCACACACCCCATTTGTTGTACTCACCCGTCTGAACGCGAGTCTTGTATTGTCTTGCACTGCAAAGTCTACTAGTCACTAGTAATATAGTATTTAAAAGTACAAGCAGCCTACCCAAAACAAAACGGCTTTGTTAAAGTAACAAGAGTAAACCCAATCTGTTACTTCCACCCCTGGGTGTCAGCCCCTCAAAATCAAAGACCAAGCTCTTCTTTCTACTCACACCTCACAGTCCACCTGCTATTCAAGTGTAAATCTATCACAGAACCAGACAGCAGTACAAAATACTCCATCAACCTTAATACAGAAACCACAGCATCTTTATTGATCTTCCTTTGGTGTGAAATACAACTCACTCTTTATTCATTTTTTTATGTATTTATGCACTACATACAGCACAAAGAAAACCATTTGTTGTGCTGTCGCAGGTTATTTTTGGAAGATGTTTGAAATGAAATCAGGAACTGAAGTTGCATTAATTGGTGGAACTAGGCATCACAAAATGTCCTCGGGAGGTCTTGAACATCAAGCAGCAATGATGATATTTAGTAGTGGTCCATCTATGGATTTTTCCCCATCAGAATAAAAGGCAACAGTTGTGGTTCTGCCGGTGCCGCGTATCTTCTCTGTCTCTCCCCAAGGAGCTCATACTGGCAGAGAGAGACAGAGTCAGTTTTTAAACCAGTTCTTCAGATGTGTTACTACTCACACACTTCCATATGATGTTTTACTTTCCACTGTTACTCCATTATTTAGGATTATTGGTTTTCCTACCCTATACTTAACTTTTCCCCCCATCTCCTTTACAGCCCACCCACAGCATATGTACTCTCGCTGTGACGTATTATATTTTGTTAACTTTATTTAAAGTGGTAATATGCATGAGGTTTTCCACTGCACGGTTCAAGGATGACGTAGCAATCAAGTTCGGGACTGTGATGTCTTTTTCCTTGTATTTCTCACAATGAGTTGAATTTATGTGGGTGGTGCTTATAGTATATATAGTTATAGTACATCCAGCAAAAAAGACTGAGCAAGAAAGACATCTCAAGGAATGAAAACATCACAGGTACTTTTCATTAACTTATTAATGCCGTTAGAAGTAGTAGAGCCCAATTTACTGTCATCTCTGTTGTAGGTGTCTGAGGACGCATCTCTCCTGCTGGGCTCCCCGATCCTTGGAGCCTCTGTGTCAGGTCAGTCAGCAAAAGAGGCTCCCTGTTCTTCAGAGCACCAGGTCCAGCTCCTCCAGAAACAACTGCAGCAGCAGGAACAACTGGCACTGGCAGCATCAGAGCAGGTACTGATGGCAATTCTTGTTTCCTGTGGAACCACATCTATGACATATACTTCTTTTTTCTTTTTTCTTCTTCCTGATGAAACTCCTAATGGCAGCTTTGGTCCATATATTGTTTACAGTTTAATGAATTTATTCAAGTGCAAAGCCTTTTACCAAATTAAAAAAATGAAGACTACAACAGTATAAGTTTTAAATATATCTGTATAGAATATAATGTACACATAAGATGGATCAACAAGACTAAAGGAGCTTTCAGACGAGCTTTCAGCGGCTGCCGCCTGGCAACGTTGTTTATTGCCCTGGCTAAAAACATATTACTTGTAGACAAGACTAAATTTGAAATTGACTGAATTTTTAGAGCATGTTGGTTTGAGGTATTACCGTAAAATGCACATTAAAATACCCTAATTAAGATTATTGGAAAACGTGATGCTTGATACAAAATGTTCAAGCACATGGTAGTGGTGTGTTAAATAGGACGTGGCGATGCATTTCGGGTTATTAAATTCTCACCTCTTTAATTCCTTTAAACCACTACATACACTTGAAAAGTTTCACATCAAATTAAATATGCATGAGCTGTGGTTTTAAGGCCTTTAAAGACTTGAAGCTTTTCATTAACAGGGGATTTGATTCATAGTGCTGATGTGTGTTGGTTTCAGCCTGTCTCTTCTAATATAGTCTCTGGAGTAACAAAAATATATCTTTAAAGTCATTCATGTCTAACAGTGAAACTTTTGACCCAGCACACTCCAAACTTAGGAGCCACTGTGGAATTGCCTATCAATACCAGAATTGTGTGTGTATCCTTAATGAGTGTGTGTGTGTGTGTGTGTGTGTGTGTGTGTGTGTGTGTGTGTGTGTGTGTGTGTGTGTGTGTGTGTGTGTGTGTGTGTGTGTGTGTGTGTGTGTGTGTGTGTGTGTGTGTGCCTGTCCAGGTCCATGTACTTCAGGAGCAGCTGTCGGTGGAGGTGTGTGCGCGGACTGAAACCCAGGCCAGAGTGCAGAGGCTGCTGCAGCAGAACACCGACCTGCTGCAACACATTTCCCTGCTGGTCAAACAGATCCAGGAACTGGAGCTCAAATCTGCTGGCCACTTAACATCAAGTAAGTGGAAGTGTGCAGTTTTAGCGTTTTTTTCCCTCCCATTTACATTATATATTTTATTTTGTTTGGTTGCCTCAAATCTTCCTCTATTTCAATGTTTTCTTCTCTACGAATTTATGTCATAAAGTCATCCTTTTCTACCTTCCTCTCTTTTCTCTTCATTACTTTCTTTGAGTGTCGCTTTCCTGTCGTTATGGCTCCTTTTCTCATCCACTTCTGGCATGCAATTAATTATGCCATGGCAGCCCTCTCAGAGGATTCAGTTGTGCACCCGCTCTCCCCTCCCTGCCTTTAGCCAGTGGCAATATGCTACCGTATAGTCATGAATTATCAAATTCTGTCAGCACAGACGTCATCCCTCTCCATATAATCTCATCGGTTTTGCTCAAACCTCTCTTCTCATGTCTTGTATCTCTGTTTACATGTGATAACCACCAATTTTCTGCATGCTTTGTTTCATCTTACACATCCTTCTTTTGATATATTCTTTCGGTCCTTAGTGGGATCCCAGGACAGTCTTCTAGAAATCACTTTCCGTGCCAAGCCCCCCAGCTCTTCTTCATCTTTGGGTCCCTTTGCAGCTCAATCCCAGGTCCAGATTAGTGACAGTGCCTGGGTTTCCGCCCTCCCCGGGCCCTGCTCTCCAGGCACCGACACCAGCCATCTTGGGCTCAGCGGCACTGGAGTTCGTCTCGAGTGCTTCCGCTTCACCTCCCGTGGGCCGGACAGCCAGGAGCAAGGACAGGACACAGGGGGGACTCCCAGCAACGGAGCCCCAGATGAAAGCTCGCTGCTGGGCGAGCAGGTCCTGGGAGCCCTGGAGCTGCTGCGGTTTAGGGAGTCAGGGATCGGATCTGAGTACGAATCAAACACAGATGAGAGCGATGACCGGGACAGCTGGGGGCAGGGGGAGGGAGTGGGGGCTGACGGTGCGGCTCGACTCTTAAACGTGCTGAACGCAGAGAGTCTGCCGGACTGCTTAGGGGATGAGATGGCTGTTTAGTGGTGCTCTTAAAGCTGCTCAAGCCAACATTGCACGTATACACCACCCCAATGAGAAACAGCTGAAATTCAGAATCTGAAGGACTTCATAAGGCAGAAGTCATGTATTGTGGCATCAGTAAACTGCATCGTCGACAAGATTTATTAATAGAAACAGAGATGCAGAAAGTATAATCAATTGATGGATTTGTTCTTAATGTTTAATTCAACTCCATTGCAGCTCCAAAACAAGGTGCAACAGGTATGTTTATAATTTGGAATTTGGTGCAGTGCAGACTTATTCAAACCTTGGACTGTCAGATAGTATAAACACTGTTGTGTTTCAGGCTCCATCTCTGCTGTCTGTTAGTATGTGTGTGTGTTACATATTGTGTGCGTGTCAGTTTGATGGTTGCTGTACCTTACATCATTTTGGTTCCCTGATTCTCTGGGCTCTGGGTTACACTGTGGTTGTATCTGTGTTTACGGAGTTGTGACACTTCCGGCGTGGACATGGTCATTTTCTTTGCTGTTTCCCAGTGAAGATCTGTGGAGAAAAGGCCCCTTTGCCAAGTCTGTCTGAATATGCTAACGCATTTTTTGGAGTGTGAAAATTAAAACCTTACTGTGCTTGCTATGACACAAATCTGTAATTACACATGGTTTTAAAAAAATGAGCATGGATCTCTCATGGTCTGATTTGTTTCACATTTTTCTATTCATACTAATCTTCATCCTGTTTTATATTATTGAAGAACACTTTCTGATTAGGTGCTGCTGTGTCTCAGAGGGAAACATCGCACTGCTACAACGTTGTCTCTGCTGCTTAAAAATGCAACTACAAAGTACTGTGAGTATTATTTGTTAATGCCGTACTGCAGTAACCATAAACTGCTGCATCACTGTTGTTCCACCCTTCAGATGAATTCCTTGAAAAGTCCTGAACTATCATAAATAAAGTTACTAGCACAGCACTCCAATTTAATATTTTTATTGTCACACAACAGACGTTTGTGTGTGCATGCAATTACAAAAACCTGAAAACCAAAGACCAAAGTCATGAACTACCAATTCAGATAAGGATGGAGATGTATAAGACTCCTGGACACATTCATATTCTTCTGGCTAACTGTCGCACCAGCTCCACCTCGCTGACTGTGAGCTAGATCCCTAAATCACTGAATTGGGGACGTGTCTTTGAGCTCTTTCCAAAATCGATTAATCTCTTCCTGGCCCCGTCTCTCTCCCTCACCCACCTTCCTCCCCTCTTTTCCCTGAAGCTTGTCACCTCTTCCCCACTATCCAGCACTCACAATCTATCTGTTGTATCCAGATTTATCTGTAGATCTCTGTCATTTCTCTCCAAGGTTGCGTCTTTTCATAAGAAGTGTACTAAACATTATATACTAAACAAAGTGCCCTTAAATCGATCTTTCTCCTTGTGGAATTACATGCCCTTTCTCAAATGCCGTCTGGTGTCATGGTAAATGTTCAGGGTATTTAGTCTAAGGTACTAATTGCTGAACTACATAAATGGGTGAAATAACCCAAAATATGTCTCTGACATAATGATAAGCAGCACCAGTTCCTGGGCTGACCTTTTCAAAATGTTTTTCTCATTAGTATTTATAACAGGTTGAGAAAATAGGATGCGGGAGGTCTTTTGTGAGGAAGATGTCTCTCTCTTATTATTAGAGATGTAGCTGTTGTCATTAAACAGGGTCATCTCCCATTAAGCTCACTGTGTGTACGGACAGCCACAGCTTGATGTAATGCTGCAGATAAGCTGGAAAATATGATGAATATCAGCCATTACCTGCCCACATCCAGCCACAACATCCTGCAGCTCTAGTAGTTCAGCTGCAGCTCACACAGAAAGTGGGCGGCCTCCAGGATGCAGCCTCTACTTTGGTTTGCTTGATTATAAAGAAAAATGGTCTGTAGTGTCATTCTGCTCGCCCCCTCTTGTATTCTGCAGGTAAAATGAATTCAATAAAACATTGTTTCACAGTACATGCAGTGTAAAGTTTATCCCAAGGTTGGGTCTTTTTAGCCTTGTCTATATCCACGACGTTCCACTTCCAGGATTGTTCAGGTGCTGCCGGAAATTCCGCCGGATGTCCGTTACCTTCCACTTTCTTTATGCTGGCATTTTAAACCCTGGTCGATTTATGAGGACTATAGTTAACTGCTCCTCAGATCTCTGCAGGGTAAATCCTGACAGCTAGCTAGACTATCTATCCAATCTGAGTTTCCTGTTGCACGACTAAAACAACCTTTAAACGTACACATTCCACCCATCAAGTTCCACCCATCAAGGCTATTTTGCAGAGGCGCCGTTGCTCCATGCGGAGCTTAGACGATTGTGATTGGTTTAAAGAAATGCCAATAAACCAGAGGACGTTTTTCTCCCATCCCGGAATGCTGTGTGGACTAGCCAGACCCTCCTACGCAGCGCTGTGGAGGAAGGTCTGGCAATGCGAGACTATTTTAGCCAGACTAGCACTGTGGCTCTAGGGATGGCACCGTCAGTCAGTTGGTCCACCACTCCAGTCCAGACTGAAATATCTTAACTACTGTAGGATGGATTGTCATAAAATGTTCACTAATATAGTAAAATATCAAAATATATAAAATAAATTGGCACAAAAGTTGTACAGACATTCATGGTTCTCAGACGATGAATCCTAATGAGTGGTGATCCCCATCTTTCCTAACATTTTTTGTAAATAACGCTCATTTGCTTTGTTGCAGAGAGTCAGATGAGAATATCAATACCACTCTCATGTCTTTACTGTAATTATGTAGTTATTGACCAGTTAGTTTATCTTAGCATTACAACTGGAAACAGGAAAACAGCAGGGCTAGCTCTGTCTGAAGGTAACAAAATCTGCATACTACTGTAATACCACTATTGTACATTAAATATGAAGCTGCCTGCTGTAGCAGGTTAGCTTAGCTTAGCACAAAGACTAGAAACACGGGCATGAGCTATTTTACAAGATGCCATATAATTACATCTGTATAATCATTAAAGATATTTATTGATTAGCACTTAGCAGTCAGGGATCATCAGATGTGGCCTACTGAAAATCCTTTGAAGTTTTATTGTTTCAAGATAAGTAAGTGTGTTAAAAAAAGAATGTGTGGCTTTGAATATAGCCTACAATAGTAATGAAAGTCTTTTTCTTTTTCTTTCTTCTTTTTTTGCCATTACATTTACATTGCTTTGTTTTGCCATAGGTTTTCACACATCACATCCTGAAGAAATATTGTCACTTGTTGTTGCAGCAGCAGTTTTAAATGACTGTGAGTAGAAAATAAAACTTTTTCAGTGTTTAATTCTGCCAGTTTAGGGTACTTAAATAATGGAAAATGAATTAATTATGAACTGTTTGTATTGTAAGTTTTGAATTGTAAATGTTATGGAGACATCTGCACATAATTTACATAGCTACTGTGTGATTTTCTATGCTTCCACACCATTCTGATTCTGATGTATAATAATTAAAAACAAGCATCTGCTTTAGCTGCTGTGTCAGTTTTACTTTTGATCCCAGCTGTGACTCATCTAGTTTGTATGCAGGTATATATATATATATTTTTTTTTTCTGAAACATGTCTCCCTCTCTAATTAGCAGGTTGTCCTCTCCAGAAAAATGAACTTGTTTTTG